>VFFE01007486.1:3531834-3566147 GCA_008921705.1 Burhinus oedicnemus
CCTCCCCGCCCCGCTCCGCGGGTGCGCTGACAGCGGGGACCTGTCGCCCGCACCGCGGCGGCTGCCGGGCGCGGGCAGCGCTCGGACTTCTAACTCGTCCCGGCAGGATTACTTCCTCTCCCCATGGCGCTGGGGGGCTTGAAGGCTGCTTTGGGGAAAGCCTCCCATTTCTTATTTCTCTTTGAATCGTGCTGCTTTGGAGGTTTTCTTGGGATTGGGTTTTTTTTGTATGCATCATCACGTGCATGGCCCACTTCTGGGTGCCAAGAGAAAGCCCTTGTACACCTACCCACTGCACGTCCCGGTTCCCTTCTCACCCTCAAAAAAATCTCTGAACAGCAGAGCTCAAGATATCCTTTTTTCGCTTTTAGACAGGTTTCCACACACAAAAGATATTGTTCAGGTTTTGACTTCTGCATAAAAAGTAGACTTTCATGAAATTAAAATGTTAAGGGCTTTGAGAAACAAGCTGAGGTGTGCTTGTTGGCTCCTTCGGTCAGCTGTATGGGTCAGCCCAGCCTTCTTCCCATTAGAAGTGTTTAGGTTTTTTTAAGCTTTAAGAAGGGCTTATCACATCTCAAGTTTATAGAGCTCCAACTAACATGACTAACATGATGGTAGCCTCTAGAAGCAATCTATTATGCTGTCATTTACAAAGGAATGAAAACTAGGGAAATACAAAGAAACAGCGAGAACAAACGTATGCTAGATCCTTGTAGAATGACTTTTAGAGATGGGAATAAGGACAGGCTTCATACATTCAGGCCTTCAATCTGAAGCTCAGGAGCATGCATTTCCCTGTCTAATGTTTGTCAATCACACTTTATATGTTTGGCGTTAATACAAGTAATAAGCTTTGTGATAAAATAAGTTAGCCAGAAATAAAATAACACAATATCCCAGCAACCCCTTTATCTCAGACATTCAGTTCCACTTACGGTCTTTGCAGAAAGAATGGACTGCAAATCCTGCAGTAGAGGATTTTGCCACAATTCAAGTCCTGCCAGTCATTAAATTAAGAAAAACTTTCTACTTTGAATCAACTCTTAGTTTTAGAAAGGAACTATGACAGGTAATTTCAGCTGAAATCTGTTTAGAAAAAGAAACGTATGTAGAAATTGACATTAAAATAATTGAAGTGATGCACATTTGTGATGTATTAAATATGTTGCCATTTAAACAATGGTGGGGATTAGATTTAAACAGTATTCTGCAGTTTGAATAATGTAACAATACTGTAGTGCATGAATGTCAGAAAATTACTGGAAGTACCAACAAAAGTATTTTACTTTAAGCTGAACAAAGCACAAGTGTTTAAAATGGCATTAATGGTGAAATAGATTTGGGCACGCTCTTAATATGTGTAGTTTATACTAGTAGTATGATATAAGTAAAGATTAATAAACATTAAAATGCTTTAGAATTACATCCTAGTGTTCTCCAATGTTGATTTATGGTAATCTGAGGTTCTTATAGAACTGTAGTTATTAACTTCTAAAATCTGAATTTATCTAAATGAAAATTCCAAAGTTTACTCAAAATCACACAAATCAGCAGCATTCTCACTAGATCTTCATTGCAGGCAATGACATATGGTAGCAAATGTTTACTTTTTCATTTAGATTAGCCTAAGTATTTCTATGGCATTATTCTCACATTCAAACCTCTTGAACTCACCCTAACTTCATCCACCCCATCCCAGCAGGCCACCCTGAGCCCTTCATTGCTCTGGTGCTGGCGTTTGTCTTGCTCCACTATCAGCTCACAGAGTTAAAATGACCAAAACTTAATCCCACAAAAAAACATTATCAGTGAACCATATCTGGGGACCACTCTGTGGTGAGAGGAACCATTAGCAGGGCAAGGGAGCCCATGGCCACACAAGGTGAGATATGTTTCAGGTACCATGGAACCACTACCTCATCCATCAGTTCTGGGCAACTCTATGCTTTCTTAATATTTATTATTTTGGACCCTGCTTTCAGTGTAAATTATCACCCAAGTATCACTGTACTGGAATTCTTGTTTTCAAACCTAGAGGAAAGAATTTGGACTTGATTATGCCTCGCAGGGGAAACAGATGGGTTGTGTTTTCCAGCTTGTGTGTCCAAGGAAAAATAGATGATACACTACAACAGCTACACCTCTGGTGAGGAGAACAATTTTGAATCCTATCTGGAGCATCTATGAGTTTTAGGCAAGCTTCAGTAATCTGGCACTACACATGTAGCTGCTGTTGTCTAAGCCTTGAAATTTAGCATGCAGTTTGCAGTGCTCGCTCTTTGTTAAGAAAGGAATAGAAAATAAAACATCCAGGAATGTTGCTTTAGTGGAAGCTCTAACCCTCTACCAGACAATGCTCCCTCCATTCAGTGAACTTGCAGAATATTTTTTTTTTGCAGGAATTGTTTTTTTGGTTTTTTTTTATTATTATTTTTTGCAAAGAGTTAAATAACCTACTTTGCTTTTTTCTTTTTACAAGAAAAAGTAGAGAAGTAGCTATTTCCTATCCTATGCTTCCATCAAAAATGCAGAAGGATGTTCTGTCTGGAGACTGAGATTCTGCTGTTGACTAGTAGATCGTTCCAGTAACTAAGGCAACAAAAGGCTCTGTTCTGCTTAGAGGAAATTGGGGAGCTGGCCTAACATGATCTGTAGGTGGATCATATTTTGTTTTCTCTAAAGAACTCCATCCCACCCACTTCATGAACAGAGAACGCCCAGACGCTTCCTGTTTGGGTCTCTCTGAGCACTACACAAGCATTAAATAATAAACTCATAAAGGGAATTAGGGCAGGTTGAAATTGGGATGGGCGATACAGTCTGCCTTGGCAATCATTCACAGCAAACTGAATCATATCCAGAACTGAATGGGGCTTAGTATGCTCTATTTACTTAGTAGTATCTTTGAATATAGAAACACTTTAAATGAGTACATTGTGATGAGCAGATGTCAGAATTTTTTGTATCACTACTCCAGGTATTCAGCACCTATATTCACACTTGGCAATGGATGTCGTTAAGGGAGCACTAAATGCATCAGTGTTATTATAAAACTGGTATTACAAAATATTTCGAACGTCTTTGCCAGTCATAAACCCTACATCATACGGTACCTTTTTAAAAAAAAATTATTCAAGTGTTTATTTGTTCATATTTTGTACGCTGTATGAATTAATACACTGTTCTTAATAACAGCATAATACTGACTCCAGAAGCCTGAAGACAGGGATGTTCTGCATATTAATCAATGCCATGCCATGCACTTAGCCACTTACTGCTAACTTTCCATTTCTTCTATGCAGAACTGCTAACCATAGAACAGTGCTCATATATGGTCATTCTAAACTATTTAATTCAGTACAGCTTGTTAGCAAACTCAGTTTATTCAAGGGTTGTCAAGATGTTCAGAGAAAATAATAAACCCTTCAGGCAATCTGTTGGGGAAACTTACTGTGATAAGTGTACATACTAGTCATAGAAGTTATTCTCTATGTTTATTTGTTATTAGCATCTATTCTTGATCCTATAGCAAATTTTGGGGGTTTGTTTGTTTGTTGTTTTTTTGAGGGGTTTTTGTTTGTTTTGTTGTTGCTTTTTTTTTTTTAAACACAGTGATATGTCTGATTCTGAATCATTTGACCCTTAGACTCTGGTCTCCTACTTAGCTGAGCCAGATGCTGACTTCCTGCTGGAAAATGGGTGGGCAGTACTGCTGTCTCCCTCCTTACTTCTGAAGGGCTTCCTCCACCATTTACCTTGCCCTGGCACAGACTGACAGGATTCTCTATGAGTTGGTTTACCTGACAACTCACGTAACAAGAAATTAAGCCAGAAAAGAAATAGCTTTACATTTTTCTTCTGCTCTAGTGAGCTAAGTGGTTCATGAGAGGGTGCAGGGAGTGCAGGAGTTGGCATGAAAGCCCAGGAGAAAGAGGGCAGGACCACACAGCTACAAACCAGAGACATGAGAATGAGGTGGAAACAGGACTTCTTCATTTCAGCAGCAGCAAGTTATTAGATCAACTGAACAGCTCATGGAGTCACCACCTCCTGTGCATTTGCCAAAAATATGGCTTCAGCAGGCTATCATATGTCAGCATGCAACTACATCCAAACAGTTGATGCTTCCTTTACATCAGCACTTCAGTAACAGCCTTTTTTAAAGTTATCCTTTTTTTCTGGAAGGCCAGTCTCTAGCAGGATGGAAGCTTTTTCTTTTATTTGCCTACTCACATAACTATATATGTTATATACTGTCTTATATGGATGGGTTTTGGCTGGACAGGAAAGCTCCCTGGTACTCCAGGTTCTAGCTGCCACACATGGATGGGGTCATGGGGCATCTTCTGGAAGGAGGGGAAGATGGTGCTCTCCGTGGGATCCACAAGGGACTGTCAGGCTGCAAGGAGGCCAAGAGGGGATAGTTCAAGAGGTTTAGCAGATGAAAGACATAGCATGAGACGAGAACGGTGGGGCCTGATCAGGAAGAGGACAACAGTGGCTCAGAGCTAGAGTAGAGAGGTTCTCCTGGAGACCAGAAGAGCTTTGCAGAGGTTACTGCAACCCAGAAAACCAGACATTCAAGATCTGAAGGTAGTGGCTCATCCCATTAGGCCACATTGAGCAGCAGGGGAATTGGCATTCATGCTCTGTATTTTTATTGGTCCTCAAACAGCATAACCTCGGGTTTTGGTATTTCAGAAGCTGCTTTGGTCTAGTTTCTAACATTGTTTTGTTAGAATGGAGATAGAAAACCCTTTTGGTGGGTTTGCTACACTGGCTGCAAGGAAGATGGGCAGGGAGGTTCATCCTGAAGCTCTGACTGATTTGGGGGAGCCAATCACAAGCAGAAAGCCCTCTAACATGTTTGCATGTTAGCCTTCTTGAACAGTGCTGTAATGGCAAGAAGTTCCCAAGAGAGCCTTAGTACTGGTTTCAGCCCTCCCCCACTTCCAGCTGCACGTTGTGCACTCTCGGTGCTTTCCTTGTGCAAGCCCTGGTGGTCATTAGACACTGCGCTGAGCCATTTTAACGTGTTCCATCAGCAGAAAAAATAGCCCAACAAAACAAAATGCTAAAACTGGCTTGAGTTTTTCTGGACTGAAGTCAAGACAGACACTCACAACAGAAAGGCTGTTCAGGACAACGTGGTAGTCTAGACTCTACCCTGCCGAGGAAAGCTTGGAATTTCAGAACATCAAACTTATCTCGGTATCTCATGCCTAAGCTCTGTAGAAAGATTTGTCAATAAACAGGCATGTGGTCTGACTAAATGGTTGTTCATCCTCTGTCTGCATGCCTCTTTGCCTGGGCTGTTCAGCTGCCCATGGGTGGGCTCCTAGGCTGCCCCATCTATTGGGTGTTCAACTACCAATCTGCTTAAGAGGTAAACTTTTAATTAGGTCAGTTCTTGGCACTCCCTGAAGTTGGCTTTGTGGGCTGCTTATCTCTGCACAACCTGAAACAGCTCCAAGAAGCTGCTTTTAAGCCATGAGCAGCCCCACACCAGCTGACTCGCTCATGCCCGGCTCTGATGCAGACAAGACAGCTGCCTAATAAGTCAGGAAGCAGTCATCAGGATAATCAGGCAGGCTGAAGAATAAGGCTGAAACTTAAGTTATTTTTTTGTATTATTTTTTCAGCATTTTCTGCTCTTGAAATACTTTAACCTTTTGTTCCTACAGAGGAAAAAACGTGTTTTGTTTTTTGGTGGCAGAGGGGATGGGAGTTACTGGAAAAATAAATTCCATCTTCAAGACAGGCCTATCAAGTACCTTTAGAAGAACAGCCTGCCCACCTGTTGTGAGTGTTTTCAAATTTTATTTGGAATGCTCTGCTGTGCAATTTCTTGCACTTTTATTTCTGAAAATCTTATTTTAGTTTAATTTATTAGGGACACCAGGGTTCAAGTTGCTGCATGCTGTAACCTACATGGTATGTCAGCTTTGTATAGCTTACAACCTCAGATTCAGGATAGATATCTTCTACATCAAGATCATTTGATCAGACATGTTATAACCTATTTAATAGGTCTTTGTACTACCTGACCAGTGATTATAACTATTTATTTGTTATCACCAGAATAGTCTCTTTCATGGTTTTGAATTAGGAGCATATGAATGTCAACAGTAGGTAGATCCAAAATTATGAAACAACTCACAACATGAGCTATAGCACATGCTACCACTTTACTGCAGGTGCACAGGCAGGAATCATTTGGGTCATTTCTGAGCAGAATCATAGCAAGTACCACCTTTCAAGCAAGACTAACCAAAACACTGATTTTCTTTTTTTATAATCATAAAGAACAGTCCTAGAGAATTATAAAGATTATGCACATATATCTGAACTTCAACAGAAAGACAGTTGTCATAAATTGACACTGAACATCTTTTAAGATATATTCTCATACCAGATGTACTTGATAAAAAACACTAGATAATATTTTAAAGCTTGAGATCTTCAAACATCATATGGTCTTAAATCAACTATTTTTCTTTATCATGAGGAACAGGGAAAAATTACTTTTTCCTAGGAAAATCACATAATTTCTATTTCGTTCTAGCCTGCAAGTCTCTAGTCCTTGAGGGAGAGATTATTTTCTGTGGATGACTCCCTTAAATAAACCACAGTGAGTTATAAATGCTGAGTGCAATTAATGTGTTTTAACAAAATAAAAAAAATAAAATGCTTAGCTACCAAAGGTGGTTCAATGCCTTTGGAGAGGTGGAAATCCCCTTTTCTTTCCTTCTCATGAAGGAGTTACCTGGACCTCTAGCAGGCAACAAGACTCCTGTGCCAGTAAGGAGATGGACACTGCCACCCCACCACCCCACACAGGGAGTCTGCAGCCACTGTCCCCTGCCACTCCAGAGCTAGCACTCACCTCTAGTCCAACTGCCTCTGTGCTACCCCTTAGCAGAGTTTTTTTCCCCTTCCTTGCTTTTGAGCCACTACATCAGTGCTGCAAATTCAAGTCTGAGGGCAAAGGAGGAGCCTGTCTCCTGCTGCCTGGAGTCACAAGCTGTCAGCCTCCTCCACCACTCATCAACAAGTAGCCTCTCCAACTCCATCTTTCGTTATATCCTGCAGCTGATGCTCATGCTGCTCCAGGGGCTCTGTGAAGACCCTGTCCATCACTTCCTTGAAGCTACATAGTCACACACTTCTTCCCACTGCTCCCTCACTCACTGCCTAAGTACCTCTGCCAAAGCACACCTCCCACTGTGAGGCCACCCCAGGAAGAAGCACCAAGTGCTTCTCACAGCCCAAACCTGCATAAGGGCATCCTTTGTTGCTCCAGTACTTTTGATACACTCCAAATAATTTATCTGTCACGTGTTGAGGCCCAAACCTTATAATCTTGTACAATCCCATCCTACCTGGAGCTATTCCAGCATACTCTTCACACTCCAGCTGGCTCCCTAATTGCCAAAATACCAACTAGCTGAAGTCCTACTGACCTAAATAGGTTCTTTCCTAATCAGCAATCAGATAAAGACAAAAGTTGCAGGCCTTTCTTAATCAACAGCCTCCATTTGAGAAGGTAACTAACTAAAGCTGTTAGCTCCAGAAGACCCTGGAAGCTTTCAGAAACAACTAAAAGCTGAAATTTGGACGGAAGAAAAAGTAAAACCAGAGTAAAAACTAATTAATGAATACACCAAAATCTGCAAATAATTGTTAGGGGGAAAAAATGTTGTGAAAAATAATTAAAGGAAAGCAAACAAGTGAAAATTAATGGAAGCCCCAAAGTTTCTGGAATACTTGAAATCTAGAGCAGAAATCTAGTTAGAAGTCCTAGTACAAGGTAGCATATGATAAGGTAATTAAAGACTACCGTAATGCATAAGCACTGGAATTGTTTGTTAAGGATAAATGTTTTCAGTCTTTAAGTGCTTTTCATTTTGCAAGGTTGAAGTTCATTTCGTGCCCCAGACTTTTTAATACAGTATAAAAAAAAAGAATAACTCTAAAAGTTATTAGATAAAATAAATGATTGAGATGAGTATGATCAATCAAATTACAAGTAATATATATGTCACATTTTACCATAGCAAAAGCTTTTTTCTTTTTTTCTCCTCTTTTTACATGATTAATATAAATGAAGAGATAAATTAAATTTCATTTATGCATACACATTACTTTGAGGAAAAAAAGACTATTGACTACAAAATTCACTTATGAAATGCCTATTTTTTCTTCCTTCATTCTAGTTCCAAAATTTAGTTCTCCATATATTCATGACTGTTTCTAATCTCTTTTTATGTTCAGGGAATGAAATAGGCTTCAAATTTGTATGTCATAAGTATGGAATGTATTCCCTGATATTTAGTTGTGGGGAATCCTTCCAGTGTTACAGAGTAACTTATACAGCAGCTGTGATCAAGATGTCTGTAAGGTTTTCTTTTCTGTGCTGTTTACCTGTTCTGAAACACTTACTGGCTTAATATCGGAGCCAAAGCCCAATCAGAATAGTAAGATTTGTATGTGCAGTGTTTTGGGAGGTGCTGAGGGGTTTGTGGGTTTTTTGTGGCAATTTTTCGAGATAGCGGGAGACAAAACAGTGGAAAATTGGCAAAAAGATTTGCAAGAACCCAGATGCAACGATCAAGGTCAGTTCTGTCTACTTAGAGTAGGTTTGCAATGAATCAACTCCATAATTTTGACATGAATCATTTCTCTAGCTTTTAAGAGATTGATGAGCTACCTGGGGAATGCATGCTCATTCTTAAAAGACTGCAAAATCTAGCACAATCTGCATAGTCAATCTGAATAAAGCAATACAATTTATAAAATACATTATTTTGCATTTTTCACTTAAAAAAACAATTACGTTGACCTCACAACTCTCTGTAATTACTTGTAAATTGATGAAGATTTGAGACCACGGTTCTCAGTAAAACTGCTGTTGACATGTTTGACGCGTTTCTGTAACATGGTTAGTCTTTTCTTTTGGGCCACGAAGAGGTATATCTTTGGAATTGGGATGCAGTGGGAGGAAGGGATGGGATGGGAAGTGGGGAAACCAAGAATAAACACAGGCTTTCCTCTACCAACTCTTCAGAATACAGAGAAGGAAGTTAATATAAACTTCAGACTGACTTTGAGAAGTGCCACTGAATATGGGCGTACCTTTGGAGTCTGGGTGTTGTCACAAAGCTAAAGGAATTTGAAACATGTTGATCTATGTCTCCAGTTTAGGTCTCAATACTTTTTTGCCTTTATATTTTTTTGGCTTTTCCTACCTTTCAACCTGAGCAAACCCTGGCTTTTATTCTTATGTAGTGAGCAAAGAAAACTGTCAATGAAAAGGCTTCTTAGAGCATTCTTTCCCTTTTTTCTGTGTTGTTTTTTTTCCTCTGCTAAACATTAGATGTAATGATCACATGCAGATCTGTATTTTTTTAGCATTACAATACTGTAGCTGACATTAGAATCTGCAATGAGACATTTGGTGTGTAATTCTGAACTACCAGGTATGCAAATAGTGTGTAAAACTGTTGATATCTGTCACATCCCGTCATTCTGCTCCAGCGAAGCACATTCCTACATAAACTTCCTCCACAGACATCTTGTCTTACTGACGTTACCATATTAAAAATGTCTTGGACCTTAAGCCAACTGGTGTTTCAGAAGCTGAGAGTTTTCTTTTTATTTGCCCAAATGAGAAGGGAAATAATCTCTACGTTATTTTTCTTGGCTATTTTGGGCAACTGAAATTCTCTGAATTGTTCCATTACTCACGTAAGTACTTAATCTTATTTTGTTTTTCTGAATCACATCTATGCAGGATGCCTAAGCCACTGCAATAGTGTGAAGACAAACAAAAATTCTATCAATTTCCTAATTCAAACAATTTTGAAACACGAAAGTAGCATTTTAACTCAAAATATTTTTTTATCTATGTTCTTGAGAAGTTTCAATTTTGCTTTGTAAATGTTTTCTTTATGATTCTTCTTTTATGATTTTTTTATGATCAGGTTCACTTTGCAACTTGATTTAAGGTGAAAAAAAATTTCAAATATCAGATTTTCCACCAAACAAGAATTACATTTTCAAAAAGGTTCACAGATTGAGTACTCTCTGATCATAGATATATTGTAGCTTTAATAATCTATGAAGAGTTCTGATATATCAGATTAATTAAATTCAGAGGAATAATCATTCATGATTATGAGGAAATCATGATTTCATCTCAGATGTGTCACTAAGTCTCCACTTGATTTTGTATTCACAAATACACAAAAAAAAGATCTTAAATGTCCTTTAAAATAAGATATCCTTATTGTATTGCCTTGAGCATCACAGTATCACTTGTAAAATCAAATCTCATGTTTTATGCCAGGTTAGGACATGCTTGTACTTGCATTGGAGAAGAGCAGTGTGGGAACTGAGCTGATGAATTATTTTTTCCACACATTGTCATCCTTTCTTTGCATTTGAGAGATACAATGCCCAGGCATGATTTTGTTGATGCTAGTCTGGGGAATTTGCCATTACTCAGTTGATATGTGAAACACATCTGCCAATTAATAGTTACTAAAAGTCGCAAATTGTATTTTATGTAAGTAATTATTGCAATCATATTTGGCTTTCCCAATTCACTTTAAAAATATACATATATATCCACACATTGTTTTCCTTCCAGATAGGAGAAATTAAAAACCAGAGGGCTGAAATCCAGTGTCTCAATTAAAATCTAGTCTGTGTAATTGAAGTAATCAAAGTGGTGCTAAGTAAGCAAACTGCGGTTGCGGTTAGATACCTCATTATTCACATTCACTTCTTCCGATGACATTCTCTGAATTGTTATACGGCTACGAAGTTTCACCTAAGAGAGAGCTGCACAGCAGTGATAGGCAAAATAGGGAGAATAGGTGTTTATGGTTTGCATAAAGCTGCATATACTTTTCAGTATGATTCCTTAGATGCCAATTTAAATACCTGGATGATAATATAATCTTTTGCTGTCAAAATTTCTGAGAAACCTATATCCGCCTTGGTCCTCAGAGCTTTATCAGACTCATAAAAGATGACTCCAAAAGGACTGTTCAGTGAAAAAACCTTTTTTCATACCAACGTGATTTTCTGTTCTGAGGCAGTAGAAGGTGTTTGCACATATCTTCCAAATGTGTTAGGAGACTACAGTCTCCTGCTAGAATTAAAATGAATCTCTGTATTGAACTGTCAAATGTTATATTAACATTCAAAAGGCCATTGTAGGATGGATGCAGACACAAGGTTATGGCTTCATCCTCTTTAATCCATAATGTGAGCAGGTAGGGGATGGATTTTAGCCATTAATACATTACAGCACAGGAACAATTTCAGTGCATTTTTTAGCTTTGTTTTCCTTTCTTCTAACCATAATGGTTTATCTAAGCCTCTATTCTGCGAATTTAAGGAAGAACCCACTCTAACAAGTAAATACTGGGATTTTGTTAGGTATTCAACCCAGGCCAAGGAAGGATTTTAGAGTTTTTTGGTTTTGTTGTGTAATGAAATGTCAATGATATATTTCAATAAATGTATTCATAAAAAGTCTGCTTTTAATTTCATGAGATCCTAACTCCAGCTTCATCAGGCTTATCTTCGTGCCATTCCTGGATCTTTAATTCTTCTTTTGTTAGTCTCTTAAGAGTCCGCATAACTTTTAACAGGAATCTGGCTGAGCCAAAAAGGAAATCATCTCAATAATGCTGCATGCCAGTGCTTTGTGTACATCTCATTATCACAATATGCTAAGTCAGTCAGAGGCTAAGCATGATATTGAAAACACAAGAGGAAGTCCTTATGAAAGTAAAACTTTTCTTCATAGTAGAAGACTGGTAGTTCAAAATCATCCAGATGTCTCAGAGTTGATCAAAAATGTAACAGCACTAGAGACTCAGTTACTTACAGGACTGCTCTTTATCTGTGTCATATCAATCTATTGTAAATATTTTGTCAAGGGTTCTGCGTAAGGCTGAGGAGAAAGTTGGATTACTTTCATCACTGATAAAGCAAACAATGCAAAGTCTTACTGTCAAAAGGAGTAAATGTGCCTGTGCTTTCCTCATCCTCATTTTTTTAAACCACTAACAATGTCATTCATTCTGAATGCCAAGATTACAAAGAGTAAAAGGACTGTTTATTCAAAAGGCCTTCTGAAAATGGGGAGGAAATAGGAAGCCACGCATTTATACTGGTAATCCCTCACCTCCTAACAACACTCATCTGCTAGGGAGAGAGAAGTGTTGTAACATCTGGCTCAATGTGGTGAGTTTTCATCTTCTGTTGGGAGGGCTGATGTCATGTAAGGAACAGAGGAGCAGACTAACTCTTGTAAATGAGAGGCGGCAGCAGCACTTATCCTGGGAGCTGGGGCTCATGGATCAGTTGCGTGGCTGCCTGCAGCCCCCATGTGTTGATTCTGGCCCATTAACCATCCTATTAATCTTCAAAAAGCTTTAAAGCACGAGTGTTTTGGAGAGTGAATATAGGTGAGAATTTGCAGGTGTCACTCACACAATACAGCCATCTTCCCCGCCCTTTTCAACAAACAGCTCTCCCCGTCTATTAAAGCACAGAAGGAAATACTTTCCACCACCTCTTACCCCGTCTGAAATTTCTGAGAGCATCAGGATTTTTAACATTTTGCAAGACGGCAGTGCAAACGTAAAGGAACAGAAAGGCAGCTTATAAGAATCAGAAAGATATTTGTTTTGGAAAATTTACACACTTCATTCAACCCACATCCTTTAACTTTCAGTTTTTGAATGTCACCACAACATATACTGCTGCATGAGTCATCTCAGTCCTGTATCAACCAACATTTCAATTCTCTGTAATATTCTGTTCTGTTCTTTTGGGAAAGAACGGCATACAAGAACAGGGCAATTTTAGGCAATTCGAAGGTTATACCATGCTTGACACCTGACTTCACTTTAGTAACACCTGCCTGAAGAATAATTAGCAGGCCACTTTTTAAGAAAGAACTTCCATACACCACAGATGGCATTTTTCATACCAGACAGGCAACGATGTATGTTGGAAATGAGCCAAACTGTCTGCAAAAACTGTGAGAAATTCAAGACAGACATCTGAGTGGAAGGAAAGTTTTACCTTCCTCAACACCCCTACCCCCCCGCCACCATTCGGGAACATCTGTTCAAACCTACCTCTATATATAATGCGCTTTATTTTTCTTATCTACTAATGCTACAAATTACAGGAGAAGGAAAGCAGCACAGCAAGTTTCTTTTATATTGGTTATGAAACCTACAATTTAATAACATAATGTGATGATTTGCCAGCTATAGAAATCCCATATTATAATACTCTTGTTAGAACCAAGAACAGAATTTTCTTAACTGGCCAGTAATATGGGGTCCTCAACTCACATTTCCATAAAGTGGTCCTAATTGTCACTGTGTACTCAAAACTTTGTTGAAATCAGGATACCGTGTGTCATAACGGAGGCACAAAGTCAAC
This sequence comes from Burhinus oedicnemus, assembly GCA_008921705.1. Lineage (NCBI taxonomy): Eukaryota > Metazoa > Chordata > Aves > Charadriiformes > Burhinidae > Burhinus > Burhinus oedicnemus. The sequence goes on from VFFE01007486.1 coordinate 3,545,314, forward strand.
AGTCACTTTGGAAATTATTGGCTAATGTCTTAATCCTGGGCTGTTCACTGATTTGTATGAACTTTTGTGTGTATTTTGGGCTAAATCCAAATCCCTGTGAAATCAATCGTAATCTTTCCATTGCCATCTATAGGCTTTAGATGAGGTCCTTTGCTTCCTTAGAAGAATCTTTACTTCTTTCTTGCAAAAATATTCTATATAAAAGGAGTCCCGAGAACTCTTCACAGGATTGTCATCAGAATCAATTGCCTTACACAAATATGCTAAAATTAGAAAAGTAACAGCTCTATGTTGTACTTAGTATCACTTATGAAATAAAAAATTGTGCATTTTATTTCCATAGTTCTAATGAATAGGTATATACATGAGAATTATAGAAATACATCTACGAAATTATTTACAATGTGTTGTAATTCCAAACTAAGGTTTTTTTTTTCTCCCCTGGTAGTTTTTACTCTCTTAAATGCATTTCTGTGGTGATTGCATAAAATTTTTCTAAGGGCACTTTTCAAGATAAATTTCTAATTTGGGAAAATGCCCATTTCAGTATTTTCTCAGCTGCGCATGTGACTTTCTTGGTGAATAATGGTAAGCATTCAGAATAGGCATATTTCTAAAAACCCTGCAGTCCATAAGCAAACCTAAGTAACATATACAGTGTCTCTATATTCATGGTGACACTAAGGATGAGAATGTGTCCCTAAACACTAAAACAATTTTGCTATTTGGAAAAGTTGCCATGGTCATTGCCATGGTCATTGCTTCATATGGTTTCAGAGCACACTTTTGCAACACAAAACCCATGATATTATCATGTGTTTATAGGACAAGAAATTTCCTACAGAAATCAATTATTGTGCTGTTTACTTAAAGGATGAGTGAATCTGAAACTTGTTGGTCACTAATGGAAAATAATATTTTACAAAGTTTCTCTTAATGGATGCTAAATTTTCTAAATTTACAAATAAAATCCAAACATTAGCAGAAAAGTACTTATGGCCAAATTTTGTCTCTCTTGAGAAAGAGAAGTATATCTGTGGACTGGTAATGTTATTTTGTCAGACATTAGAACTGAATATTTACATTCAAGTATATAACCTTAATAGATATAAACATAATAGGTAAAAATTTCCAAAATAATCACATTGGTACACAAAAATATAGAACCATTTATGGAAAGAACAGGGATAAAGTGAAATGCTTTATTCCACTCAATTAGTCCTCTGAACAGAACTAATGCCATTTTAATTATTATTTAATGTCCTGGATCACATTCTTAGACCTTATCTCAAGTATATCTTTCACTTGTGCTTTGAAGAGCCATATATTTACTCTGTTTTTTGTGAATCCTGTTAGGGGAAGGATTCAGGGTCTCAAAGGTTGGAAGAGGTTGTCATAGAAAGCATCCAAGGGCCAAATAAGATTAAAAAAGAACAGAACTAAGTCCTCACAGCACTTTTAGTAGGGCACTGAACCTAATCCCAAAGGGCTTACTGGGCCAGGATGGCCAGTACAAATTACTTGAGTCCTTTGTCATTTATCCATTAAAAAGGCTATTTCAAAACTTACTTTTCTTTAAAAAATCTTTTGAGTCTGTCTAAGAAAAGCACTGCAAAAAAGGTAACTGATTATTTCCTACTACAACTACTATTTAACAAGCTCTTCATTTACAACACTTTTTGGGGTCTTCTCTGTTTGTTGATACTTACCAAGTATACTGCCGAGGGGATTGTTTTCAACTGAATGAAAGTAAAATCTCATCAAATTTCCGTAGATAGGAGTCATGACAGTTCAGATGCCAGACAAAGGACAATGGCTAACAGATCTGGATGCACGACTTGGACAGAAGTAATAAATGGCTGGGAAACTTCTAATACATTTGCAGTTTATACAGATGACTGTGATAGCCTCTTATTATGCCATATGGAGCATAACACTATGACTAACAGCCAGGGGCCTTAAATTACATTGAAATTGATTCCTACACTGCAGCTTTCAGCTGTAAATGATGTCAAAAGACTATGGGCTTAAAATGAAAATGAATAGAAATATATAAAGGCAAATGAGCTCTAGTAAATCCTTATTAATCTGAGGTAATAATGTGCATCATCACTGAAGCCCTGTGCCAGTTAGTGCCAGCTATTGGCTACATTGCCTTTTATAAATGAATATAGACATCAGGTTGTGTACAGAATTCTCCCTCTCAATCCACACATATTACATAACGATATTAAATTACAGTACATAATTGGTTAAACATTACTCTCTAAAATTTCTTGAATCTTGTAGCCGATCTTAAATACTGCATGTACTCTATTAAATACAAGCTCACCCAAGAGACGTAAATTGACTGAAGCCAGGAAATTCTAAACGAAGGCTCAAGCTGACATTTTGTCCCTAACTTATATAACTATGTTTCCTAATAGCTACTAAGGGTGCACGTCCTAATGGTGTTTCTTTCTTTATTTGTACAAATAATATTATTGCAGCAGTCAGAGCCTTCATTTAAGAACACAGGATACATAAACTACCTTGAAACTTGGCCTGTGGTGAAAAGACGTAAGTATAGAGTCCCTCCTTCTTGTGCTCCTTTTTGACTATTTTTTGATCCCATTAAACTAAAAGAAAGTGAAGAAAAGATAAGCATTTAATGAAATTTCCAAGCTACTTCCAATTTGTGATTTAATAAGTTCAGACAACTTGTAACGGTGTTATTTTAACTACATCTCTTGAACTGCTATTGCCATAATAAATCTGAAAAAAATGAAGCCATAGTAAACAAAAATGCAAAATAAAAAATTCAACAGCCATAAGGGCAAAGAAAGATACTCTGCAAATAATATATAGCCTTGTACCCCAGAGGCAGAAGAAAATAGAATTCTGATCATTCCTCATGTTGAGAATTAAACTGTTAAGCATCACTGCCTTTTTACAATCAATTATATTTTCTGGGTATGTTTCCTAAGAATACACATTTCTATGTCTAGCTCAGTAATATGCTAACAACAGAACATCAAAGAGAGGTGGATTCTGGGCAGATATGATATCAAAATTACTGTAACTCAAAAAATACATCATTAGTCCTCAGAAGCAAGATTCGTTGACAATAAGATATAAAAGTGATTAGCCATTATTTAACATCAGGAATTAATACAGATAAATAAACCAAACTAGGTTTTATCACATTTCGTTCTACCATCAAGTGCCTGCACAACTTTGGGCAAATCACAATCCTAGGGCTTGATTTTGTCCATCTGTTAAATGGTATACCCTTAGCTATACTGTATAGCTAGACTGGTAGAAGAACTCTCGCTTAGACTTCAGTCAGATAGAAGCCAATGAAGACAAAACAAAACTTCAAGTTAGAGTTCAAAAGCCTTTAGCCATAGCTGTTTTCAGCAACAAAATTTTAGTCATAAGATTTTACAGCAGGAGATTGATCCCAGGGTCTTCCATAAGACAGTTTTTGAGTAACTGGGATATTCAGAACAAGATGAGACATCATCTGCATTGATGAGTCCTGAGCAGAACCACTAACCCACAAACTGGGGTTAAAGCACAGGGCGTTCATTAGTGCTACGTGTGGCTTGAATATCAGCTAGCTGAAATCTGGAAGAAGCATGGCTGTATTTCTGTGGGGCTGTGCTTGTAAGTAAATTCCTTCAAGACCGTGGTAGGAAGCTCACTGTGCTTTAACCTCTGCCAGTGTGGGATCCCTGCACCATATTGCACTTACCAATGGTGTACCCACAAAACAGTTGTTTAAAGCCACCAGAGGTCTTTAAGTAATCTGAGAGGTTACTACATGCAGTTAGCACCTTAGTTAGCCAAATTCAAAGTCTGTGCTGCTTTTAAAGAACGGGAGACGATCAGGTTTTTTAGACTTTTCTTTTTTTTTCTGGAATATAAAGTTACATAATTTGGTCCTTTGTTTGAAGGTTCACTCAATTATCTGAACAAAAATTCTCCTAGCACTGTAAATCCATTTGCAAATGTTTCTCTCTCTTCAACCTGTGCTTTAAGTCTCGACAGATTCAGTTAAAACTAGGCAAATGGAAAAAGACTATCTTTCTCAACAGGAAAAAATTCTTCCTGGTAATGAGATTATTATGGCTCACAGATTGTAATCATCACACATATTGGCTGCTCCCCCACTGCAAGTATCCCAGTCAAATCACAGTGCTGCTAGCAGAATAATACACCTCTCAAAATGCCTTGGGCTAGGAACACATTGCTGGTGCATTCAGGTAATGTAAATAAAGCACTTCCATTTGTTCTGTAAAATGTCATCTCAAACTTGGCTGATCCCTTTTCAGGTTCAGCCTTAAATTTGTATGAAAGACAGCAACAAACAATTCTGCAAACCTGAAAAGGCATTTTTGGCAAATAGAGTATTTGAAAGACAAGAATCTTCTTTCCCCTTTTATAAGCAAAACAAGTCACATTATAATTGACTCTCTGTTGTTAAAAGGTGTTATTTGAAAATTCAAGATGCTTTTTTTCAACTTTTCATTCTGATTTTTCATTTTGAAATTTAGTTATATTTCATTTAAAAGGGAGAAAACACAGCCAAGAATAAAAAGCTTTAGTCTGAATCGCTGGGGTTTTTTTCCTGTTTTGATAATCACCACCACCACCCAAAAAAGCTTTCCCATCCAGCCATGAAATCAAAAATATGAAGTATTCACAAGTAGTTGGCTTACTTCTCTATCCTACCCCCATTCTCAGCAATTTTGTATGACAAAGGCATTTGAAAAGAAACTAAGAAACAAACACAAAACCCCTTAACTGCTGGAATCAATAAAATGCTCTGAAGTCTTTAAAGAAATGAGTAACCCATTGCTTGGATATTTTAAACTAAAATGATCGTGACAACAATTAACATGCAAGAAAGATCAAACCTACAATGGAAAGGATTTGGAAAACAGACACAGAGTTCTTGATCGCATTTAACTTTTATGATGCCCTACTGCTCCACATAGCAGAGCTTCAGGGAATGCTCACAAGCAGTTACTAGGATATGCACATTTCTTGCTCGCTCTTTCTTTCAATCAGCTCCTTCTATCACACTACCTAGTCTGATTCATCTCCAAAGTTTTTAGAGATCTTTTCTTTTTTTCTCCTGAACAGCTTATTGAACAAAGGCATAATATAAGTATGCATCCCTTCCTCATATTTATTCCCTTTCATCCATTTCAACGAGGTCCAACAAAATAACCCTTTATATTTGCTCTAAATCTGGAAAAATGGTTGAACAGGCTCTTGTTGTTTTTGGCTGAACACATCATTAGCTGCTGGATGCCTTTTTCCTGCTAAAGGAAAGAGTTTCCCAAATGGATAAAGGTAGAAGATTTATCCAAGATTAAAAGCCTAAATTTGAAAACATGGCTTTGTGTTGTCCACAGATGGACTAAGTTCTGAAAGACCCGAAAAAGGCAGAGCTGCTTAGGACCTTTATAAAAAACGCTAAGTTTCCTACGAAATCACTGTAGACAGACTAGAATTATTTAAAAAGGATTATTTATTAAACATATTTCTTTACAAAGTACAATCAATGGTTTGCATTAAATTTTGGGTTTGGTATTTGCTTGTATGTACAAAAAAGCTTATAACAGAAAATGTGTCTTGATTTTACACGTGGGACACAATACTGAGTTATCTTCATATTGTGATTTCTACCAACATAAGCACTTGATAATAACTTTCAGTTTATCTGCTGTTTTTTTTAAACTGAAGACGAAGCAACAACATTCTGCCGAGTGTCAGTATTTATCAATGTACTCAATTATGACAAAGTAGAAATGAATAATCTTTTGGGAAGTTTCCACTGAGCATGAGTGGAACATGACATTTTTTGGCAGGTTACTGGACTATCCTTATGATCCTAAAAAATCATTTTTTGCAGTTATAAGATAAGAAGAATTGAGGAGCTAGTTAAGTTTAATAATACCCTATTAGCAGCAGTTGATAGTAAATGCAACATAAGGTTTGTTTTGTCTGTCATACAAGGACGTGTCCTAGCAGACACTATTGTATTGTTCTCTACTTGAACAAAAGTATCTGCATGTGTTGTATGTCTTTGGAAAAACAAAACAAAATAAAGAGACAAAAAGCCATTTATTGTCATGAGTGACTATTGCCATCAGCTAATATGAATGCATTGCTAAAATTAGTGAAGACAGAAAAATGCTGTAAGGTAAATATATACAGAGTTAAAATACATTTCTTATCCACTAGATAGTGATTTTGTGGCACTGTGGTTTTCAGAATATAACATCTGTTGAGAGCAACGTAATTTTCAGTGCAAGCTAAAGCAAAAATACCTGCCCGCTGTCATAAACATGACAAACAAATCTGGAATGTTCAAAGTAAGTTCGTCTTCCACTTCTCCACTCTTGAGGCACCTTTAAGACATGGCACTTACTGTAAACCATCTAAAAATCGAGAAAAGCAGACACAAGAAGCCTGAATTTTCCATAACAACTTTAAAAATCACTGCCAGAGTCACTTGCATACGTAAACGATGCCTGTGTAAGGCTTGCCAGCAAAGCATCTTTCCTGAGAACGGAGCTGGGACACTCTCTGTGTATCATAAGTGTGCGTGCTCAGAGCTGTGATCACTGTCGTGGCTGTCGTCGTTCGCTAGTGAGTCCCCCGTGTGCTGGAGACCAGCTGCGCCGATGCCAGAGAGCTCGGAGGGGAGCAGCGTGCCCTTTTTCACATTCACCAGTTCCTTCTCCCGGGCTGCTGCCCCTTGCTGGCCCCCTTTTACCCGCTTCCACTTCATTCGTCTGTTCTGGAACCAAACTTTTACCTTTGTGGGAGAAAGACAAAACAAGAACATAAAGATGGGGTCATTGAAGGTAATAATGATTTTTCTAGCTGTAGCACGGCACTTGAGTTTTTTCTTTTTTTTAATGTGCAACACACCGCCTTTCTGTCTGTGTGGTAAAAACCTTAGCAAGCCTTCCCTGAGGAGCAGGCGATCCAGTTTTGGATAGGACGTGAACCCTAGGGATGTGAGGATAACAACCGTGAAGGAGGGAACGGGGTTACCGAAGAAGGCAGCAGGGCTATCTGCAGCAGTTAGCTCCACAGCAAGATCTCAGAGCCCTTCAGAAAACATTAAAAAGTTCACGTACTCTTGAAAAATGTATTCATGCCATTTCACAGGCAGAGAAACAAAGGCAAAATGGTACCCATCAAGAGGCCGCGCAGAAGAATCTGCCTCTCATGTAACAGAGAGCCCAGTCTGCTGGCAGGGACCCATACTGCTGCCCTTCCTGCTTATAGTGCTGTTAGTTACCCTTCGAAGGAGGGAAGTTACTTTGGAAATGAACTTGCACTGAAATGTTTGCATTGCTTTCTGTCTGTTTCTGTAAACTAGTAGTGGTGGACCACTTTAAAAGTGCTTTTTTTTTTTTTTGACTTGCTGAAGTATCTGAAAGAGCACTTCTTACTGTCAAAACTTACAACTTCCCTGACTACTTCACAAATGTATTTAAACGATTCTAGTTGACTGATCCTCAAAAAAAAAAAAAATTGATGCTGGTCAAATTTTTCAGACAAATAAATGCCCCCAAAGCCAGAGGGCAGGACATTTATAAATTTGAGTCAAAATCAGCAAATAATTTCAGATCAGAATGGAAAAGAAATTCATAGCGTGAAAGATTAAAAACGTATCTGTATTTAAGTCACATTAAACCCCAACATTTCACTCCAGCTGAAACTCATTTCCCCTCCTCCCCTTCTCTGTTTAGAAATATATGGGGGGGGGAAGTAAACCTAAATTATTTGCACAGTTCTAAAGTACCAGCACTGCAAACCACAAGGACTTTTTTTTCAATAGCCCAAAGAAAAGAAAAAAAGAAAAAAAGATATTCGTAGCATCTGTCAAATATATTAGACCAGATTAAAGGCTGATTTCAAATCAACTTAAAATATTGTCACTGAAAACAGTACAAAAAGAAGATTGTTGGGTTTGCTCCATTTAGAGTTAATGTTGCTAAAAAAATCTTGTGCGTGTGTGTCTGTGCAGCTCTTCACATGAAGGTTCCACAGAAAAATAAACAATGTCTGCAACTTTTCACTTGGAAAGAAAGCAAGAAAGCTTGCAATGTCGGTGTATCCTCTGCTGCGTTCAGCAGAATGTGTTTCAGAGTTTTAAAAGAAACAGCGAGGAACAGGCACAGCAGGACATATTGTACAACATGAGTAATAGAGCCACAAAAATGCTGTTTTGCTGAATCTGTCTTATACATCCAGGAAGCATTGCAGTGTTTAACCTTTACTATCACTTTGAATTTTACATTAAAATTTTACTACAATTGACCTGATAGTTAACATCACTATCTGTACGTACGTATGTGGGAAGGAAGAAAGGTATATTTATTTTGTTATGCTCTATATTCCTGTTAAAGCCAATGTGAGCTGTTAAAGCGAATGACTTGGAAACAGACCAAAGTGATTCCAGGTTAGTTAAGAGCCTCAAAGCACAGCACATCCTTTCCTTTAGTCAACTCATCACAGCCAAAGAATCTGGCTTGTAAAGTGAAATGAGTGTAAAGAGGAAGGTATTTATTACTGGCTGCTGTGATGTTGGGAATTATCATACTTGGGTCACGTATCAGAGGTGTCTGTGGAAACAGTGTCTTCAAAAGGGTACAGCATTGGCAGCTTTCTGGGGGAAGTTAAGATGTCATTTTGTTTATTATTGTTTTTTTAAGACAATGAAGTTTCTCTTGTAAAAGACACTACTATACTGGTGCCAGAGAGTGCAACAGATGCAACTGCAGTCATAATCTAAACATCAAAAATAACAGACTGTGGATTCAACTCAGTATGGCAGAATATTATCACCCTTCTTCTGAAATAAGGGACCAGGGAATTTTATTCTATAAGAAGTTGTTACAGGCTTGGACTGATGTTTAAAAGATCTAAGCAATTCTCCGGATTTTTTTATGTCCTTGAAAATTCACAGAATAAGTCACAGCATTGAAAGCCTAAACCAAAATAATAATGTATACAAGAAGTGATTTCAAGAAAAATAACACCAATGCATTTGAAGCAAAAATTTCAATGCACAACCTGGATTCAACCCCTTTAACTTACTGGAACAGGAGAGATCCAGGCAAACCACCTTCCAGATGCATCCATTTGATTTTTGGATACTCGAGAATCTGAAGGTAATACTCCCACAGTCATTGTCAGAAACTGTTCTGGCTGGGACAGACATGAGCAGGATGATTGCTGCCTGGCTCCTGATGCAGGTGCTCATTTCTCTTCTCCTCTCGCAGACAGAGCTAAATTCTCACGTCTGCTCACTTGACTTTTTTGAATCCAGTTTAATAAATTATTCTTTTTTGTTTTCCATTTCTTCTTACAATATTTTGCTGCTGCTACTGTTTGTAAGTCAGGTCCCTTCACAAAACCACAGTCGAGCCCAGTGTCTCTCCTTGAGCAGGAGCAGGAGAACTGGCACCAGCTTCCGGGTAACGAGTACCCCAGGACAGGCTGGGGAGCACCTCTTCATTCAGATCATCCACCCTCAGATTAGCTCATCTGACCGTGCCCTGAAACGCCGGCACCAGGGAAGAGTCTAGGTCGGTGTCTGTACAATAATTGATCTAAACCAATTAAAGGACAATGATTTGCCTTTTCATGAATAAGCGCAAGATACATTTATAAATTCCTCAGAGGATCCAGCATGCAACGCTATGGCTGCACATGACCCACTGTCTGGGAAACAAGGCATTTAAGGAAAGGAGGGCTAAAAGGACTCCAGCTACCTTTGCATGCACTCTCTTGAGCGTAGGGAAAAGAAAGTAACCCTGGCACTCCCATAGGAAAATATATATTACTGACTGGCATATAGCCTGTCAGGCTTCCCATAAAGAGAAAATAGTAACAAGCAAAAAAAAAAAAGTAAGAAAAAGTTTTACGCTTTTTTATTAGTGACTTCAAATAATCTGCATCTGATTTACGGAAAGAATATCAAATAAGAAATTTCTTTATCTGGTATGTCAAAGATTATTTTCAAAAGCTAGAAATCAATTATAGTAAAGTTTATTATTGAAAATTTTATGCACTTATTTTGATGTCATTTAGTGCATTAATGTACAGAGGGACTCTTATATGAAGGAATATGTTAGGTATTTTTTATATATATTTCTTTATGTCCTCCATTATAAAGTTCTGAACTCCACTTTTGACCTGATCCAAAGTACACTAATGTCAGTGTGAGTTTTTCCATCGAGTTCAATGGACCCTGGATGAAGTCTTTAATGCTCATGTGCTAATAATATGAGACAGGTCCTTCACTTGTTATTTCCTCTAGAGATCAAATTCAGATACTGGAATTCTGAACTTCCTTTGGAGCTGAAGAGTCAATTATGGACGGTATAGTTGTTACAGATATGTGATCCAGCTATATTTTAGTAATGGGAAGGAAGTGAAGCAAACTTTGTGTGAAGCACTTCAGAGTGTCAGTTTATCTGGATTCATGGAAAACTGTGCTTTTCAAACACACCACTCATTTGAAACTTAGAGGTGTTGCACAAAATATGCATCAGAATAAAACACCCTGAGAAACAAAAAGGAGAGAGGAGAAAGAAAGAGGAGAGAGGAGAAAGAAAGAGGAGAGAGAATGAAAGAAAGGGAGAGAGAAAGAGCAAGAGTGAGAGAAAGAAGAGAATGACTGAAAGAAAAATAAAGAAAAAATGAAAATAAAAGAAGAGAGAAAAAGCCCTTAATGAAGTGAACATGAAAAACATTTGAATTTTTTTCCAGTGAAAGAACTAGCTTGTGCCATTTACAACTTTTGCAAAAAACAATATCCTTTTAAACTAGTTTAAAGATCTGCTATGACAAACATGATACCATAGGTATTATGAACCTTTTCTATGCTGTTTTTCAAGTCTAAGTTAGCTCCAGTAGGAGCTGAGTGCTCACCACCTCCCAGAATCAGGTCCTGATTGCCTATTATTTATTAAAATGCACTCCCTCTTCTCCACCCTCTGACTAGCACAACTTTAATGTACAAAGCAAGCATATGTATGTATGGAAAACAAAGGAAGTGGAGGGAAGTGAACTATATTAAAGATGATGGTAGCATTAACAGCTGTTTCTAAATCAGCACTTATGAGCCAGTCTATTAAGCACATCTGCTTACTGGCACGAAAGCACAGTTTCTTTTCCCTTAGTCAACAAGTTGTTTAGCATCTGCATCTCCACATCTGATGATTAGACCGTTACTTAAGATACGAGTAAACGATTTCACATTGAGCATCTCCTGATGTACAAGAGAGATGTTTTTGCTGTGACCAATTTGTTTTAAGGTCTACTCTGTAGGAATCATGGGAGGAGATTCAAAACAAGGGGGTTGACATTGTTAGCATCTACATTACTAAAGTCATTATTATATACTTATGATATATAGGTCCTTAGTCTTAAGGGCCGCATTATGTGCAGTCTTCCATGTATATCTTTAATACAACTTCATAATGTGGACATCAACACATCATTTTAGTTCCAAATGAGCATATCACCTAAACTTCTGATTTAATCCTCCTTCTTCAGTAGAGCCCTTCAGTCACATTAACTTCTACCATGCTGAATAGCTGACTTCTACCATGCTCTGTATAATGCAGATACTTCCTTTTGACATGGAATTTTAGCATTCTGTACTTACAGAGAAAAACTAAACAGATACCTTCTAGAATTAACGGGTATTTCTTAATAAAGACATTCTTGTCTGAAAAATGAAAGCATGACTGAATTCAAACTACCTTAGTTGCACCGTCTGCTGTCTTTCTTCTTTTAAGAAAAAAAAAAAACATTTCTCTTTAAAAAAGCTCTTTTCTGAAATGAAAGATTCTTTCCTAAAATTAGGTTTTCTATTCCAGGTTTTAGTGGCATGAGTCCCAAACAAGATTAAAATTTGAGGCCTGATATTGCAAACCTTAAAAATTAGAAACAAGAGCACTGTGCCAGTTGAAACTGTTATTTTGCTGCAAGGGATGCATATTTCTAAGTATGAGTCTTTGAAGTTAGTATTCCAAATTCCATGTTTTATTATACCTAAATGATGTGTCAGGAAGACATCACCAAGCCTTTTAAGTGTTCTGCCTCTGGTCAGCCATTGTCCCTTTTCTTTTATTATTTTTTTTTAATCTGTCAATTTACTTTCCTCTAATGCAGACAAACATATGGATAACAAAAAATAACCCTGACTTTTCAAAATTAAAAAAATTGAGAAGTTTACTTCTCAACTTTCTTTGGCTCTGAAAACGTTCTTGTTATTTTTAGATAGTACACTTACGCTGCCAAGTTTTAAAGAAAGTCAAACTCATGAACTTTACAGAAATCACTGGTGTTATACAGCTGAAACTTACCTTTTTAGTATATATAGAGATGGTATTTTCACTATAATTTATTCAACAAACTTATAAAAGCAAAGAGAAACATAAACCAGGAAAGTTTATTTTCCTGTTCTAAACTATGAATAAATATAAGCTTTGGAAGAATCAAATCTATTAGTTTAAACTGTTTACAGAAATGATAGTCAGATTTATCAGTTCAGTAACTAAAGATAACATGAGATTTTAAATAGTTCAGCTGGATTTCAGTCACGCTGGACACACGGGAAAGTAAGTTAAAGTAGTTTTATTCAATTAAACTTAAATTTCTTCCTTATATGATTTAAAGGAATTTCAGTTTCTATTCCAAAAAAACCCTCTTAAAAATCTTAAATATATTTTGAGCGTAAAACCAGTTTAAATAAATCTTAGTATTAAATGTCTTCTTAGTTATTATGAAATAATACCAAAATACTTGAATTGGGGAAAATTAACTTTTCTTTGGAAATTAATGAGTGGTATCAGAACCTTCTGATTAAAATTGCTTAAGTCACCTGCTCGCTGATTTAAAGCAATCTGCTCCGTGTTACGTTACAGGACTGTGCATTGAATGCGCACAAGTACTTTGCAGCAGCTGTTGAGAAAAAGGGGAGGTTTTGGCAGGTGCACAAAGGACAGCTGGAGCTTTTGGCACCCAGGAAGGTGTAGGAGTGAGTTCTGGTTTTTCATTACATAGAAGTCAGTTGAGGTTTGGGTACTGCTTAGGTGATACATTCTCTTTTCTACCTCCCACGTTTAGACAGGGATGGAATAGACATTATATTTCAGAGGAGAGCAGTGATAGGGGTATTTCATTCCAGTTTCAGAAGTCTTTGAAAGCAGTCAATTTATCTCCCTCTATTCCATCCAAAGAACTGCCACCTTCTCCACCAGTGATCTTCAAAATTAATTTCACGATCAAACAGCTAACCCTCCTTATTCAAAACCTCTCTTAACTAGGCTTCAGGGTTAACATACCTTAAGCAGAATGAGACGCACTATTTCAGGTTCTTTCCTCCTACTGGCTTATTGTACATAATCTAAGGGCATATTTTCTATAAAATTAGTCTCTCTTTTTTGTCCAGAGGCAAAGAAAGGCAATCTGTGGGGGTGCTGCTGGAACTCCCTCTTCCTTATTCTCCTATAATATACCTTTTTAGAGTCTACCTTCATCCAATTTCTTTGCATATATATAGAAATCTACAAAAAAAGCACATAGTGGAAAAATAATTTGTGGGGAAGATTCCCTTCAGCTAAACTTTGCCCCTTTGTATAGGCATTTACTTGCATGAATTACTCACTTGTAGAGCATTTTATTTCATGAGAAAAAAATTCTAATGCGCATCATTCTGCACCGATTTTGCACAGGTCAACTGAGTGTGAAAGTTAAAAGACAGTGGGTATTTAAGACTGGCTTTTGGCTGAGTATGTTGATGCTTTTTTCTGCTACTACTTTAGTGCAAAGAAAGGCAATGGTCAAGGCGCAGGACTTGGCAGAAAGCAACATCTGACTACTAGCCCGTGACAATACTCCAGGGGTCTATGGCTAATGGAAGCCATCTCCCTGCCCAAGTAAGAAGCACCCTCGCTTAAACTAGTTCCACAGTTCATGACTTCAAATCTGGAGGGACCTTTTTGCCTTCCAAAACAAGCCAGTCCTGAGTCTTTTGATGGCAAACTAGCCTTTAAATCAACATCCAGTTTTAAAGCTAGTAAGCCTCAAGAAGCTGCATCTATTTTCAGCAGGGCTTGCCTCGAGGAGAAGAAACTAGTGAAATCAGAATGAGAGTCTACATTTGTCAATGCCCTGCATTAAAAAAATCTCCTTTATTCTACATGTTCATTTCTGCCTCTCCAATACCATTTGTTTCTCACTGGTTTCTTCTGTTTTTTAAAGTGATCATAAACAACAAACCTAAAAATCTCCTATCTCCTTAAACAGGGGACAGAAGAAGATGCATCTTTCTCGACTCGTGTCTAAGAACAGCTAGGGGTAGGGGACAGCAGAGCCTTACTCACTTTCTAAAAGCAGCCGTGTAAGCTGCTAATGCTTCTGTCTATACCGCATATGCTGCTTGGCACAGACAGAGGTTTCTCCCCACCCAGAACCTCATGGGGTTTCCCTGCAGGTGTAGGGTCCATTCACAACTAACAGCTTGAGGCCTTTGGATCTTTGCGCGTGTAATTGCTTGTTCACATTCAATCAATACTGCAAAAGTAAATATGCTTTTTGAAGTTTTGCCATGTACTTTTAAAAAAAAAAATTATCGTACAAATCAAGATTATGCAGGAGTTACAATTAAGTTTGCCAGGAGCATTCTTTCCTAAGAAAGAACAAACCAAGTTAGCAAGTAACTCTTACTGCTGGTATTTATATTGCTCAAGACAAATATAAAAGTATTAGTGAGCTTTATTTTATTAAGAGTGTTACTTTAAATAAAACAAACAACCCAAAGGATTTCAAGCCACACAGGCTCATTATTATAGTGTGTGTAGAGAGTGCTTAACACATGGAAGCTTGGAATGAACAGCTGCCTTTCAGAGAAGAAGTGACAGCACAATAAATCAGACAGATATGGTCAAGCTTGTCCTATCAATCCATTGTTTGATTCTTTTTGAAAGTATACAGGGGAATAATTTCACCACCTAACAGTAGAAATCTAGCTTCCTAAAGTAGGAAACCCGGCATGTTGTGTGATGCATGGAGAGACATTTACTCTTCAAGAGGTGGTTCAGAACAAACACCTAATTGAGGAACACTGAACTCCGTTTTCTCACCCAGGTGACTGAAGGAGATACTCTTACCTTACCAGTCAAGTCTAAATGCAGTGATTGGCCTCTCCTGAGCTCTGTGATGCTGAAAAGGATATTAATGAAGTCACTTGTGATGAAGGATTGAGGTAACCAGGTCTGGAGGAAACTTTTCTAATGGAAAACTTCATTTATTATTTGTATAGTCACAACAGTGCAGTGCTACAGTGTGGGTTATGGTACTAAACCAACATCGCCCAAATGCATTTAAATAATAATGCTGCTTGCTTCTCTTTCTGGTAGAAAAAGGCATTACAAAGCTTCTTCCTTTGTCATTCATCCCGTGTTGGTACCACACACGTGGAAGCCAAACACAGATGCAAAAGCACACTTCATTTTGACAAAATTCTGTCCTTTGACTATGCAAAATCAATGGCTTCAGGCCTTTCATAAATGATTGGTGGCTTCTGGGTGGGTATTTGAAATCAAAGTTAAGAAGAAGTAAACCTTCTCATTGCCATCAGCAGAATTCAATCTGACTAGGTGGGATTTTCCGTTTATGTTGGCAAACAGAAGCATTACATATTTGGACTGTTTATTCCGGTAACCTTAGCTAGCCTGCAGAACTGCAACATTACTCTTTTGATTAGCTCCATGCAAAAAGATCTTGCGAGGTGGAAAGATCTCCTACTCCTTCTATATTTGGCAGGACCAACTCCATAAAAATGTCCATTTTGCCACGCCTCTGATACCCCACTGCAGCTGCTTCCTCTCCTCATCCCACAGCGAGATATTAAAAAGTTTGCATGGAAACTTCTCCAAGTTTATCTGGATGTACAAAAAAGCCAAGAATGCGCTTGTCAAGGTTACGAATATCTAGGGAGCTAAGATAGTTTTTAGTCTAACTGGCTCTTCAAAATATAATAGAGGCCTGCCAGCTGAAAATTATTAACTGCTGGCTGAGCAGGGATTGTGAGTGCACTCTATAAGAGATGGAGTAGGAATTATATGTACCTATACTGCTGGAATTCTTACAATACCATAATAGAGCCATCCTACCACCAGATGTGCTTATAATGCTCTCAAAGTGCACTCTTAATATCTAGGCAATTGAGGCACTTATTTCATTTCATCCTCCTGTCTTGTAACTCAGGATTCCTTTTTAGGGAGTGATAGGATTACTTCCTTCTCCTGATCCATATGTTGTGAGGGGTTTTTTTCATTATTATTTTTGTGAAATGGCCTTCCATGAGTCATTTATGTTTGAACTGATCTTGTAAGTTGTTTCAAAAGTCAAATGGAGCCTTACTTTGATGACTGTAGAAAACTTTAATACCCTTATATAGCTTTTTTAATATGCTCAGACATATGTTTTTTTCTACAGCTTGTTTAAATGCCAGAAAGGTAATTATGAAGTGTTAGTTGGTCAGTGCCTCTTTTAAGCTGCGCCGTATGGTTGAAATTATCACTATAGTCAAGAGGAAGATAGAGCTTTCTTAAGATAATAGGCTCTATGATTTATCTCACATCTTGGGAAATAACTGAAAGTTGTAACTTCGGGATGACCTAACAATACTTTCCCCAGATTCTTTTTTGTTATTCTGCCCTCTGAATAATATGGTACTTACCAGTTTTTAAAAACCTAGTAAAAACAATTATGCTAAACAATTAATTCCATCAGGGGTTAGTTCTGCTCTCAAACCTATTTTCTCAGCAGGTATGTTAGTTCACCTGATACCCACTGCTGGTTTTTGTCATTGTATTATCTGAAGCAAGTTTCAATTCTCTGTGTACAAATTCAGTGTTTCATGAGAGATCAAGAGAGCTTCCAACACAAACAGGTCTACAGCCTGCGATGAGATCGAGTTTATCACTGGTGTGTTCACTTATTTCAAACAAAGGAACCTATCAGGTACAATTTTCTGCAATGCAGCCTTTGGGGGAAAAATAGCAAAGGAAAACTGTTCCAGAAATAGCAATTTTCTAAAAATGTTATCTCACTGGAGAATGATTTTTTGGAATTCCATCAATTTTAATTGTCACAATAATTTTAGAGAAAGGACTAGTTTTGTTGCATCTGTTTAAGATAAGTATCAAATATGATCTCCTCTGTTGGGACAGCTAGTAAAAGAAAGTAATAATAGTGGTAAGTAAACAAGTAAGTGTTGTTATCCCACTCAAGAATAATCATTCATTCTACTAATGATGGAAAGACAGGTCCTGAATATGAGTTCAGCCTCTTAACTGGAAAAAAAAGAAATATTAGTGTCACACCAGGTTCACCCTGGAGTTTGGGGTTTTTTTAAGTCGCTGAAGGAATGATATAAAACAAGTATGCAAGAAGAGTCAAGCCTTTTGATATACTGCATTCAGCTTCTGAAGACTGCCATACAGCATGGAAACCCACACTCAGTTCCATGCCTATTTACACCATTTTTCCATCAAAGCAATATATTTGATTTAAAAAAGAGACATTCCTAACTGACAACATTGGAAGTGACATCATTACTTGGCTTAGTATGATTCAGAAACTGAAAAATATGTCCACAATTTCCTTTCAATTTTCTTTTTGTTTTCCATTAACAATACCGTTTTTATGCTACCATTACATTTTTCTCTCAGACCATTTTATTGTGGCAAGATACAGCACTGGGATCTATCAAGCTAAAAATCTCAATGCTTTCCTTTTCTAAGTAAGGGTGGCTTTAAGCAGGAAGGCAGGAAGGAAGGCAGGAAAGCAGGAAGGAAGGAAGGAAGGGAGTTATCTCTAGCAGCTCAGTTGTCACTCTGTGATAATCTGGGGAAGCGGAGAAGAATTAGATTACATAACTAGATAGCCTAATTATAATTCTATAGAAATTATCACAATTATCAGCAGAATGCTTAGAACCAACATTGTTACTGCTAGAAAGCAGCAAGAGATCCCGTGACATATGAATTCTCTGCATTTGTGTAGCACAGGCTGCCTTTTCTCCTCCAGAGACAATATTCAATATTTATCTGTCCCTTTTCAGTATGTTAAATGCTTTTAAACTATTTCCTTTAGGACAGTGAACTGTCTCTTCATTTAGTTGTACTACTCAACCTGATCTTTCAAGAAAAGAATAAAGAACTTATCAGGGAGAATAGTTAAATTCCAGGCCAAAATCACCATTATTGAATATGAGGATAAGTTTTCTGAATTCAGCTGACTGATTCCCATCAAAATAGCCAGCAGATATTTTTTAAAATTTATTTATCATTGTTCGGTTCCACGGCGAACTCTACCTTTGTCACCGAGACAAGAATTTATTCTCCTCCCTTTTAGCTTTCAAAATTAGGTGTGGAAGTTTATCTAATTGTCTCATCTTACCTTAGAAGAGGAAATGAAAGGGGCAAACCTTTATCAATTATTTGATAAAAAATGGTGCTTTATAAATATAACAAACATATTTAAGTAACTGAAAATGACCCCAGTGGAACCGGGCAATGTGTTCAAGTCAAACAAGAGAAATTACCGGCTGCTTCTTGACAAGCTGGAAGGGACAGCCATTCTCTAGAAGCCTTCAAAGAAAAAAACTGTTTCATTTGCTTGTGTGAGTAAATGTGTGTTCATATGTATAGAAAAGGCTGGATTTTCACCAAGAGGTCTGCTTATAGCATGTGTTAATGAAACTCAAGAAAAATTGCAAAACTTCTCATATCTAGAGTTCACAAATCATGGTGCTATTTTGACACCTTCCCTTGAATACATCATCACGTTACTGATTATATCTAAAGCAATCCCTCAATCTAATATTGATTCCTGAAGAAAGGATGACTGTCTACAAGTGGGCAAAAAGCTTTCAATTTTAATGGTAAAACTAAGTAATATTTCATAAGATTTGGTGTACTTGAGTGCACTATTCTTAATGTCTTTACTAAAACACCTTTTTAAAATGTGTATGTTGATGTAATTATTATTTGAAATGTGACGACTACTTATTTAGTGTGTTGGGATGAGATCCTGAAACACTTCAGTACATGCTTAACATGAATATTTCCATTAGAAATCAATGTGACAACATGCATGATGAAACTTGAGCATGTGCAGAAGTGTTTCCCGGACCAGGGTTTGGTGAGCAGGAAACCAGTAACAGTGATAAGAAATTCCACCGTCTCCTCTGCTTTCACAGTGCAGGGTATGATAAAGTGGTTAAAAATGCCTGTATTCCAGTTTTGCTGGTGTTCCCATTCTTGCTGCCATCTGGAAACAGGATGTTCAGAAACTCTGGACAAATGGCAACTGCATATATTTAATAGACTAAAACAAGATGCTCATATTTGTTGCATGCAGGCAGATCAACTGCTTGTCCATGCAGTATTTGGGACCTACCACTTCTTCTGCCACATCAGTGTGGACAGATTAGAAAAGATGTGCACCAGTTTAACAGATATATTACTCGTGCTTTTATCTTCCATCTCTGTCTACTTGATGAAACTAATCTGTAGCTGATACATATAAAAACATAAATTACTTGCATAGCAAAGAGATAATAAATGTATATCATTTGGCTATAAACATTTAATCTGGCATATCAACATATCTATTAGTAACATAAACAAGAGTTCTACTGTGAGGAGCTACTAACCACTGATAAATATTGGGCAAGCATTTGAAGTCCATTATTTGGCATCAGTACCTGTCTTTCAGTGAGGTCAAGGTTTACTGCTATCTCATATCGCCTCAGCCTGGTCAAATAGTTATGATGAGCAAATTCTGCTTCTAGCTCTCTGATTTGCTCCTTGGTGAAAGCTGTCCTTTCCTTCCTGGGTTTACTGTTGACCTCTGACTTGTAGTTTCCTTCCTGGGAATCTGAAAAAAAAAGGTGAAAAAATGGAAGTAATGTCAAGCGTACAGCTAAATAGGAAACAAGCCCAAGGATAACAATGTGTTTAAGTTACATTCTTCAAACTTTCTTCTCTCAGAAACACACCTTTGCTTTCATACCACTGGATTCTTCACTGTAAATCAGGAAAGCAGCAGTAATTCTGACAGACGTGAGCTGCTGCTTCCATTCATGCATGTCAAACTTCAGCTTAAAACCTTGCAGTGTTTCATTTTCTAACAGTTCTCTGTAGAATTTCTGCAAAGCTTCAACTCCTTCCCACTTCTGGCAACTCTCAGTGCATCCAACCAGTACAGGATGTGTATCATTTGATTAGTGTCTTAATGAGTAATACTTCAAGAATCTCTCTCTCCTATCATTTCACTAATACTTTAAGCCAAAGCTCGATTTTAAAGAACATACTTTAAGGCTTAGTCCAGTTACACTTTCGGGGAAAGGTAACAGGCAAAGCACATGAAATTCAACACACATCAAAAAAACAAATCAATGAGCACGTCCCATGTGATACTGGGATCTCCTCCTACTCATACCAAGGTGCAGATAGGGAGGTTATGCCACAGCTGGTATCAGTATAGGAAATTGCTACCACTACAGCTAATTACCTAAGGAATACTTTGGCCACAATCAGAGAAGCTTTACTGAAAGATTCATTACCCTCCTCATTCCTTTAACTGTCAGAAACAGGTACATTTGGTACTGAGCCAAACTATGGAACTCAGTGACAGTCATTCTGTTGCTGTCAGTGAAGTCTGTTTAAATAAATGAAAAGAGATCAAATGGTTAAAAAAAAAAAAAAAAAAAAAAAAAAAAAAAAAAAAAA
>VFFE01007486.1:3566167-3598250 GCA_008921705.1 Burhinus oedicnemus
GAGAGAGTGGAAAAAAAAAAAAAAAAGGACCAGACATTTATAAGTTTGGGCATGATACACCACCTATAAATCCAAAATTAGCAGGAGATCAGTAGGAGTATCATTAGTCAAATTCTGGCCTCATGAACCATCTTAAAAATGTCACAGATAAATTCACACTTCAGCTGCTGATTTAAATAGAAACCTGCATCAACATCCAAATGAGCAGGCCCGCAAGAAATCATTCCCTGGGACTCTGTGTCAGATGAATCATCGACGTGCCTAAGACTGTCCAACTGGCCAGTGGGTCTGGTTTCAAAACTACAGTCAACTATCTATGTTTTCACTTTTTGTCAGTTACTCTGTTGCTTGGAAGGGAACTTTTTTTTTCTTTTATGAGAACTGTTGATGTTTGATTCAGTGCTATAGGCATTAATTTAAAATGTTTTAAAGCTAATGGATTCAAATCACCAAATCTCTTAACTTTTGCTAACATGACACAAAGAACTTTGTTTCAGATGCGGTTGTACTGCTGGTGTGTATGACTGAGGGTATCCACCAATGTTGTTGAGTGGGTCTGGGAGCTGTTCAGTCACAAATGGAGTAGGGATTTTCTAGGATGGGACCCCATTAGATTACACACTCATTGACAACAGTGTGGGGCCAAGGTCCATTATCCAAAGTCAACACAGAAAACTTGGCAGATGAAAACCACCTTAAACCTAGAAGTTCACATTTCTTCCTTCATACTAGTTAGCAAACTAGAGTCACAATAACTTGTCTGCATTTTTCTGTCACAGGAAAATGCATGTTGCTTTTCTTTCTTGAAATTTCCTTGTCTGCTGCCTCACCATAAGGTCCAAATACCACGCAGATGACCTGAACTTAAATACTTAAACCCCTATATCAGCATTCCAATGAATCATTGAAGAGAGATATCTAACTCATTTTTTTTGCATTTGGACTTACCATTCTTATACCACCACAAACGTGTTCATACATGTTTGAAAGCAGGTGGGTGTGCATACTGCTATCTGCAGTACAACATGGAAATGTATTTCATGAAAGTCATTGCTAAAGTCCTCTTAATTCCCTTGGTAAACCTGTGCCCGTGTAAGACCATGAGCCAAGAAGTCTTCCCATGTCAGTACTTGCTGTAAGAAAGATCCATGGTTCACTGGTTTCCAAATTAAAGGTTGCAACCTTAAATACAAGTAATGCACGTACAGATGACACTGACACCTTATCGAAAATTAAATACTAGAAATGAAGGCATGAGTCTGAAAATGCAACAGAATGTGGGGTCAAACATGTAAAACCTTGATAGCTACTGCTATCGTGAATGGTCAACGGGAAAAACTCCAAGAGTACCCATCCAAACGTTTCTCAGGAGGATACTGATCTCTATAAGTGACTGAGACTTACAACACAAGTGATTTTTCTGCAAGCAGACGATTTCATGAGGAAAAGAGAATTACTGTACAGCCAGTAAAACCATAATGAGCCAAGTCATCATTCAGGTTAACACTCATGGTTCTGAGTTCCCAATTTACAAATGTGGTTAGCATCTAAATTCCAGGTTCCTGGAATACTGGTGTAAGGAAAGGGAAATGTAACTGCATGAGTAGCATTTGTCCTTCATCTTTGCCAGCACAGAGGATTCAGCACTGCTAGCAATGCTAGCCCACACAGATCCTATGCGAATATAAGCATGCTTGGGCAACCGGTTATTTAAACATTTGTGCCATTGCTGGATACTACCTTTAAGTCAATGCTGGATTGTATGCGCCTGGCAGCCACAGTTTTGCCAGCAGTATGATTTCATCAGCAGACTGACACAGTGGAAAACTTTCAGGTTTTTAATTTGTTGTGAGTGTCACTGAATGCATTTGTAATAGCCAAGATGATACTTTGAAAAAAACCCACATGATATATTCAAACATGGCTGAAAGCAAAAGTTGGAGAGGTGCGCAGAAACGTGAGACAGGTACACAGAAAGCTGACTCCCTCTCAGTACTGAGGTTCACACAACAGAACAACTGTAATCCTAGGAAATCTGTTTCAGCAAAGATCTGGCCAGCAAGACAATGGCATTTTGCTTAATGCATTTGAGATACTGAAAATATATCTAAAAAGAGACTTAGATGGATGCCAGTTAGATGGACACCAGTTATGAACTCCTGCTGTCATCTGACTGTGTCTGCTGCTGTATTGCTATGGTTTATGTACAGATTACCTTTTATTTCCTATTTACAACATACTGCTTGGAATAGTAATTTTAGAAATTTTGGTTGTCTTAATTTCCAAAGCATTAAATCTAGGTTTTCTGATTGTTTCTTTTTAACAGTCTCTATAGAGCCAGGATTGGGAGCTCCCATCTCTTTCTGACCTTCAGGTCTCTGTTCATATCACCTGACTAGCTTCTCTTTGGTGGAAAATGGGTGGGAGACTTGGAAAAAATTTTTGGCAGAACTCATGTCGCCTACATCTGTTTTGCAGCTGTTGCAACTAAGACAAGAAAAAAGTCCCAACAACCTTAGTTTTTTTCTACTGGCTACATCTTACGCCAAATGGTAGGTGTAGAGGCAGAGAACAAAGCCTAGGGGGATCTAAGTTACACTCCTTGCCTCTCAAAAGGCACATGTAAAATATATACAGATGGTACAAACCACTTGATGAAAATACCGTAATCTATGTTGTCTGTCTTCCGCCTTCTCCCAAATTCTTGCACACTTTCAGAAGATGTAGCCTACATGCAGGTATTAGTACCTTATCAGTCTCTCTTTTGCAAACTTTTGTTCTTTGGATGTCAAGTAATGTTGGCAGTTAAACACTGCTTTGAGGGATGCAGGTCATACCTCTTTCTCAGAACTGTTTTTATCAGTTTTCAAAAACTCCAGGCAGCTTCTTTAATATCTCCTGTTAGACAAAAATGCTTGTTGGTAACTCACGTAGAACGTACCATTTGGAAAGACATTCAAGGCTATAAATGACTGTTCTACAGACTTCGGAGGCTTAGATTTTTCCTGAGTTTAATAACAGCTCAAATTTTTTTACAGAAAATTGTTACTAATTGCACCATTCCCCACCCTCAAAAGTTACTTCTACTTTACTCTAAGGAAAGGATAGCTGTTAATCCCAACATTTGTATTTTCCCGCCAGAGTTCCTACTTCCTTCTTTCTACATCATTGAGAGACAAAGCATAGCAACTAAACACAGGATCTAACTCCTACGTGTAGAATATGCAAAGTGGTCATTTTTGTATTTTTGCTTTCAATGCATGCCTAGGAAAAAAAGGACTAGTCACAGAATAGGGAAAAGAGACTGGTCAGAATATCCATGACACAAAGATCTGCTGCTAATTGGGCAGGGTCAGAATCAGAGGCAAAATGTGTAAAGAAGCACCTGCTATTTTCTCCTGGATTAGTTCAAAAATTGATGTACCTTCATTTGTCAGACAGAAATGAACTTCCAGTTAATATCTGCAATGGAAGTTCCCAGACAAGAATTTTCAAAAATAAGTCAGATTGGTAGTGCTCTATTAGCAGCTGCAGACAGTTTTCAGATCCTGACATCCATACCGACAGTGAGTAGTGACAATAACCACTAATGATTTGTGACAAAAAGGCCACTGGAATTTCACCCATTAGTCAATTTCCAGGTTTTCAACATTCACTCACACCTTCCAACACTTATTCTCAAAAAGCCTCTACCATGAACAAGCTATTTCTAAATTTATTTCACTATAAATTTCTAGTGAAGTTGGCTAAATTAAATGTTCTTAATTGCATACCTTCCTCTAAATGATATTCAAGTGTTTGTGGAGAACAACAACTCCATGGTTATTAACTTTAAAATGAAGTAATCTATACAAAGTAGTCAATGCAAAATCTTGTTACTTCTGAGTAGTTTAATGTTGGGTGAAAGAGCATGTCTTTCAAACTTAATTCCTCTACATTTGTGTAAATCACTAACATGTAAAAAAAGCTTTAGAGCTTCTAAACATCAATAGGACACAACAATGATATGTTATTCAGTGCAAAATGCTTTTCTTTTTTTTCCTTCAAGATATTGGCAATATGAACTTAGGGAAAAGTACTCTAGTATCTGAAATACATTTTTGCATTGCAAAGGGATACTATAGAGAGGACAACTATATTCTTTAATGGTCAGAAGTACATACCGATATGCAGCTGAATTGCCTAATCTAATTGTTTCTGATGCTTTATAATTAATTATATTTTCTGACAAAATGAAGTAGTTCACTGAGACACAAGCAAGAAGCTAGCTTAAAGGTCTCCATATGGTTCCTATTGTTTTGCCAGCAACTACATGTGAGAACAAGATTTACCCAGAAATAGTCACTTTCAAACATTTTTTACATTTAATAGAAAATACTATGCAGTTTTTCCATGACATTTTTTCTGTTCTCATTTCAAAGTTGCTCAGAATTCCTATGTAAACTTACCCTGTGTCCAAAACATTGCCCATTGCTTTGCAGGATCCTAATTTAAATTCTTACACCCTACTTCTGAGTATAATCTTTGTGCCAAAAAAATTATTTAACTCCTGAGCTATACAAAACTACATAGTTATGCTTACTTTGGTGTACGTGCTTACTGTGGTGCACCTACTCTTACTTGCACCAGTTGAGACTATGCAAACAAATGCTGCAGACTTAATTATTTTTGTTTCATAATTTTTCTCCTCTTTAAAGTTATTTACATAATATTCCTAGAAGATTTTGCTCAGTTAAATGTACAGTTCCAAATCACTGAACATATTCAGTCTGAGTGCCTCTTTTGAGAACGTCAGTAAAAGTATTTCTGGAGCTGCAATTCACTAAATGTATTTAGAGAATCTTTTCTGAAAATTGGAACAAACAGCATTGTCATTTCCATAATTCACAACTCTGGATGTGCAACTGGGCAAAGCTGCACAGTAGCACAAGTATGATGTCAAAATTACATGAATCCTTCTTTTCATTCTAATGAAAGCAAACTTTTGTTTGCTTATTGAGTTAATGCTTTCTAACCCAGTCTGTGACAATTTACAATTTAAAACAACCTCATATCCACTCCCAAAAAAAACATGAACTGGCACAGCAAAACCTGTGGGTATTCTGAAACACACTATAGACCATCCTAAACCATTACCTACTAGTTGTTGCTGCCAACTGTTTTTGTTATTACTGCCTCCTGAAAGTACAAGTCTAGGAATTACACTGCAATATCAGAAATACTGATTCATAACACTGTGAAAGCTAATGCTGCAGGTTCTTGAAGGTATTTATGCTGGAAAAGATGTGCTTCTGCTGGGTCATCTGACTGATCTAACTATATAGCATGTACATGTCACTTCTTCAAACCACGCAAATATGGAAGACAACATATGAATTCTTTCATATGAATAATTAACTATTTAGTAGATCTTCATGTGGAAGATGCTACTCTCAGTCCCAAATGTTTGTATAATTACGGCTTATGTAAGGAAAGGAGACACAGGATTTCCCTTAAAGAAACTTTACAGGCTGCATTTTAATAGGACTTTATCCAGTGGGACTTCCAGTTCCCATTTGGAGCTCTTACATGCAGCATCAAGTAACATACGCGTGGTGGTTGTTTGCAAGTCCTTTGCACTTAAAACAGCGGTACATTCCACCACAAGACTAGCGATGCCTGCTTCCCAAATGGCAGTCAGCTCTTGCTAATAATTCTGTTGCTTAGAAAGTTCAGACCTTGTGGATATTATTCGTCAAATCTGTGAGTAAAACACTTTTAATGAGGTGTTACAAACTTGGTTACTCCACATAAAGATCTCAGTTATTTAGTTTTCAGATATCAAATAAATCTTCATTGTGAATTTCAAAATATCCTTCTAATAACCAATTATTGTGTTTTATCCAGATGCAAAGAGACTTCAATTTTTTTTACATATAATCACCTTATCCAAAGGCTGCTGAAATCAAGGTCTAATTTCAAAACTTCATCAAGTGTATATCTGTACACACTTTCCTCCTTAGCTGACATGCTATATATAGACAGTGCCATTGCCCCCACCCTCACCCACAAGACATTACATTATAAAAAAAGTAAAACCCAGAATCTGTAGTGATTCTTGTAGATCTTGTAACAGACCACATTATTGTGCCACAATATGTACCTTCACTAGAGCAAATGGCCTACAAAAGAGTGTGCCATTTGGGCCAGTTTCTAAGGATAGGCCAAGTTCTTCCCCAAATTACAGTGGGCAAGCTGGGGCAAGCTCAAGAATTTCAGTGGAATAGCTTCTCAAGTCACAAGGGTGTCAGAGCCAATTTTGATCCCATTATAAGTCCCAGCTTACTTTGTGTATGATCATGAGAAGTCTTGAGTTGATTAAAGAAAAGTATTTTCTTAGGCTCCTACATATATATTTTCTCAAAATATACGTGCAGAACTTACAGTCAAAATCTTGCTGACTTCTAAGTTTGCTTTTTAAAAAATTTTTATTGCAATTGCATGAGCTCCTGTCCGAACAAAAAAATAAATAGTTTGCACATAAGCCAAAGAATCCAGGATTTTAGTTTTCCATACTAAGCAATAAAAGTTGAAACACTTACAGAAGTTTAATACAGTTGGAGTTTCTTTAGGGCTCCGTATTTCCTTACTCACCCATCTTTCCAAAGCAGGTCTTCAGGATACAGTTACACAAAGGAAAATATAAATGGGTACCAACAATTCTTCTTTAACTCTTTCTAAGAATTATTTTGCTGCTACAGGAAACAGGAAGCCAATTCACAGAGGTATTTTTCAGTGTAATTCTTCAACGTGTGTTACACTGGCTAATTTTTTTTTTTTCCATTCATCACGGAACAGATTTCTTTGGAACTCCTTAATGATGTAGTGAAAATTTTATATATGTTGAACATGTGACAGAAAAAAAACAGTATCTGGAGCAAATCTAACATCCAATATTTCTGCTTAATCCTGTGTTAGCGTGCCCCTTCTCTCTCCTTTTGTTCTTTTTCAATCAGTCTTCCTCAAATGTTTTTACTCCTAAAACCTGTCCTTTCAAAACACTCATAACTGGCCTCTGCAGTGTACGTAGCACCTTGCAGAACTGCAGGATCACAAATCACCTTCCATTTCACAGTCTTGATGAGCGTCGCGGTCCTCACAAGCAATTTCCCATGGTCATTCCCTGCCTTGGTGGCTGCCCCTGTTAGACATGGATCAGCCAGTGTGGCATTACAGCTTGGAGCGCGAGGCACAAATGTAATCCCTGTCTGGGTCTTGAAGAAATATCATAGATTTCTGTGCAAATACATATGCCTGCATATGTTTTAGTGACATGTTTTGTAAATCTTATTATCCCTCAGAAAGCATAAAATGAAGCCAACAGGCCCAGCTGTGCTCATAACATACCTTAGTAGATATCCAGACGTTTTTTAAGAACAGAAAAACACACACACGCGCGTACTCTCCTACCAAACAGGGTTGCTGTTCTGGGTGTATTCTACTATTTCATTCACAGTTTACTTTACAACATTGTGCTGAAGTATAACACTAACTATAAAAATGGAAAAACAGTGGAAAGTACTTTCCCACATGCAATTAAATGGAATTACCTGTCTTTCAGGGGCAACCAAAATAAAAAGGGTTATAAAATAAAATTTTTCAGATGTTTAAACTATTTATACCATTGGCTTTCAGATCAACTGTGAAAGTTTCATGTTTCATTAAAAACTATTACTATCTATTAGTAGTAGACAGAAAACCTTCTAATGGCTTCTAAAGAAGTCTTGACTATCAGCTGTTTTTGACCAACAAGTTCTTCCACTTAGTGGCATGCCACGTTTTCTGTTGTGTTTTCTCAAATGATTATCGTAAATGGCAGAATCCATTAAAAACACCCAAAGGATGTGTCATGTTTGAAGCTAACACAATTTCCTTTTTTTTGAACTATAGTACAATTGTTAAGGGATGGAAAAATGCTCACATAATTAAACAGAAAACCCAAAATAGTTCTTTAAATAGTATATTGCGTTAAGGAAATAAATCTATGAAAGAAATAAAATCTAACTAACAGTGCAGGTTTCAGTTTTCTGCTAAATCTATTCCACTATTAATTTCATAGCTAGGAGAGCTTTTTGATGAATAATTTTTCTTGATTGCTAACAATCAAACTTGTTGTACAGTTAAAGTTTGTGACTCATAATGGAAAGCTTTGGCAGGGTAAAAAAAAAAAAGTTTCAACTTTGATGTGAGCAAAAAGCCGCAACATAATTGTTTGGAGTACTTCCTACCATTTTAAGATTAGAGGGCAAGAAAATATTTACTATATATCTAAGAGGGGAGGTCACTTCAACTGTGGGTTCAAGTATAGCTTTTGAGACGGCAAACTTTTACGCCCTATTTGTACTGTTCCCTTTTATATGTATGATCTAGAGAGACTATAGTTAAAGTAACTAAGAGGTCTAAGCCTCCTTGAAATGTCTAAAATGGGCTGCTACTTCCGAAGTAGTTGATATTCCTTACATAGCCTTAATTTTTAATTTGGAAAGAGAAAGTACAGTAATAAGGGCCTGATTTTGCAAATATGTCAGTGTGTAGATAAAGTTCAGGTCTCAAGTGAGCACTTTGAAAGCAGATA
Organism: Burhinus oedicnemus; assembly: GCA_008921705.1. Lineage (NCBI taxonomy): Eukaryota > Metazoa > Chordata > Aves > Charadriiformes > Burhinidae > Burhinus > Burhinus oedicnemus. Next base: position 3,574,782 of record VFFE01007486.1, read on the forward strand.
TATTTAGAAAAAAATAAAAAAAAGGAAAGAATCCCCCAAAACCCAAGAGTGTCCAATAATTAAACCGCAAGTCCACAGTATGTTAGTCAAATCAAAAGGTCATTTTGTCCCCAGTTTCATTTCCAACTCCTTTTCAGTAATGGAAAGTCTTTCTGTGATCACTAAACTAATACAAAAGTAGAAACTTTTATTTTCCCAAATAAGAGAGGCCATTTGGCACACAAATGTTAAACAATATGGCCTGACTCTTCCATCATTCACCTCACACAGCTTGCTGCGTCTAAGCTGGAGAAGAAAGGCCTTCCTGGTAAAGTAATGTGCTAGTGAAATAGTCTGACAGTGCATGTCAAAGCATAGTAAATCCTATATATGTTTTACTATACCAGACAGTATTTGTTTTACTTTTTTAAACAAGGCTCATTTTAAATACCTACCTCTACCGGGATAACAAAACTAAGAAACATTCATGACAATTGAAGATACAAGTTGGGTATGTATAACTTTTTTCTCCATCCCAAGAGTTGTAACACCGAAAACAAATAAAAAGGTTATTTAATTCTTCTGTAAAACAACCCACATCAGTCCCCACATTCTCTGTTGTGATCGTTGCCACCTCCAGTAATGGCTGTCAGGCTGGAGGTAAAACATCATCCCCCCTTTTGAATCTGAAAGTGTTGAACTCCATCTTTCTAGGAAATTAAAACTGATGTTTCATTTCTTTGCTTTTCAACCCATCCATATAATCTAGGGGTGGATGCTCTGCCGTAAGAGTAGATGCGATACTTGAGATTATCAGATCACAGAAATAGGTGAAAAAAAGAGCAGTAAAATTATTAGCATACCTACTGGAGGATATAGGAGTGTACTCTTTTTAAAACTCAGAGACTTGAAGCAACAATGAAATCCCAGCATATATACCAGTACCCAGCGATTCCAGGGCTGGACTTCATGCGACAACAATGAGCAGTGAGTTTTGCCAGTGCTAATGGGGTGAGGAGGGGGAGGAAGAAAAATCCCCCGCTGAACCTCAAAAAATACTTCCTGAACTCTGGTCTGGCAGCTCTGATAGAGAGTACATAGCAGCTCTGAAACGGCACAAATTCAAGACGTATATTAAGAAGTGGAATAAAGGTCTGCAGCTTTCCAACAAAATGAGTTATAGCAGTTAGACACAAGCTCTGGGGCGTTACTCTTTTCAATATAAAACTTTATTCCATCTAATTTTAAACTACTCGGTCACTGAGTTTCCGCCCAATTAAATAAGATGATTGGACATTATACTATTTTTATCAAGGGTATCTTATTTTAAAATTGCACAGCTTTGAAAAACCTTAATGCTGAGAAAGGAGCTTTTCCAATCTTTTTTATCCATTGATAACCACCCCAAATATGGGCCTCTCGCTCAGGATCTTGAGGCAAAGGGGAAGCCTACGAACGAGGGACCCTTCGCTCAGCACAGCCATCCCTGTGACAGACTAGCTGACGGTTTCTGTTGATAGAAAACAAAACCTGAAGCATCCTATCTCGACTGCCTGTTGTGAGAAGAAGTGTCACGAGGGGGACGTAAAGGCAGGTGTTGGGCAACCTCACTCCCTCTCTTATCTGCTCTTCTGCTGAGGGCCCCTTAGCAACACCACACTTTTGGGATTCATCTGCTCACTGCCTGGTTCTTTACACTGTCCAAGTAGCACGACTTGCATCTCCCTTCCTTTTGGCGGTCCCTAGTGACTCCAGTCAGTAGAGCAAATGTCACTAGGGCTTGGATTTATTGTGGATGCCGGACCGAGTGTGCTCCGGCACAGCACGGCCCTACAAAAACGGTACTTGTTGAATCACTGCACTGCGCTGTTTTACATTGTTGCAAAGTTTTCCATGGGATTTATAGGCCTCTGGGGCACTGAAAACATGGAGCAATAGCTTCTTTTGCAGATGTAAACATGGGCTTGAGTAAATAGTTAATTTATGCTGGTGTTACAGCATTTGGCGGGCGTTCCTAGTCATAAACAAGCTTTCTGCATCTTTCAAAACAAAAACTAAAACTGGATGTTGACTTTCTCTATCATCCAAAATGCTAGCTTGCTTCTCAAGCAAAATTGGACCCAGTTCATTTCGCAAATCTGAGACAAAATTCAAAAGGAAAGGAGGTTAAAATGTAGTCTGTTAGGGTTATGACTATGCTGAACTCATATAAAAGATAAAAGAGCATAAAATGCTGATATATCTGATGTTTTTATGCAAGATTGCCTTGTTTTCATTCAACAGCAAAGAGACAGCTACTGTTTAACTGAAGAAACTGATGGAAAATCCTCATTATGATATAAACAGTGGTTTAGGCATAAAAAGTGTTTAGTTTATGCATCTGTGCATTTAGCTGAACACTAAGCTTTTCCTAAACACAGTTTGGTGCCTTCTTACTTCCATATATTTTCACTTTATTTTTGAAAGCAAGGAATCTGTGTCTTCTCATGCCTCAAAATGTAAACCAAAAAAAAGTTAATGATTTTTGTATCATGTGTTTTACCTAACCCATCAGAGAATCCCAGTGCATTGCTCCTAGAGTTGTAGACTCCTTTAAAGCTTGTCTTTTCTTTTTTTTTTTTTTTTTTTTTTTTTCCCACCTTATTTCCAAGGGAGACTTTGGTCTACCATCACCATAAAAGACCTCATTGGTTACATCATGTACTTATTTTATTTTGGGATTTAGACCACTTGCTTATTTGGTGTTCTGTCATTCAGCTGCTTATCCAGACCTAAAGCTGAAGAAAAAAAATCTCCAAGTCATGCAATTACAACAGAATGTTCTCATTTTACTTCCCTTAGCTTTTAAGTCACATCAATAAAAATGTATACATAAACCATTTTTTTCAATGATGGCTTCCATTCCCAATTCCACAAATTTCACCTCTTTCAAGTTGATCTAGTGCCTATTAAAAAATCTCATTATCAACCCCTTTCTTTCTTCATTCACTCTCATGGTGTCAGCCCTTCAAGCCCTTGACATAATAAAAGTCATCTTGCAGTAACTAGCATGCAAGTTAATCTTCAGTTTTGTGGACAAAATGAGATGATGTTGATAAGACAAGGCTGAGAATATCAAAAAAATCACCAGTCCTTCTTGGACTGCATCAGTGGTGACCAGGTAAGAAGTTCAGGTTAACCATCCTCCTTCAACATATTAATGAGCATTAATTCACCCATATATTAACACATAAGTGTGGATGGTGCCCTGTTCGTAAATAGGACCTGCTCCCAAAAGCTACTGAATAGATCCACACTCACTTTTGTGTATCTTAATACATCAAAAATGCCTTTTAATCAGTTAAGAAATAATTCTGATTTGTTTTTATCGGATTTGCTTTAACTTGCACTGAGATGTAACAGGAGCCTATTTCAGACAGTTTGTTACTGCTTGAAATTATTCATCATTAATTCTCAGAGAAGGGACATTATGAGGACATCAATGCATGACCCTACTAAGCCTTAAAGGGAAATAAATAAACAAATACATATTTATAGTAGTACTTGGAAAAGACTACAATTCAGTCAGAGACTGAAGAATACCTGCCTCAGCTAGGAAGACTAGTTCCCTAGCTAGGAGGAGCTCTTTCTTTGAATGAAGACATGTATACACAAATAGAACGAGACAGAGAAACTTCCAAATATATTATTCTTTAGTATTAGTGCACCAGTGTTGCTTAAAGGGCCTCCTTATTATAGTGGGCAGTGCATACTCACAAATGAAAGTCCATGCCCCCAAGAGCTGACAATGCATTTATTATGTGCTGCACCTCACCTCCTCATGGCCTTAACAAACAAGTGAAAAAGTTGATCACTGCATCCCAGCTACCATCATCCTGGGTATTATATCAGAGCAGGTTTTAAGGAAAGTCTAAGGGAAAACATGACAGTTGTGACATCCTTCAACTCAGTCTCCCAGTTCACCTAACTGAAAACAACCGTTCCTATCTTGAGCAAGGCTTTGATCCTTATTTGAATAAGGTGTGGCAATAACTGGCCAAATTTGTATAATTACATATTGTTTTGCATATAAATAGTATCATATGAAGTTCACATTTTAAATAACACATCTAGGGGAAAAGAAGCAAGGAGGACTGATCTAGTCAAACATACGCAGACAGGGCACAGGATGATGTTCAGGTCACGTACTGCTGAGGTACAAGTGCAGAAGCAATGGTAACACAATCTGTTTCTCTGAGTCAAAATGGTCCTCTTAAGTGGTGCAATTCTGAAATTCCTTACAGCATGCTTGCAACAACAACAACAAAAAGTGTAATTTATCTCAAAGGTTGTGGGAAATTAAAGACTGACAGGAAAAGGTCAAAATATGCAGTATCCTCAGACTTGTGTTCAGCAAAAGGCTAAGGAAAAGAAACATGCTGTGGTCTAAACCAAGAATGAAAGGACAAAAGCAACATGAAAACATATACATAGTCCTCAGCAAACCTTTGTAGACTTTTGTGTGAAGGTGAGCAAACCTTCTGAGAGCTATGTCAAGAGACACTCAGGTCTGCTGAGCTACACAGTAATTCAGATGCTTTAATATCTGAAAACACCAGTCTTTGTGGGTATAAATCAGCATATCTTCTACATGACAAATTGGTAATATGCAATGTGCATATGATCTATTCCTTTTATAAATGAATAGTTCAGATGAAGAGATCCTTATACATAGAAATCTGACCTAAAACTCCAGAGATATATTTAGGAAGCATGAATACAAGCCACAATCACCCAAAAAAGGTTTCAGGGTGGAAGTAATTTCTGATAATACAGAAGCGTCATTGCAAATGCAAGATAACCATTTATCAGTAAGAGAGCTATGAAAATCAGACATTTATTTTTAGGCAACTCATACGTCAAGTTGCCCAGGGATAAAAACACTTATCAGTATTTAAACTTTCATCTTCCTAAGCATATTTAGAAAACAGCCATTATGAAACTCCCTTTGCACACAGGAGAGGTTTAGGGGAACCAAAATAATTTTTAAAACTTGGTAAAAGAACACACATAGTGTTTGAAAGTCATTAGTTCAAATCCAGTTCTGGAAACCTGTTTACAAATCACAAGCCCATGGAGTACTCATACAGGATATGAACAACAACTTGTTTCACAACCCTCAGCAATGTGTGTGTGAAAAGAAAGAAGTGGTAGAAAGTGCTCAGAAAAGTACACTGCCTTTTGTACCCATTTTTCTAAGGAAAATGACCTTCAGTGACCCACAATGCTGTTCCAGATTAGTCATCTCTCTACATCTTCTGCTGCTATTGATCATCAAATTTATCTGTCCCATTTTTAAGTGCTTATTACACACAGACTTTCCTCTCAGATCCAGAACCTTGTGAATCATTATGAATACAATGCCCTGGAATATCTATACCATTCCTTTCTTAAAGCATTCGACGTTTCTACAAAAGTAGTTAAGAATCAGTAAGGCAATAATGTTGAGATGCCAAAAACGATGTTCAGCTCCTCATTTTACTCTAAATCAATATTAAGAAAAATGTAGGAGATGGCAACGTTATATCCGGTACAAATCATCACTTGGACAAAGCATAGCTGACTGTAGACAGGACCAAAGTACTTGTCTGAAATGCTTCCTTCTCTCTGAATGCCTTCCGCCTCCCCCCCCCGCCTCCTGATGTTAAGACGTGCAGGCAGATGCCCTTGTCACTGCCTAGCCTCTGTGTATTTGCTTGGATTGATTCTCACTGTGCTTAACTCTCACTCCAGATGACGAAGATTATGCCCTGTCCTACCCGAAACAAAGCAGGCACCAATGAGCAGAGTTTGCTAACTGATGTAATGCATGTGCAGGTATCAAGTCACGCATCCTGAAAAAAAAAGTTGGAGTTGATACATAAACGCACAAGTAGCCTGCTTAGCGTGAAGATTCACAGGACATACCACTTTCCTTTCCTGCTCTGTGCGCTGGCTCCCCCTTGAAATAAATAGTCTGCCTCGAGGTCTCTCTCTAGCTGTTAAAAGCCCCCCCCCCGAAATAGCTTGAGCAACCTGGCAGCTTTTTCTCTCCAAGATACGGCTTTTCCAAGACAACTGTGTTCCACTGAAACAATTACAAAACTGAAGAGTGTGAGAGGCTCACAAACAGGGAGCCAGGTCTTTTTTCCCCCCAAGACTGAATCTCCATTCCCATAAGAAAAGTGTGGCTCCAGAATTCATGGCTTACAGGAGCAGATACAAAGCTCTCTTAACTCTGGTGGCCCGAAACACGACAGTAAGTTACGCACATACACACAACACAAACAAAAGTTGTGTGGTACCCACAGGAAAAAGTTAATTCCTTTCTGTCATATTAATATACAGAATTCATGTACATAAAATCTTTGGGTTCTCATAAAGTAGTTTAAAACCTGTTTATTATTTCAGTTCATCACACACTAAAGGTACTTGACTGGCATAAATAAAAACAGTGAATCAGTCTTGAAAAACTGGCTGTAGCTTTTGCTCAGAACAACCCCTGAAGTTTTTGATCCTTACCTGGACCTTGCCCCCAGTCATTCCAAACCTAGGTTTATGTGACTGGATTAACTCTTAGAAAAGAAGCATCTTTCTGATTGGATATATACAGTTTGCATGATACTTTTTTTTGGGTCAATTTTTTGTTGGAAGACAAAGTAAACAGGAAACTCCCAAGCATTTAACTGTTGCAAAACTAGCTATGAAACCAAAGACAGAAGTTTTGAGTTCCAGGATTATTTAAAATGGCTTGAAGATCCCATTTTAGCACTAGCTCATTCTACTATTTTTGATCCGGAAAAAAATCTGTTTCTTCACTGCATTCTTTATAACTTCAGAGCTATTAAATGAATCAGCAGGGAAAGTGACTCCTTATTTGCTCTGTGAAATGTAAAAAAATTCTTTACAGTTGTCATATAACTAAAATTCCTTGCAGTTCATGCAATGTAGAGCTAAGTGTTCAGTAACCCTCAAATTTTCCTTCTTCCTGTAACAAGGTGCTTTAGCAGTTACATAAATAAATCATCTAAGGACATAATCCAAGAACCCTTACGCATTTTTTATTCACACAACCTTTAAGGTATACCTGTGCTCATTTAATCTTACGGGGTTTTCCCATCTGTTTCTTTTATAGATGAGCTTGAAAGTGGCAAAAACAGGATTCCCATCTATGCAGAAGTCTACATGCTACCTGACCAATACAAAGACACAAGTGTGCAGATGTTTCTTCATGTGAACAGCCATCAGCCTTTATTGTTAATGATGGGCCATAAGTCTCTGGGAAACAAATAAACAAATACACAAACAAAAAAAAGATGACAACTGGAGGAGGAAAAAAAAAATATAATGCATGACCAGGCTTTGTATCTTCTGCTTCATGTTTCCTACCCTCCCACCAGCTAGATTTGGAATATAGCATTTTCACGAAATTCAACTTTTATAATCTCTCCTGTTCTGTCCAGTTCTTCCCACCATTTCATTATGTATTCCTAATGACCACAGATTATGTCTGTGATACCTCAGGACCTAAACAGTTGTGTAGTTTCAACAAATGTGCCTTTTCAAGACTTGAAGCGACCAAAATCACATTTGAAAAATCATCTCTAAGCACTTTTTCAGAGTGTATATGGATTCATTTCTGGATATTTTGGCAAATGTAATTTGGAAACTAATCCCGGTTTTATAAACAAGTAGTGTATTTTGTAGGAATTAAACTGTCATATGTATGGCAGACAGATACATGCCTTTCTTTTCCTCGCTTTTGTTCTGTTATTGACAGAAACACCACTTACAAGGGATTAAACGTGAGCCAGGAAATATATATCATCAACTGGAGCCCCAAGTTATTTCCAGAAGTTTTCCAAATTAGATCTGGCATCTGGCACCGCTGTAAGTGCCATACTCCTTTTGGTTTAGTTTTACACCATTTTACCATGGGTCTGTTTTTACAACTCCCCATCACTAGTGCAATCCAGAGTCCAAAGAATAAGACAGAGAGGAAGAAGAGCAGCCCCATCCCACCCTCACATGAGGTCGTGTGATGGAGTAAGCTCCTCATTCAGGTCAGGGTGTGGCGAAGCACATTCCCCTGGCTCCGCACAGCACTGCCTTTCTCTCCAGTCCCCTTCAATCCTGCAGTGTCTTCCCACCAAGGAAGACAGAGACACTTCAACACTGTGCTGAGAGCATGCAAACACCCAGTCCATGGCAGGAAAGGGACAGATAGAGGAATGTCCTCTTAAGTCACTGCTGGTAAAACATGTAAATTTTTTTAGGAGTCCATATTAACTTCTAAAACTCAGTATATACACAAAGCATCAGAGGACAATCTGAATACAGGGGTTAGAATAAGCGTTTGGACAGGATATAACTGAAGCCTGTGTTTATGCTTGCAGTAATTACAAGAATAGTTTCTACCTTATCATGAGTTCAAAATGTAAAGTATTGAATTTTCTGTCAGTAAAATATATAGTGGAATGTCAGAACGAGTCTGAAAATAAGTCACTTAAAATGATTTGGATAAGAACAAATTAAATATTTTATTTATAGGACTAAAGGTAGAAAAAATATTACTGGCTGTGCATCCAAATCCAAGATAGAGATTTTACTGAAATTGTTTTCCAACAAAGAAGAAATGTCATTGGAAATACTGATGTTAAAACTTTTAACAAGCATCAAATGATTTAGAAACAAGCATAAAAAATGGAATGGATAAAGAAATATGAAAGGTTTTTCAACACCACTTATAAACTGTGTTGTAAAGCTGTCCCGTTTAAAAATTCTCATTAGCTTTTGCTGGGCCACCTCTAACAAAGATTCATTAGATTTTCCTAAAAAAAAGTCATCTTTCTTCAATTATTGATTGTTCCTGTCATAAGTTCAGCTTCCATTAGCAGTTTCTTGTAGCTTTCATATTTGCAGACATTCATACAAGTCAAAAGTCAGTTTTTATTAGGAAGAAAGCTTAAAGCTACTTTGCTGAAAATAACTGCAAATTTTTAAGAGGAACGTTTTCCTTCACTTTTACGAAGAACTAAACTATACTAGTTAACTTAACCTAAAAATGAGTTACAGAACCTAAAATCAAGATATTTTTTTTCCCTTCACAACATCTACACTTGTCTGTCAGAAGCTTAGCTTCCACAGCCTTTTTCATCAGTGTACGTAGTTTGGCAGAGAACAGTCAGAAAGAATTAAGGACTTTACTAGCTTTTCAAGACTAATTTTTCACCTTGAAAAGAGGTAAAAGATAAGACTTAAGCCACAGATTGTTGGGAAACAGAGATTGCAATGAAACAAATCCCAACTCAAGAGTAAAGAAAAAGCAGATAGAAACTTACATGTGAAAACACTTGGTGCTAGAGGCAGTCAAGGCCAAGTCAGAGGTACCCTGTGGAATGAAACACCGAGTGCAGCAAGCAGAGGACCATCTTGTTCAAAAAGGGAGCCAGAGAAGTGTGGAGGTCAGAAATATGGCGCCAGGCAAACAGCGGTGGACACAATGGACGTCGCAGACCTCGAAGAGCTTCCTGGACTCTTTCAAATTTCCTCTGTCCCTGTGAAACTGGCTTTCTTTAAGTAGTTTCCAAGGGCCTGCAATTCATTTCTTGGCTGGGCAAGCTCACTTTCACTGAACACAGTGATCTGAGGTTTGTTTGAATTCCTGCTGTGTGGAAATCTACTGTACTTTCTAGCAGGTGTGAGAACACTGAGGCTCCTTCAGTTGCAGCTCATTTCCACTTACTAACTACTTTATCTCCGTGGATGAAGCAAAAGTGACTTTTGTGTTTCCTGGCAGTCTGCTGCTTCAAAGAACCTAATAGTGATTTGTTTATTTCAGAGGAAATGGAGACCAGTCAGTGATGACAGATTTATTGGTTAAATGGACATCACAAAAAAATTTTCATGCAGTACAGGCTGGCTCTAACCACACTATGAGAACTCATAGTAAGGGGTGATGTGCATTCCAGAAATCCAGTCCTATTTAATCCACTCTACTGTAATCTGTACATTTATATAACACCCTTCACACAATTTCCGAGAGCTCTGTACAAAAATGTAATAACCACTGTACTGAAAAATATCCAGGTATATTGATGGCCTACATTTAGACTTGAAAATACAGCAAAAGGAGCCAGGCTGTTGAATATCTCCTGGCAATGAGTCAGTCAGTGACAGGCAAGAAAAAACTGGGTGTCCAATCCCTTCCAATTAAATCTCAGGATAGAAGAGAATGTCTTATTTCTGGAGAGAAAATTCACAATATGGCAATTCACAATAGCTCCTAGTGGAGGAGAATTTTACATCGGAGCAAAAAAAAATGAAAATTGTTATGAAACTTCAGTGAGACCCAATATAAATTGTACAATATGGCTGATCAAACTCAGTCCAACAAGAGGAAAAGGCACAGGGTTTTCAGCAGTTGGTCGGTTTGCAACACACGAAGGTTTACTTGGAGAACTGCATGGTCTCAATGTGAAAAATAAATAAATAAAAACATTCTAGAGCAAGATACTACTAAATTTGTGTTGCTATAGTCTTCAAATACTAACTGGATGTGATAATTGCATCTGTCAAAGAAGTTAAAACAGATTTATGGATAACATATAGGAATCTGTGTTGAAAATCCCAGATAACCTGACAACTGCCCATTTTCTATAAGGGTGAGGAACATTGATCAAGGCAAGCATTGAGATCCAGCCAGTCAGCAGGGCATTCCATTTGATCTGGATTCAATTTCACAAAAATGTCTGGCTGAGGTCGTGCATCAGCCAAACAAACACACCATTTGGAAAGAAGCTGGAATATTTGTTGAGGCAGAGAAATATATCTGTACATCACCTCTATACATATGGTTGGCTAAAGCACATCTGCCAATAATTGGCTCAAAAAATCATCAAAATGATAAAAATGCCTCTATTTAAGATGATAAAATAAAAAGTGTTATTTATTCTTTGGAGCCACATACCTGCTCAAAAATACCTTGATTGGTAATTCACCCAGTGTTTTGTAACTGGAATTATCGCTGCATTTTGACTCCTCCTACTCCCCAGTCTAGCTTGACATCCTGAATGGTTTAGCTCTGTTTATACATAAGGAACTGTAAGCTAGTTTTGCCCATTTTACAGACTGAAGATCTGAAGCATGGAATAAATACAGCACTGTGTAAAGATTATTGAAATTACTCTGAAGGAAATGAAACTAGCGGGTCTACACAGGGACTCCTGTAGGGAGCATAGTCAGGGTGATTTGCCCAAAATAATGTACTTGCTTCTCAGCAGGGGCAGTTTGCCTGGCAAAATCATGATGCTGACCTGCATGCACTAACTTGCAGCCCTGGAGACTGCTTGGGTGCTTGTGGGCAATGTTCGAGTAGACAAATTCATATAAGAAGTCTATGGCAGAGTTGGAAACTCAACTTTTTTCTCCACGATTTCTTTCCAGTGTCTTATTTCAAAGCCAGCCATCTTCTCTGCATTTGGGGTACAGGGTAGCATGGTGGCTTATTTATTAAAATTTAGTCTTAGTCTTTTAAGCCTACTAATAGTCCCCTCTTTTTAATAATTACATCTAAATTTTAAAAATTCGTAATCCAAGAATGAAGTCCAAAGGCACTTTTGAATTCAATACATCTTATACAGCCCGCAGCATAATAAAAGTTCAAATGGTATTTTTACTGTGTTTGTATTCATGTGTGAGAGTGTGTGTGGCTATACAGAACTTATGTAAAATCAAGAGCTAATTTTTACTATCCTTTTTTAATTATAAGAAGGCACACTAGCTGCCTTGTTTGATCTTGATTTAATCCAATCCTGCAATTACATATACTATGATCATCTGTATATTATCAACCTTAAAGTATAAGCACAATAATTTGCAAGCATCCTACACACTAGCCTCACTCAAGAAATTTTGTAGGACTGGGAGCTTACTTTATAGAAGAAAGTGCACAGCCCTGTTTTCTTTAAAATACGTTCTATTTTACAGGATTGCCAGCCTAAAGCAAACAAAAGCATATGAATGTACTGTCGTTTAAAAGCCCACACGCTGGTTGAACTCCTTGAAAATGTATTACCAAAGCATTAGATGCAGAGAAGTAGGTCCCCAGTATGAAAGCAACGTGAGGGACACATTTTTAAAACTCAGGACGTGCTGAAGGGGTTGCAGCCCTGCGATATTAACAATAGATCTCTTAACTATAAGCAAATGCTTGAAGGATATAGATGAGGGACAATTCTGGAATAAAATGTTTACAGTTGAAGTTCTACAGCCAGGAAGAGATAGGCTAAAGCCTAAAAGCTGCCTCAACACAAAAGGATCAGCTTTCAAGAAAGCTGCACAACCGACTGTTACCATTTAGGCACCTAAATGAAGAACAATGGGGGCTGCTGGGTTCTGAGCTCTTTCAAGCATCTGGTCCAAATTCTTTCCTTCCATATGAATCAAAACAAATGTTTAGGCTACCAACTTTCCATTGCCCTTTCAGTTTAATGCCAGCTTTTCTAGCTTTTAAATTCCTTAGCATAATAAGATGAATAAAACACTAACTTAGCAAAATGCCCAGTTAGGGACTATTTGCAGTATCTTCTTTTTTATTAGTAGCAGACATAAAGTTTGTATAAAGTCATTGTAAAAATATATCTTTCGAAACAATATCTTTTGGAACAAGATTTTTTGTTTTAATACATTTAAAAAATATAAATCCATCTTACTTGGCTATCGAAAAGTGGTCACAGATTAACTCATGGATTTGAAGTCAGAACAGACTGAAAATCAGCATAAAACAAAACACAGTAGCAGAAACAGACAGCAAATTACCAATTATATAAGAAAACAAGAAGGAGATCACATCATGATGTGGAAGTAGAACATAAGTAGATGTATGCTGTGCCACACCATGCTAAGAGAAGTTTTAAGGCTGCATAATTTCTGCTGCTCAGGACAATTTTGTTCACCCTGCTGATGCTGAGCCTGATACGGGAGCTGCAATGCTCTGCAAGAGCCCAGGATACATCATTGTGCCTGGACGCTGATACGTCCTAAGATGTCTGAAAGCTGTGCTAAGTAGTCATAAGACTTTGTATTTAAATGTTAGAGGGCAACTATTGAGACAGACAGGCAAATGTAACTACATGGTAGTGCCACACCTCTGCAACTAAAACAGATGACGTAGGAAATGCACGGCATTACCTGATACTAACCCTGGGAGTGTAAAGGTCCATTCCCAGTCCTCTTCCCGCTAAGGGAAAGTCTGTTCTGCAGAAATGTGTGAATTCAAACATTTTAAGAAAGTCTCTGCTTAAGAACACAGAAATTTTGCAGGCTTATCACAGTGAATACTGAAACATCAAGAAAAAACTCAAGTGGATTCATGAATAAGTAGACGCCACTGGACAAAAGTAAAGAACAAGTGGATATCTCATTTTAGTTTTCCAACACACAGAGCAGCAAAGGAAACAGTGACTAGTGAAAACACAAAGCCACGGATGGAAATCTGTGTTTTTTTCTGATTGAATGAAACCTGCTTCAAGAAGCACATAAACAGAGTTGGCAGGAAACGTGTTTACTAATTTACATGAGCTAATTTAATAAAATATGGGAGACGGAAAGAAACATACAGTCCATTTTCAGCTTTTCCTATACCTAACAAGCATTGTTCTCATTAGTTTTTCTTTCCCAAATTATATTCAGCTTTAATGTTTCTACTGCTTTATGATTCTTACATAAATTATTTTCTATAAGCAATACTATGCTAAACAGCCATTATGCCAAAGCTACCTCTGACCTTCAGTTGTAGAAAGAGTTTTCATTAAGACAATAAAACAAAAAATTTTGAATTAAGGACTTGAAGATAAGAACAAAGACTCATCCCCAAACTAGCTAAGCCTATGTATAAGGGTGCATAAGAATAGTCTTCTAAAGCTGGATGATGAAAAGAAGGGATAAATTACTTAGGACTGTAGTAGAGCATGAGACAAGGATCAGAAAAAGAAAGTTTGGAGAATTTTAAGATGAGTATCAGGCCAAAATTCCTGCAAGTGAGATTTATGATACCATGGAGTCTGTTTCCTGAGACTGCTAATGAAGGCAAGCTATTTTTTAAAGTCCAAATGAGCATTTAATAAATGAGTACCACACTCACAAACCATATACATAACCTGCTTTGTCATACTGAATTGAAAGAAATCAACGCACACTCAAGCCTTTTAGTCATCACTACTTCACTCCATCTGTCACTCGTCTAATAAAAGAATATTAATATGGATTGCTGTTTGGCAGGGGTACCTTTTTCCCTGTAAATAGGATTTCTCTAGGTAAATTACATGTGTCTTTTTAGCAAAGTTTCCTTTCCTTCTTTTTTTTAATTTTTGGTTTGTTTGTTTTTTAACCTGTACTGTGTTTTGTCCTTCCAATCATTCCTAGGTCTGCATAGCTAGACAGCAATGTAATTAATTATCTTGTAATTAACTATCTCAGGGGGGTTGTTCAACCACCATCCACTGTACCATCTGACCATCATCCACATTCCTTACACTGGAAATAATGGCATCCCTAACGGACACGGCAGAGTCTGTAGTTCATCTCCTTTTTTGGAGCCAGAGAAAGCTTAGCCTGGCATAGGGTAGCATGGAGAAGAGAGGAGAAGAGAGAAGGTTGGAAGAGAGGTGAGGAGGGTAGTGATGAAAGTCAGTATGATTATGACAAAAAAAGCTTTCAGCTATGACAGTTTTGCAGCATTTCCTGAAGGGGGGCAGCCTCTTGATCCTTTTTAATATCCTTATTAGTCTCCAGTTCAAGAAGCGTGTGTGAGGACATGTTTAACTCCCATTGAAGTCAGTGGTTCTTAAGCATATGCTCAAATTTTTTCGCAAATCAGGACTTTAATCTGTTCCTTATGTACATTTAGGATTACAGAGAAGTCTTCTGTTTTTGAAGTTGCTGGAAACATCAGCTTGCTGACGGGAGGTGTGGGAAGGGAGCAGGACTCCACTTTCTGCAACTTTCTTGTTTAAAATTTTTCCAATTTTGACCGGAAAAGGATCTGTTTACCATTTTTTTTTAAAATCTTCTCAAATACTGTCTATTGGATTCTAATGTGTGCTGCAGAAATATGAGTTACTGACACAACACACTTCTAGGTTTTCATTAGTTAAAGTCACAAATACTAAGGTTAGCATCTCATTCCTCCCTCCTTCCTCTATAAAGTTGATAGAACTTTTACCAAAACCCAAAGAGATTTATTCCTAGCAAGGGGAAAGAAGAGTTGAGACAAAAGCTGTAAAACTGTCTCCGTCCTACACTGGAAATGCACCTCAGTTCTGGCATCCAGTGTTGTTGGCTATTTCAGTCCTGGAACAGAACCCTCTTCACTGAGCCTGAAGGTTGTGCCAAACTGTATGGTGATTTCTGTGATATGGAAAGAAGCCCACTGGAGACTAGCCGGAAAGCAGCCAATCTTGTGATCTGATCCTCATGTGAATCTATATCTCCAGAGTTCAGATTTAATATCTTCTGTAATTTTACCATGCACTCTATTTGCTGATATTACGCTGAAAAACTAGATATTGAAAATAACTGCAAAATTGCCAAGCCCGAGCATTCAAAAGGTATCAGGAAGACTCCTGTATCCTTTCTTTTCTCATCCTCCTCAAACTGCTTTAAAACACATTCAGGAATAAAATAGCACAGTATAACCAAGTGCTGGTTCAGTCAAATCAAGCAGACTATCCAGGTCCCTATCTGCTGTTATTGTAGATTTGATACACTCACTCATGCATGCACACACTCACACACACAATAAATGTATGTTCGTGTCTATTATATCCATGAAATGGAATCACAAAAAAATATTTTACTGTTTTCTAAATTCTTACAGAAAACTAGAGTGAAAGGACAAATTGCCAATGCTATTTAAAGAGTTTACAGGCCCCTTCAAAATGAGACTTTACTTTCTTTGAAACACATTCCTTCTGGCACAAGTAATTATTACCTAAAATCTTGGAATTAAGAGAGTTCATTTTAAGAAAGTTAGATTCATTTTTTTCACCCATTTGGCTTAGTTTCAAATACTCCCTTTTTACACAAGGCTCTGCTCAACACTGGGTACATCACTGGTATTAAATATTAACCATCAGCATTGTCATGTCTGGGTTATGCTTGATTTCCACTATAGCTGTTTACAGAATCTGCTCTGTGGTGCACACCCTTATGAAGTTAAAACCTCAAGAAGAGAAGAGAGAGTACATGAAACATCTTTTTTCTCTCCTTTTTTTTTTCCTGTTTACTTCTCAGCCTTGCACACTTTTCTTACACACCATAAATGCACAGAAGAGCCACAAATGCCCTACAGTTACCAGAAGTAAGTTCACAGTAAAACAACTGATGGTTTGGGGCTGATAGGATAGTGACAGAATATTGGTTCTGGATGTTTCTTGCATGTACGTGTGCCATACTGAAGACAGAGAAGAGTGTGAATGGAAAAAGGAAGAACACACTTAAGACGGCACAGGGAAAACATTGAGGTAGATAAGAAACAGGATCCGAAACATCGGCTGAGCAGCAGTTGGGCAACGCCTTGCAGGGAAATAAGTTTAACTCTGAGAGGATAAACTGGAACCAGAAGAAGGATTCTAGGAAGGGAATTTCAAAAGGGTAAGACTGAAAGGTAGGATCATTTCATCGGCTTTGGTTTTGGGAGGGTTAAAATAGGAGCCAAGAGATGGCCAGGGCAGAAAAACAGGATTCGATTTCCGCGAAGTGGTATAAAAAACCTTTGCAAAACAGTCTGAAAACATGTTGGGGAGAGAGAAAATTGACAAAAGCAACTTGCAAACTCTCCTGGAAAAATAAGATCTTCTAAACCATAGTTCTCACCCTGTTCAGAACAAGCGGTCGCCCATGGCCTTGTACTGGGGAAACCAAGGACAAAGTTGTTTTGCCCCTGTTAAAAAATGCTTTGTGCTTACCCCCAGGTCTCTTTTGTGAGCATTTTTGTCCTACATCTGTGCAGTCTCACCCTGGAAGGAAAGGAAATGCTGTCTGCTTTTATAAAGAAACCAACCTTAACTGCATAAAGCTAGCTCTCAGGCTTTATGGAGAGCAGAGATATAGCAGACGTTAAAAGACATGGCAGGGAAGGCGCAAAGGCTGATTAGCAAGACCTTTTTGTGCTTGTTGTGCAACATGCTACACACATTCCCTGGATATGCTTCAGTTCCCAAATTTGCAGAAATACTCTTCCAGAGGTATTTAGGGAACATGTACCCCCCGCCAAATAACTTCTCAACTAATAAGGCTCTGTGTAGGTTCACATGAACACCTCAGGTGTAAGTTCATATGAACACCTCAGATAAGAGCAGTACTTCTTGCATTTCTAGCTCAGTGTGGATTTCACCTCTGCCTTTTGTAATAAGAGTCTGCCGATATGTTAACAAGGTCCTTTTAATTAATAGGCCAGCAATAACATGTCGCCAGACTCCATTATATGGGTAGCATCAAGCTTTCCACTTATCTACATGATCAAGTCAACCATATGTTTCAAGATTAACATGGATGCAGCTTTTAGTTTGTGTGTGTGTGAATTAAGACTATCAATTAGTTGTGGAAACATGCTTGAAAAACACAAAGCAAGCCAGAGCCTCCATAAATAATATTTTTATGGTATCTACCCATATGTTGTGGAACTACAAACATTTCTTAGCCGCACACCATCAAACTGAAAGAATCAATGACAGAGTAGCAACCGACATGCCTGTGCTTAACTTTTTCAACATTATACAGTTAATTCCAAGAGAATGATACACAGTAACCTAAGCTTCCACAGAATTAGAGCATCAGTACACAGCCTGGCAAAGCACCAAGTGACTTTTGCAGAAGGGAAGGAAACGGCTTACCCAAGAACTCTGAAGGATTGGGTCATTCTGTAAGTTACATTTCACCAAACATACTTCAAAACGGCTGGACGCATTTAGCCACTGTACTTGAAACACACAATCTCTATCCAAAAGAAGTGTTTGTTTGGGTGTCATGTCTGGCAAAGCTCTTGTGATATGTTTGCAAATACAAAAACATTAAATCTCTGATATTTCTCATGCCAGCAGACTGCAAACCCAATTGGCGCCTTCTCTGTGTGTCTAAATTTCAGGCTGGAACCAGTGAAATAAAGATAGCTTTATAGGGTTCGAATACTGTTAGATTTCTGTACATACCCTCATATTAAAGCAATAAAGATGTTTGCCTCGTAAAGTTGTAGCAATGTATTGAAGTGTAAAAAGCAAAGGGGTCAGAATGAGTGGAGCAAAAAAATTAAAAAGCAAACCTAAACCAAAGCTACAGGAACGTTTGGCAGCATATTTCTTCATAATGTAAACCAATCCAAAATATTTGTGCCCTTGTCTCCAGCTTCTTCTCCTGTGCATATTCACATCATCTTTTTAAATTTAGAATTTGTTCTATTTACTACTTTTAATAATAATACATTGTTTCATAAAAACAAATAATACAGACGAACAACAGTCACTCATTTCAATGGTCCAATAATATAATCTATTAGAAAATCGTGTAAATTAAAGTGGTAATAATACAAGAAAAGGTAATGCTGCGGACTCAAGACGCCTGATGGACAGCTGCTAATGAAGCCTCCTATTTTTATCTGACTCTGCTCCACTGATCTATGACTGCTTCATCTTGCATTGCCTAACAGACTAACATCACCTAACAGTACTGTTCTATTTAGTGGATCACTGTGGTTCTTAAGTTATTGTAGGTTAACATCTAATGGGAATCTGATTAAGGTAAAGGGTGGTATTATTTGTTTTGCAGTAAAGAAAGTGCTCGTTCTGCAAGGATAAATGGAAATTGAAAGGATATAGAGGCGTACACTTCTTTAGAAATTGACTTGTGCAAAAAAAGAAAGAGAGGGAGGGAGGGAAGGAGAGGGAGCCGGGAGTGAGACCATTAGTGTGTATTGTTCTAATGTCCTCAGGAACGCAAAGACTTAACACACAGCTGTGGCTTGAGGTCATTGTGGTACTCCCAAAACAAGAATATAGAAAGAAAGAAAAAAAAAAAAAAAAAAAGAGCTTAATACTACTATGTCACTTCTGAGTCAATCAAATCAGTAATTCCAAAGTGTAAAGGACTTGCAACATTCTCCGTTCTCCATAAGCGAGTGTGACTCGTGGACTTTTACTGGGTTCTAAAGTCTAGTTCAGAAAATAACAATTCAAAAGGAGTGAACATGCCTTAGCCCCCATTAGGCTGCTGTTTTCTTCTGGCAGAAAATACTGCCTGGCATTCTCAGCACAAAGCTTTACAAGGCATCTTCGAGCGGTCGACATCGGCGTAACCGCCCAGGGCTCCATTTACACCATTTTTACCAGCTCAGTGTACTAAAGCCATCGCAAAATAAGCCATCGTATAGTTTATCAACACATCTGACTTCAGTTCTTTTTCCTTCACTAAACCAACTGATATTTTCATTAATTTAGGAGACATCTAGTCACTGTTCCTACCATTCTTTTTACAGTAATAAGCACATTTCAACAAGTAGGTTTTGCCTGTCCATGTACCCTAAGTGGATGGGGCCTACAGCGTTCTGGTATTTTGCATCAGCTGGAAGAAAACGAAAGACTTGAAAAGCTACTGAGGCCCATGTGCCTGAGGAGCCTCACTCACCCTGGAAAAATACTCCCTTCCAAAGAAGCCCCCATGCACACTCAGGGTACATCGCATACTACTAGAATATGCCATTTTTTGCTTGGCAGGTAGAAAACCCCATGGTTCATTCAACACTCTTCAGAGCTATATTGTCAGTTCACATATGTCCAACAGATTTTTTACTCTCTATTTTTAGAAGGACCAAAGTGGGAAACAGTTTTTCCCGCTTGGTAAATTTAAGTGACTAATGCCCCCAATTCACCAAAATGTGTAAACATACACTTAACTTCGGGTGTGTTCGTATCAAAGTAATACGACCACTTCTGTTGTGAAGTCCTGGCTCCACTCAGTAGTTAGTTTTGACTTCAGCACACCCAAGATTTCATTCATCTCCCAACATACAAAATTAAATGCATACTGGCATCATCGTAGGATCACCATCTAAGAATTAAAACTCACAATGGTGGCAGAGGCTACCAAAGTGCATCTAACACAATTTATGTAAGGCAGCATTTGTTCGGGCTCACTTGCTAAAAATAAAAAATAGCTATTAGAGATCTGAGAGAATGCAGAAAGAAGACGGACTTTTAAAAGCCTGCAGTAATCTGTTTCAGTTTTAGTTTTTCATATCCTATTTGCTATAAAATAATGTTCAATCAACCAATTTTTCTCTAGTCCAAGAAGCAGCTTCATAAAAAAAAAAAAAAGAAAGAAAGAAAGAAAGAAAGAAAGATTACTTGGCTTCCAGTTAGGGTTTCATAATCCACTGGATTTTATTGGTTTAGTAAAACTATGCTCTTCCATCATAAATGAAAGATTTGACTCATTCCTTTGAGACTTGTTTCTTGTGCTGTTTGGTCAATTATTTTGTTTCATTTGTTGAAAAGAAAGATAAAAGGAAACATAGGTTCAAGTACAAAATAACTTTTCTTTCAAATAACCGTTAAGTTTTCATGTATGTTTTCTTCTGTTTATGTATTTTAAGGGCCCCTTTTCCCACTACTGCAAGGTTTATTCAGCACAGGTAATTTTCAATACAAATTTCAGAATGCTCTTTCTCTTTGTATTGAGCAAGAAGCTCCAGTGGTTTCAGACTGCATAGTATTGAATGATTACATTCATCATTAAACAACAAAATAGTCAGTAGCCAATTTCCAGATGTGATTTCCAATTTTTCTTTTGAGGCATAATCGCGTGCCTATTTAGTAATAGGCACAACTTCCAGTCAAGTAACCTACCCCCAAAACTATTTGTAAAATTCACAATTCCATATTGAAAATAAACTCATGTTCCAAATAGGTGGTATATTATTGTGTTCTGTAGGTCAAAGGTCTCAAAATGAAGGACATCATCCCTAATCTACAATGAATTTTACATCTTCAATATCATTGATATTAACATTAATATTTTGACAGCCTAAGTTGTCTATTTATAATGTTTAGTAGAAGATTTCAGAAGCAACTTTTCATGCATGACAGTGAACTGTCTACTACTGTATCCCATTATAGTAAAGATTTTTTTTCACTTTGCATCACTCAGTGAATGCTAAGATACAGTGATGCAACTCTGCACTAGTGATATTACAGATATACATACAAAATTAGCAGTGATTGAATTAACATCAGTGTGATTTAAATTTTTGTCTACTAAAGTATTATTTTAAATGGATATGGTTTAGGTAAACTTATCAAAGGACACCGATTTTGTAATATATATTAATAAATAACAAGACCAACAATAAATGCTAGAAAACTAAGACCGATGGCAGCAGTGGTTTTTTGAACAAGCTTTCCTTTGCTGTGTTTGCCGCTAGAAGCGTGCGAGCCAGCGTACCACAAAAAGCATAAGCACTAGCACGGCTAACTGGCCTATCTCCTTCTCCCAAGATAAGCTACATTCATAGTAAGAACGCACGTCTTAAAATCTGGTACTACCAAAAATCAGAGGGAGTTTTGTCATAAATATCTTCCGGGTGAAACTTCCCTTAGCGTGTATGTTTATAAACCATTTATTTTAACAACTTTTTTTAGTGATTCAAATACTTCACGTACGTACAAGACTAGACTGTGTGCATCCGACACAATGACATCGGGCTATTTTTGAATTCCAGCTTCCATTAAATACAGTAGAAAAGCAGCCATCCGATCATCAAAGACCCCAGACACTCACCCCAGAAGTCAAATGACTTCTTGCGGTGCACACCTAGGCAGCCACCCGAGCTCATGCTGGCAAAGGTGATGTGACTGCCCTGCTGAGTAGTTGGAGGAAGGCTTTTTCTGCGGGGTGGCTGCGCACCATCTCGCTCCTACCCCGCCACCGGTAATACTTCAGAAATGGTGATGCAAATCTGTAATTCTTTAAAGCCTACGCGCGCACACACACGCACACAAAGCTTTTAATTAAATAAAAGCTTACAGTACTTCACAAATGGAAGGAAAGCACTGGTATTGCCATTGTATAGGTTGGGGAAACAGACATAAAAGGATAGGGCACAGGCTTGAGACAGATCATAAGGCTGGGTTCAGTGCCCAGCTGTGTACTGATGTAATGAAGTAGCCTCAAGCACTGTTTATCAAGCTTCTCTAACACCACACTATTTTAGTTAGAAACCTTATTAGCGACATATGCAAGTATTTATATTTAAAAAATATGACTTTCCTTTCGCGTCCTTTCAAGTTGCATTCTTAAGTGTATTAGAACAAGGACACAGGATAACAGCAAAAATAAGGATTGAACCCAGCCCCACCATAACTACATTTTACTGATGGATTTAAACTTTCCTCCTTCCAGCAGATGAAACCAGATTTATTTCGCTTCCTTTCCAGAGACTAAAAAAACTGCTTGCTAGAATACATTTTGCTACCGAAAGAAACATGCTACAGCAACCATTCATACTGCCGTGTAACACTGCATTTGCTGAAAGCAATAATCCAGTGAGCAGTATTGGATTATTAGCAGAGAGCAGCAAAGATAATGTTGTCACCTTCCCTTGAATTTCAAGACACAGAACTCAATCCTATTCTTGAGAACTTCAAAGATCCAGCATATTGAGTCGTCACATCCCTGAAGAATGAATATTTCCAAACAGCAAACTATATGCAGATTAACAGGCTCAATTGAAAAGCTCTTATTAAATAATTAGCATCTCTAAAAAAGGCAACTAGTCTGACAAAAAAATCCAGAATCTGACTACTTACTGCGCAAAACACAAGAGAAGCTATGCTAGATATGTTAGAACAAATTTTATCCTAGGATGTTAAAACCAATGAAATTAAAATTCAATTTATACATATAATGCTGAATTGGCAATGCTCAAACAATTACACAATCCTAATATTTTATCAATAAATATCTACAAGAATTATAAAGCATTTTTTTTTCTCTACCATGCAACAATAGTTTAAAAATCCTGAAAGGTAACTGCAGCCATGATTTTTTGAAAAGTTTTCGTGAAATTTTCTCCAGATATTGCCAGAATGTTTGGATCTTTAATCCCCATGTGTCCATACGTCTTTCTGCATTTGGTTCTAGTACCACACTTCTTACCCATCCAGACCCCTCAGTGCCTTTACTTTGAAGACTGGGATCCCTCATAGTGCTTAATATCAAATAATAAAAGAAAAACATGCAATTACATTTCTGTGCCAAAGATTTAAAACAGAGTAACAGAAATAAGCTCTAAGGGCTTAAAAAACCTTGAGCACTTCAGTAGTTCCATTAGATGCAATAGACCTTCGCACAAAAACATTTGTGCTCCAGTGAATTGGGACCCTGATGTTTCAAAAATGGGGGGGGGGGGGCAGTGTAAATCCT
>VFFE01007486.1:3603043-3847789 GCA_008921705.1 Burhinus oedicnemus
CGCAGAGATAAAAAAAAAAAAAAAAAAAAAAAAAGGTGAAATAAGTGAAGCACAATGAAGAAAGTGAGAGGGTGTGAGGGGGAGGGAGAAAGATTAGGTTTCCAAGAGAAATAAGAGACAGAGCCAAATAGCACTTTTTTTAGGGAGAGGTAGGAGAGGCTCCAAAAGGTGAAGAAGAAAAAAAAGGAGGAACGCAATAGCAAAGTGGTAACGGCACGGCGAAGTGTTTGCCGTTAGCTTCATAATCGAATCTGAATATTCGGGACTGTGCTTCCTTGGGCTCCCGGGTCCCCTAATAGGTACACAAGTCCTAGATCAAGTGTTCTTATTACTTCTTTAGTGTGACATTTTAAGCATGTAAGAACTGAAAATGCAAATCTCTGTAGAGCTTTATGCTTTCATTTTAAACCATATAAGGAGAATGCAAATATAGGCAACTAATGTTGAGGCAAATAAACAACTTCAAATGCTTACTGAAACGATTGAAAAAGTTTCTGTGCAGAGTTATCAAATAACTATGGCTATACGATACCATCCTTTATAAAAATTTATGACTTTTCAGTCAAAGAAAGCTTCAGTGCAAAGCTTCTCAGTGAAATAATTGCTGAAGAAAGTGTAAGCAGTTATTACCTCTCAATATTAATGACTGAATTCTCGTTCATATTATATCTTTTCAGAATGTGCGTTTGACCTACACGTGGTACAAAAGCATAACTTAAATCAATGCCAGCAAGTTTGCCCAAAGCTTATAACATCAAGTGAAAAAATAGAATGTTTTAAATATATGAAAACAGTAAACCCTTTAACTCATAAAAACATCTGGAGCCAACACAGTTTGGAACATCATTTATATTTTCATGTATGGGCTAATATTTGCATTCGCTTTGTTTTTCGGGTTTGGTGGTGGTTTTGTGTGTTTGGTTGGTTTTTTTTTTTAACTTACGATTGATGGGGAAAGAGATCATGTAAAATTGACCTGAATGAACCAGTGTACAATTCCTTCTCTTCAGGACTTTTGTAGTCTTGCTCAGTTTTTTATGTTGGAGGCTGAAAGCACCATCTTCCTGAATATTTATCGGAATGTAAGTAGGATTCTTGAACAGTTCTTTCTAGTGTGTGGCTTGCATATTTGCAATATGCATATTACAGTAAAGTCAGACAGATAGTCCTACTTGGGGACCACCGTTTGAGTGGTATAAATGGTCATAACTTTGTTGAAGTCAGCAAAAAGATGACAATTTACGCCATTTAAGAATATTCTCCTTACTGTCAAAGAGAAAGCTTACAAATATGAATTCAGTTTATTTTAGCCAAAGCTTTTATTGTACTCAAGAGCCTACCAAAGCAAGAGGACGAGGTTTTATTGTACTGTAATTATGATCAGTTCGTATTTTTCCATGGCAATTTGGTGAAGGCAGGCATCATTATTTAACCTTAGAGTCAATCCAGATTCACAACAGATGTATGTTTATTTTCAGTCTTTTCTTTTTTTCCCTAAATTTTGCCTGTTTAACTCCCATAGAAGCAATATAATTCGTTTCTCTTAATACCTGTGCTGCAATGGAAATCTACAGATATAAGCAATAATAAAGCCTGGGGATTATGCATCATTTCAGGGATGCTTGAGTGCCTTAACTGAAAATCCTTGCACAGAAAATGAATAATTTGTTGACTGACTTGTCAAAAATACTGAATCCCTGACTATCTAAGGATGACGATAATCACATTTACCATTCATAAACCTACAGTATGCCAGTATCTTCACTATACTTCGCCATAAAAACATTTTTTATGAGAAATTACACTACCACAACGCGTACCACATAACTTTAACATTGCATTTCTGTGGCGTACTTCCATTTCACTCTTTTTAACGTTTACATGTGCCATGGTTTAACACTTATCAGACACCATTTTTGCTTTAAAGACTACAACATATCTATAAAAACTCTAAGCCTGAATCCATATTTTCAACTACTTCTCCTGTATACATATGGATTCTGTTCTAATTTTCATGATCTCCAAGTATTACAAATTTTAAAGCTATGCCAGCAATTCAGTATATTACATAAAAGTTATGCTGAACTATGAGGCCCTCACTGAAAATGATTTACAAGTTTGCATTACATCATTAAAAGTTATTTGAATTGCCAGCCCACTCTTACCAGTAAAGTATCTTATGCTTCCTATTTAATTTAAATAAACCGATGAAATATTGAAATGGTTAATGTACTTGAGGCTTCACACCTGAACTATGATGTTTCAGGAATGCTTTTAGAGTTTAAGCTATGGGAAACTTGCATTCCACATTAGAGACTCAAAAGCCCCAGAACAAGTCCTCTTCAAAACCTTGGTGTGTATTTGTTTTAAACAGATAATTTATTTGCAAACTGAACCATCTTGCACAATACTATTTGTTTCTCAATCTGCATGTTATATTGCAATTTAACAATTGTTTCATTCTTTCTAGTATTATCTCCACTTAATAACGCTGAACTAAAAAACAGTTATCACAATCCTTGTAGGATACTTCAATAACATGTATCTTTCATTTGTGTTCAGAAATGTATTCAAAGTGCATGTGCAGGCAAGTCGATGATGCCTGAAAAATATGTTTTCCATTTTGTTTTGTCCAGATCTTGACAGTTAGACATTACACTCAGTCCATTCTCCAATTAAAATTACTAATCACAGAGGAAAAAAAGGCTTGTGTTATTACATATTATTCAGTTTATATTTGACGCAATTTGCATTGTGGATTTGGATCTGTATATGTATTCGAAAGACATTTTACTAGAGCCCCCATCAAAAACGCAGACACAGTTGTGCATGGAAGAAAGGTGAACTGTGTTCTCAGCACTCTGTATTTTTGAGGCTGCTCACTTCTTACTGTGCTGCGCAGTTAATCTTTTGCCGATTATACTTCAAATTTTAATCCCACAGAATAAAAAGTACAGACGATTCAAATCTTTGTGCATCAAATGTTTTACGCTATGACTTACACAGGTTTACTGGGTAAATACGCAGTATGCTTACATTACAAAGACCAAACTGGAGAAAAAACCCTTGCTATTACCTGAAATATTTATTGTCCCCTGGCTGATACTTCCAGGCCCTTGCAGGACCAGCAGCAGGGGGCATATTTCATAATTCTGCCTCCATCAGGGGACGTTAGGGGAGTGATAAGTCACTAATCTTCATCACCTCTTTTACACATTAATGAGTAAAATACTACTCACAGTGTGTATTCCCAGTCATTTCTAATTTTCTCTGCTCTGGAGTGAGAAAAAGACACATATGCGTACATCAAGAATAAATAACTGCAAAATATCTAGGTTTTAATAGTTGCTGGGATTATGTCACTTACTTTGCAGGTGTGTTTGCTTATGATTTATAGCGTGATGAGCTCTAGACTTGGAGCAGAAACCCCTAACTAGCTAGTATTCGAAACAGAAAGAGGTTCACTGCCCTGAAGAGCTCGGACTCTCTTCATTTCACCAGTTTCACGTGGGAGTGAGTACTCCTGTGTTTTTACAGAGTCCTGCTTGCGTTCATGGTGATTTGCTTGACTAAAAGCATTTGCAGGATTGGAACCTTAATTAATAATAGCTGTAGGAAACAAAGAGCTAAAAATTGCATGTACTTTTTTTATGCATAGCTGCATGACGCTCCTCAAAGCCTAATGTCAGATAACGCTAACAACAGATGCTGGATAGGAGAAATTAAATACGAAGTAACAATTATTTCAAATGATAGCTTTATATTTAACTAGTTTTGTAGATGCAGATATTATGGCTTGTGAAAGAACGATAAAAGAAAAAAAAAAAAGGAAGCTAGATTTCCCTAAAAAATATATGCCAAGAAGAGCTTAATTTGCAGAGACATCACCAAAAGTCGCAATCGTATCAGTTGCAAAGATTCTGATTCAGGAAGCTATTTTAAGTTTGCTGGCATCAGTGACACTCCTGACAAAAAAAAAACCGCAAGTTCTTAACTATCTTGAAGAAAGGTCCAAGTGGCATATGTTAAGGAGACTGACACATTCCAAAACGACATTTATTTGCATAAACTCATTTTTTGTTATTTCCCCAAAACAGAATCTAGCTTTATTGATGAACTGTGAATATATTATACTACTTCTTGAAATGAATCTTTCCAAGAAATTTGTATTTGTTATGCTTTATTAAGCATCACGCTTGCATGTCCTTTCATGTAATGCAGATAGGTCTCAGGGTGGGTTCAATAAACTATTCCAGTAGGGACTGTCTTTGAGGTGCTTTCACGCCATCTAAATATAAATATCGGACCTTTGGCGCACTGAATCACTCTCAGGAGCCCCTTTCCTTTTTCCATTGATGCCTATTTCATATATTTCATCTGAATTAGATGTCCACAATAAAAGTGTGAAAGCCATTTATTCCTACCCCCTCTTTTCCAAAAGGAAAGTGCCTAGCACGGTGGGCTCAGTGAAGCTCAGCTGTACAGCAAAGAAGAGGTATATTATTTGGCATACGTTCCAGCTGACTGAGACACAAATGCAAAATACAGCATGTGGGGACACTGTCTGGATTTGTGCAATTCCCGCATAGGCATTTTGTCCATGAACTTTACGCATTTGTGCACTTGAGCCGTAGAACGTATCACTTCGGGACTTAGATTTTATTTAATAATCCAAGTATATTTCAATACAAGATGGTAAACTAAAAATATTTTCCGTTTAACTGTTTCAAAACGCCATGTGCAAGAGAACACAACAAAATGGAATTAACTCATAACATATGCAACTCTTATTTGTGCAAGAGCAGTATATGCCCCTAAATCTAGACT
The DNA here is from genome assembly GCA_008921705.1 of Burhinus oedicnemus. Classification (NCBI taxonomy): domain Eukaryota; kingdom Metazoa; phylum Chordata; class Aves; order Charadriiformes; family Burhinidae; genus Burhinus; species Burhinus oedicnemus. The sequence goes on from VFFE01007486.1 coordinate 3,607,871, forward strand.
GCAGCATCTGGAGGCATAGCATGTCTCTAATGGAAGAGAAAGGCACGAGACATGTCAGCTTCTTGGCTATGTTACACTCAAAGCTGTGCCTTTTCCTTAATGGTACCCAATACAACTCTGATTAAAACTAATAAAACAGACACTGTCCAGGTAAACTGTCTTGGAAGCATTTTGGATTTTTCATCTGACTAGTCGTAGGTAGTAGGATTAAGCTGAGATAGATATTTACAATATAAAAAAAAAAATCTTATCTAAAGCACTTTCATTTGAAACAATCAAATTTGAATAAAAACTAATATCCTATGGTATGAATCGTGTGTTCATAGTGTATCCAAACATACAGATTCCCATTTGTAGAAACAAGTTTTGCTGTCACCACGATATTTGTAGTGCCTCTTTCTTATTACTGCTTTTTACCTCTAGTAGTATTGCAAATAATGGATTCTTCATACACTTTTACTACTGTGGTCAGCTTGGTAGAGATTCTGAAAACATTTTAAAGAAACAATTTATCCTTTAAATGTTTTACAACATGAACTGTCTTCACATTTGACCTTGAGAAGTGCTGAGTCTTTTCTTTTCCCCATCGACCTCGCAGGATCAACTTCATTGTTAGACTGTAAAAGCAATTTTAAAAAGTGCAGCTAAACATAATTACTGTTCGCCGTGGTTACAAAAAAAAAAACAACAAAGCAACCACCAAAAATTGCATTTTGAAACAAGTATATATGAAAGAGACCTGGTGGATAAAATATTTTACTAATGCATTTTCAAATTTTTATTGCACTAAAATCGTTAAATGGTCTGCTATAGAAGTTCAGATGTCTAATCTTAAGTTTTCTTTCATTCATTTTTATTGGTTAATCTCCTCTGTTACATTCATACTAAGCAAGGGAGAAAGTACGCCTGTCTATTGGAGTGATTCTTATTTGTGGAAAGTACAAGTAGAAACTGAGAAACTGCATGGCTACAAAGATTTGTTTACTAAACTTTGAAAATCCTGTCATGAACAGCATACTGGATGTATAAATGCACATATGCATACACTAAAAGAGGGTGTTCAACCATGCAAAAATCCAAGCATACCTCCAGGCTCAAACCCTTAACGTACGATTAAAACAAATTAGGTTAGTGCCTGCATTCTTTTAATAACAGGGAGAGTTCTTAGATGCGTTATACAAAAATAGAAAGCCTTGCGTTAAAGCAAATAAAGGAGCAGAAAAAGCTCTTTGCACAGATTACCAGACAAAGTTCTGACTTCGCTTCCTAGCAGGGTAAAATGTTTGGGAATGTATCTAATCTAACACACCCTATAAAACTGTACAGTAGTCCCTAGTACAACACTGAGCTGTATGGAAGAAAAGGTCACATCCCAGAGCAAAATTCCAAAATTTCAGCCTGCGATCCAAAACTGCCTGTTTAATTTCTAAATTGTGAAGCTGTGTACCCAGTTTGGAAAGCAGGTAGGTAGTCTTCCCTTACACATGTACCTTAATTTCATTATGTATGACCCCCTACAGCTGTGGTAATGAGGCTTTTTTTAAAACATACCTTGACTGGATGATGAGAATATTTTGCTCTAAAAATAAGTCATATATTTAATTTCTAATATGGCAGGCATGGCATGTATCCAGGGGTGCATGCAGTAAGTTTACCCTGTACAATTTGTAGTCAATCAGACTTTCCCAAATGAACTCCCATAAATATGAACATACATTGCTTGTTTGTTTTCTTCTTCTTTTTTTTTTTTTTTTGTTTCCTTTATTGGTATCATAATAGTATGACCCAAATATAAGGAAATAGCGATATCATATTAAACACAGGAATACGCTTTCACAGTCGTTTATTGTGCATAGCTAGTAAACATTTCCTGGCAAACAATTTAGAGAGTCCATAAATTCCATCCTAACGCTACTTCCGTAGCTAGATGCAATGCACCATACACGAGGGTATTAGCTCAGTCTCTCTCATCCGGAATGGGTGGATTGGAATTGAAAAATCCCCACCCCCCCATTATAGCACCATATGTCTCGAAAGTCTATCCTCTCTCAGGGCAAACGGCTCCTCTCAGATCCGCCTGATGGATCAGGACTTACACCCTGCTGTCCCTCGCTATTTAATCTAACAGCATTTCTGAAATAGCTATCAGGAGAGCACACCGAGCCAAGCATCCCTCTGGCGCTAGTGGCAGTTCCCCACGCAGAGAACATCAGGGATATGGAATAGCAGAGGGAAAATCTACCACACCATGCCAATTTGTATGGAAAATTTGATCCTCAAGCTAGGGGTAGGGAAAAGAAGAAAGCCTCTCGCTCCAGAAAATTGAGCAGTGCTCATGATTCCCAGGTTCCTTATGTAAGCAGTTAACCAGTGTTAGTAGACCAGCTTTGCAGCATCTTCAGGGGTACTGAGTCTGTAAGAATTTCAAACAATTTTCTCTAGGTATCTTATTGAGGTGTTTACAGATTGAGGGATTATTAGGGCAACAGTTTACCCATACAGATTTTTGGTGGATTAGATTTCTGCTCAAACTTTTTCAGTTCTCTTTCTCTGTGTGTGTCAATTTATAATGGAAAAAAAAAAAAATCCTTTAAATGACACTCAAACTGTTTGGAGTTTGAAAGAATTTGCATGAGATGATCATGTTAAGGTAAAGTTCATATTGCTAGCAGAAGAGACTAAGATGACATATTTCCTCCAATTTGTGTCCTTACTGCAGGTATACATTAATATCATTCCTGTTACAGGTATTATTTCCAGATTATTTTGGATTGAAAACAAAGAGTTAGCAAAAATCTGGACTCCTTCCAAGTTTCCAAAGACCAGCTCGAGAGCTCAAAGGGGTGCAGTCACCATGTCAATGTTCTGTTTTTCGATCTTTAATTTTACAGGATATAATATTAAAACTTCTCCCCTGTACCCCTTGAATCAGAATCTGGTTGTGTGATAACAAAGACAACTAAGGGCAGAATGATTTTATTTCACTAGTCATGGAAGTCTGTTTGTTTTTTAACTCCTTGCTTTTAAAATCCTCTTTCATTCATTTATATCAAATGGAACCACTATTAAAGAAATAGTCCTCTTCTTAGTTACCAGCTTTGTTATATATATTTGGTAATCCATGTATATTATCATAATCTTTCATCAAATGTGGGCTCCTTTAGATGATTATGTGAACAACCAAAGGCTTTGGAGTAAAAAGTATGATGGATTATTGCACCTTTTGAAACTAATTAAAGTGTCTGGAACTTCATGGCTCTAGAATTTTAGATTTTTTTCCCTGTTTTCTTTGCCCACTGCTTGACAGCAGACCTTGCATGAGCATCCCTCATTTTCTGGCTAGTCATCTTTACAACCTCCCTCTACTTCCTCCTAGTACCTCTAAGGCACCGAGTTCAGCCATGAGTCCTTCAGCGGTACTCTGAAGAGAAGTAGTTTGCGGTCTGCAATTTGCTCAACTTATTGTCTGATGATAAAGCCCCTAATTCCTTTCCTGGACCAGGACCTCCGCCAGCTTCCTTTCATTGTGCACATGGGCAAACAGAGCAAGAAGAAAGATAACGCTCCGCTTGTTCAGCACAACTCCAGCAATCATTTTCTCTTTTATGTTTCCAGTGAATCTGATTGCTGGCAAAAGCTGCCAGAAAAAGACAAGTCTGATCAGAAAGAGCATGAGCAGAGAAAGTCCAGTTTCCCAGATACATAGCCTCAAGGACTATTTTGTACTGGTTCTAGGGTGTATTAGTCACTGGGCCCGGTCAACCTTGGCTTCTCACAAGTCAAACAAGTGTTCCTGCTCGTGTGAACGTCCCCTAATAACCATTTTGCTGTGAATACTTGTCTGATTGGCGTAATACACTATTTTCTCATATTTATCGTTATGCTCATGCATGGTTATATGGATTTTTTTCCTGACTCTCCTCATGGTACAGAATACCAATAACAAATCCAATTCATGTGTTTTATGTACATTAAATAGTAGGAAATACATCTGTGTAGAAAATGTAGCTAGTTCCTGTCCTTGCAGAGTCTCTCTGGATTTATTGTATTGAAGCCAAATCTATTGTTAATCCATTTAATACTGATTGTGTTCTCCAAATATGTTTGGTGTTTCCTTTCCGAACTGTCATATACATAAGGCAGTATTATATGTTCATAAGGTACTGGCATAAAATTGTTAAAACAGGTAATACATTGTGTTCTTGCTGATAAAATACTTAGAACCTCACTAATTAATTTTAGATGGTGAGCGGTTGAATGATCAGTAATATTTTAACAGGATCTCTATGGAGATCTTTGCCTTCTTGCATCAGGTGCTGTGGATTGAACGGGAGAGTTTTGCATCTAAATAGGAAAGACAATGGGTAAAAGAAATGAAACCAGATCATTATAAGGCAACTGTACCTAAAATTAGAAACGTATATCACAGATATTCAGTTCAGGTCTGTCGTTAAGAATAGTTTGCTTGCAACATAAGTAGAAATGCAGTACTCCTCTTTAAAAATGTTTCTAGGGAATCACGTAGCAAGAATTAGGAGATGCAGTCCCTGAAAGCATTCTTATTTAATACCATTTCTTAATAGGTTTCACCCTCTTAAAGAATGGGATTAAATCCGGGTGAGGTAATTGGGAGTTATGGTCCAGTTAGTGAACTTTACCATGAAGCTAGTGGCAAATTAAATCATTATAATATGGAACAGTGTTTTGTGAAGAAAACTGCTGGAAGTCTAACAGTTTGAGTGCTACTGACTTCAAAGAGGCTGGAATTTCAGACCCGATTTCCAGAATTTTATAATTTGTTATAACTGTAGCTGCATTTTCGGTCTGTTATGAATTTCTGCTTAAAGCATTGAAGTGAGCAATCTGCATATGATACTGTAAATAAACAGAGGCTACGAAAGAACACTGTGAATCCAGGTTCACACTTTACTCCTACCAAAAAAACCCAAACGGCTTCTGTACTTTAAATCTTTCACACCTCTCAGTAACTGTGTCAATATTTTTAAAACCATACTCTATTATGAAACAATAATTCAAATTGTAGTTATATCAGACTGACATTTTATATCTCACTTTTTATGCCTCGTTTGAAAGATTCTCATTGCTGTCACATTTAAATAATATTTTTAAAAGTCTGTATTTCTTCCATACAGGTCATGAAATATCTTAACATGGAAAAAATGCTTATGGGCTATGGAATAATATTAACATGAGCTGGAAACCTCAGAGTGTCCGTAATAAAATGTCAGCTACATTAAACAAATCAAAAATGACAATTTCCCCAACTGCATCCAGCACTGAAGAAGGAATTTTCTACTAGACTTTGCTGTGACAGAGGAATCAGAGAATTAAAAATCAATTGCTTATGTGCAAATAGCTACAATTTGATTATATTTGCTATGAGCAAATGAATTAAAATCCAAAATTTATATTTGGTGATACTAGCCAGCCAGCTTTTATAAAACTGACAGCGAGTGTGAATCAGTTATTTGTAGAAAGTATGAAAGGAAAAAATTGACTGACACCTTCAATCTGCTAAAGAGCACTGTAAAGGACATCTCAAAAAAGTCACAATCAAGTAAAAACCTCCTGCGCTTTTGTTGAAAATAATAAAATGACTTCTTACGTGAAGGCAGCTACTAAAAAAACAAAACAAAAGGGAAGAGCAGGGGAAAATGTAGCAATTAATGTAAATTAGAAGCTGGGAATTATAGAGCATTGATAAAGAAAGCCAAAGGTCACAAAGAGAAAACAGAGATAAGGACAATATGAAGACATTTTGAAATTATATTATGAACAAAAAATCCTAACAATTGCCTTGCTCTACTTAAATGGAAATTACTAGGACTTTTGATAATAACATTAAAAAAAAAGGCATTCTCAAATACTTTTATTTTGCATTTTGGGAAAAAGTCAAATGATGTATTTATATCAGATGATTATGATGAAGCTCTGTTTCAGTAGTAGTGCAGGAGAACGTTAAATAGCAGCTAATAAAACTAGACATTTTTAAAATCAGTAGACCTGAATAATTTGCATGAAGGTATTTTAATACATTTGGCAGAGAACCTGTCTGCACGGTTAGTGAGGATTTTTAGTGTGTCTTGGAGAACTAGGGAGGTTCAAGAGAACTATGCAAAAATTTTTGTGAATAGTTAAAAAGAATAAATGTGATGACCTAAATGTCTATAGGCATTTCAACCTCACATTGATCTCAAGAAAAAATTAGGAATGGCTTCTAGTAATATTAGTTCATTTTAATCAAAACAGTGAGAACAGAATTTTATGGAAAATTATCTTGCCAAAGCTAACTAGATATCATTTAATAAGAGTATATATTTGGTAGGATAAAGGTAATTTTAGCAGTATTAAATATGCAGAGGAGTATTAGAAAGTCTTTTAGTTGTTAATCATAATATTTTGATGAAGAAAAAATTTATTAAAATCAATATTATACCTATTAAATAGAGTCAAATCTCAGTCTCAAGCATGTAGTAAGTGGGGAAAAATAATTGGTGGTGTTTATTTTAATGGTGACCCACAAATGCATGACCATGTGATATTTTTTTTTTCTATCTGTGACACTTTTAGCAATGATAAGAAAACGTATTTAGAAAGTTTGCATTTGAAATGATTGGAAGATTAGTAAACAAAGAGCGAGCCAAGTCACCCTGGAACCCAGATTTCTCAGGAAACTGGCCACAGTTAAACAAACTGCAAATTTCGGTCCAGAGAAACATCAGACACTGCTCTAATAACAAAGACTGTATGTCACTGCTACAAGGTAGGGACCCTGCCCGCAGACTGAAGTCAGTCTGAAAAAGCCTGTAGAGCAGATAATCAGCTGGGAAGAGCTGTGAGTACAAGAGGGTAGACACGAATCTGATACAACCCATGGGCACATCACCAGAGAAATATACAATATGGTCGTGTTACCTCTGTCCTTGGCACGGACGCAACCAGTTCTGGAAATAGTGTCCACAATTCAAGAGAGATTGTTGAAAAATTGGAAGAGGTTCAGAGGAAAGCAACGAGAATGATGAAAGGATTGGAAAACATTCCTTGTAATGAAAGAGTCAAGGAGCTCAATCTATTTAGGTTATCAGAGAGACATTTAAAAGGTTACTTGATCACAGCTTATAAATAACTATGTGAGAAACAGAAATTTGATAACACTAGAGTTTTCAGTCCGGTGACAAAGGTATAACAGAAGCCGGTGGTAAGAAGATGTAGTTGGAGAAACACACTGGAAGGTTTAAATCAAGATCGAAAGCTTTTCTCCATTAAAATCACACACACAAAAAAAAGAGTAATTCAGAAAAGTTCTGGTGCCCCTTACATAGAGGGGCAGGCTGCATAGATGACCATAATAGCCTTTTAGTTTTATAGGCCATGAATCTACAACTTCAATTGCAGGCTTCTCTGCTCCGTATTTTCTTACGCCATCACTGGGCAGATCCAACCAGTGTGAAGTTAATCGGAACCAGGTGGAGCCTGTGTTTTGCAGCACAAGGAAGCTTCCCCCTGAAGCTACATTGGATAAGACCAGGATTTGACCGGACCGAAGGAATTAATACAGTACAAAGAGCACGTGTCTATCATATTGACGCCTATCGTTTCTAATTATTGCAGAATGTATTGCTAAATGAGTGAATATAAAACACCATCTTGAGGGGTGAAATCTGGTAAATTTTATGGCAAAGTGATTTTAACCCTCTCAACCCACCTTATCGGCTCCAGAGAAATAAAAGGAAATAGAAAATTACACACAAACACACAGAGCAGTGTGTAAGTGAGACAGAGTACAGGAGAGAGAGCTAACCCATTTCGCCTGATTTTGTACTCTTGAGAATAGTGTAGGTCCAAAAACTTTCCTTCAACCACAGAAGTTTCTGAATTAATATTCCTGTCAGAAGAGGCTGCAGGAGGAGGTGGAGCAACAAAGGAAAGAGAAATGCTAGCGGAAAAAACACATATAAACAACATACCATATGTAGGACACTCACCATATGCCAGCCTCACTTTTTTCCTCTCTCTCTAATGTGGTCCAATAATTCCAGTCATCTAGAGGGTTATTCACACTGTCTACTTCAGGCATCTGATTTAGGTGCTTTGAATTGCAGCTGCCCCCTCCTCCCCAGCCCCCCGGCACCTCTGTCTCTCTGCCAGCTAGGCAGGGAAGTACAAACACCTAGGTTTAGTTCTTAAAACTATGCCTAAGTTAGATATCTAAGTTAGCCTAAAGCTGTTTTATAAATACCACTCTTTCCTATTAAATTAAAAAAAAAAAATCATTGCTATGGAAAAAATTAGTTGTTTAAATTACAGGGATATAAAAGTGCAGGAAAGTTTACAAATTCAAGGCCAGCTCCTTAGCTGGTGCAGTTCATATACCGGCATTCAAATAAACAGACTGATTCCCATTTGCCCCAGCAAAAGTGCAGCCTTCCAGTTGGTTTTACAAACCAAGCTGGCCATCTGATTCTGCTGGGTAAAGCACATACGTTTTCATAAAATACAGAAAAGAACATTTTACAATGTAAGTCCATTAAGAAAAAACCTCAGAGGGGAAAAAAGCTAAAAAGAAGAAGTTCTGTAGGAAATGGCAGCTACTGCAGTCTGCAGAAAGCACTTCTCTTATAGAAGCAGAGAAAAAGTGGTGAGAGATCAGCATCAGACTCAATATCGATCGAAAATAATGTCTTTTTCTGAGGAAGTTTCTTCCTCCTCTTCCTAAATAAATTTTCATTTCATTTAAAAAACATTCTAGATGCTTTACTGCCTTGTATTAGCTAACGGCTTTACTATATACTTCACTTCTGTCGTGTGGTACTGCAGCCCGCCGAAGTAAGCAAAGCATGCAGGTCTCTGCTCAGTACAAAGCTAGACGTTTCACAACAGCAGAAAGGCAACTTTGCATAAATTTTGCTGAAAGACAGTGAAGAGAGAAGAGGAAATTCTGCATCTTTAATGCAAGCTCTTTAATGCTAATATATATCAAAATGCTCTGTATACTCCTGGAACTCTTCTGTTAAAAAGTCTCTAACTCTAGGGACACATTGTATGAGGCAGTTATGCACCATTTAAATGTGAAAAATGCACACTTTACTTCGAAAAAGATGTGTGATGTGAAGTGTTTTTAAGAATAATTGAATGATTTTGTGATTCATTAAATGCTTTTTCCTCAGCAAGCAAGTAATGGCTTTTCCACTGAGCACCCAAGGGGTGAAAAGTCAAACAGTTAGAAGGAGTAAAGCGTCCTTAGGAAGAGGATCATTTACAGTGCTTTTTGTTTTATTCCTTATCTCTTTTTTGTTCCAAGAGGAACAGAACAAAGAGGGAGGGGAAAAAAGTGAGTAACTGCATGTAGGAAATTAAAAAGATTGAATGCTGGGGACAAGAGGATATGTGGCAGTTGTCTATTCTTTGGTTTAAGAGGAAATAGAGAAAAATTGTGGCACCTAAGGTTTATTGAATATGGCTTCACATACATATCCCTGCTGAGACCATGGGATCAGTTCTTTTATGGGAGAGAAAAAAAAAGAGCTGTTTTCATATACCCAATATATCTTTAAGCCAAAGTGTAAATCTTCAGTTTTTTTCCCCTTCTTTTTTTGTTTCTTAAAAAAAAAAAAAAATCTAGGGAAACAATACACACCTTGACTCCTGCAAAAAAGATCTCTGGCAAAATCACAAGACGCCTGCTTAAGTAATACCCAAAAGGTAACTCCATGCATTCCACTGGCCAGAAATAATTCACAGCACGATGAATCCACAAGAAAGTCAATAGCATATTATAACACTCTTAGGGGAGCTGTAGCTGTAAGAGCAATGTGAGGCAATGCCTTAGCATGAGCTATCACTTTATATATGTGCTGTATACATGAGCATGAATTATATTACAACATTTGACACGCTATGGCTTTTGATCTACTGTGACTGATGACCTCTGTCCTATTGTGACCTTTATGACTAAACCTGTAGAGAATAGTTCAAACAATAGAACATACATGACAGATGACACTAAGATAGGATAAAAGTGTATGAGGAATATAAACACTCATGCTCAGGGCAATAGCTAGCCAAAAACTGGCAAAGATTGGGAAGATACTTTCCTGGGATACGGTATTATGAATTTTGTTGCACCTTCCTCTGAGGCATCTGGAGCCAAGGATACTAGTGTAGATGGACTACTGGTCTGATTAGGTATGGCAGTTCTAATATTTCTGTGAACATATGCTAGTGTGGAAAAACATAGCTTATGTGGTTAATAGAAAGTTCTGCATAAGACAGGAAGGAATTTTTGACCAGTGATAAAATCCTTGTCACCTTTCAGCTGAAAAGCTAGTTGAACTTTCTCTTGATTCTGTTTCCACCCAGATCAACTGTGATTTCCAGCTGATTTCAGTGGGAGCAGAGGGAAAACTGCGAAGACTCCACGTATGAGGGAGCACTCAGACCCCACAAGCAACTACACCTTATTTTTAATAAAAAAATATAATAATCCCTGTAGATCTGGGGTCTCATGAGATTTTCCAGATCGCGAGGGTTGGCGCTTATTTCCCTCCACAGGAGGGAGAATTTGAAGATAGTCTTTTACAGCTCATCTTTATCAGCCTCTGCTGCTGCTCTATTTTTCAACAGCTCCTATTTGGTTAGTCTGTTCCAGCAGCTTCCAGCTGCAATCTTGGACTCCAAAGACTGGCTTCCTGATCATCAGCTACCTGGCTCCACAGAACAGTCCAGGGACCAGGCATTCAAATACAATTAAATTGCTCTCCAAAAGAAAGCTGGAGAGCAAGAAGTAGTGTTGGCATGCTGCAGAAAAGCAGGAAGACAAAGAATCAACTGACAGTCTATATAGCATGAGACTGGAGTCTTTGGCTAAAATGTGGAATTATACTGCATCTTGGAAAAAAGTATGGACGAAAAAAGCAGCCATGGAATGAAGGTATCCATAAGGCCTTGGCTGGAAAAGTTTTTAGCATTTTTCAACAGCTGGATATAGACACATCAGTAAAACTTTGATCATAAATAATATTTTTAATATTATTGTCATAACCTTAAGACCTATCTTTTCATAAAACATAGAAGCTATAACTTGTCTGTTCCAGGTGTAAATGACAATTTATTTATTTAAGCTGATTTTAAAACAAACAAACAGAAAACAGTTTCTTGGATAGACTTTGAGTTTTGCTAAACCCAAATTTATCTTAGTACAGCCCTCATTGATTAGCTAAAGCCAAACAAGCCACTGAAACTGTAGCCAGGCCTCGTATAGCAGGATTTATATTTGTTTGAAAGAAATCTATTGAAAAATAAAGGCGACTTATGCCGATATGGCTGGATCCTATCACCCCAGTTGGCCCAGTTCTCAGCCCTGTGGGAGCTCTTCTCTCGCAGGGCTCCGTGGAAAGGGTGGAAACCCGTGAGTTCAATGGGTGAAGTCTGCAGCTGCCACCTGTGTCACTGCCCACGCGACTGGCTGTAGGCGGGGAGGTGGTTCTGGAGAAGTACAAGGAATTTACACTGAAGAAAGAGCAGTGTAGGACACAAAGCTAATGTATTAAGCAAGGCCTAGAGATTGGCAAACTGCCCTTTCTGGTGGAAAATTTACACACGCGCAAGCTGTTAGTACTATCTCCTTCATACAACAAAACACATGTCCCCCAGCTCAAGCAAGCCTCGGGTGGTACCTGCCATCTACACATGCCTTTATACACAGATATTCCTGACGTGCTGTTGTTGATATGTTGGGGGTGTGATGTGAAATGGTGTTTGAAAGTGAGATATTGTAAATGACAAGTTGGATGGGCTGGCTTTTGCTGTCATCCTCTCATGATAACTGCTGTTACGGCGGATAGATACAAAGCTTGTCAGCTTCCTCTGTCTTAAATCTAGTGAAATATTACAGAAGCTAGACAAACTGTAAATACAGCTCATTTGGGAATTTATTAAATTTTTCCTGAAATATTTCTGTTCTCAGAAGTAGAACCGGATCTTGTTTTGCTGGCAGCATTAGTGATAAAAAGATTGGGCATCCCGAACTGAGATTCATCTCATGTAACTTAAGGCATTTGTAGCCTAAATGACAATATGCAAACTTGCAGGTGGAAGAGCAGGTACTTTCAAGCACAAATCATCTGACTTATTGCAGATACCTGCTTTATATAAAATGGAGCCACTCCCTAGGCTCCACTGACTCAATCTCCAAACAGCTCTTGGTAGCAGAAGGAGAGGTCAGTTAAGAGGCCAGTTCTCTCCACTCCTTTTGAAGAATACTGCTGTCACCGGAGTCCCCAGAAAAGACAACCCTTCTCTCACTGTTACACTACCGTACAACCAATCTATAAATATGTGGATTGTCATTACGGCCTATCGATAATCTAGATAAGGGATTGAACTGTACTATTATCTAAATATATAAAAAAGCACATAGGTTGTAAAATAATAGGCTGTCAGCAGTACATGCCAATGTATTTAGCATGAATTGAGACAGAGATGCATTACAGAGAGAAAGCTGACACCGGTGGAGTTTCTATTCCCCCTATGACACTGAGCACGAACCTTGCCTCCAGACCCTTTGTCTTCACACTTCTCTGACATTCTTCCTTTCTTTGTGTTCCTTTTGTCTCTCTGCTTGTCAAACTGTTCTTCAGACACCTGGGACTTTTCGATGGATTTCCTACCCACTGCTTTGGAACTATGCATTTTTGATCTCATAGATATATGAACTGAGACATCGTATTGAGTTTAAAGAAAAAAAAAAAGTCAAAACTTAGTAAGTATTCAGAGCAGAATCAAATGTTATAATCTGTTTCCTGGAAAGTAGTTACACTGTGCAAATAGAGATTTTCTTTTTTTTTTTTTTGCAAAACAAACCAGAAAAAAGACCCTGAAAAACACAACTTATTCTAGTCAAATCAAAATCTATTTTTTTTTTCCTCTTGCCCTATGTGATGCAAGGTACACAGCATTCCATTGAAGCAAAATAGTTTTTTTTCATGGATATGCAAAAATAAGCTGAAGAAACAAGGGGTATGATTCACAAAACTGAAGGAGGACCCACACTCTTACTTTTACACAGAATCAGGGCTGCCATTTATGCCAGGTGAGAAGTGTGTTCAATTCCTTTTTCATCATGTTAACAGGAATTAAACCTGTATTAGCTCTCTTCAATGCCTCTTCTTAAAAATGCCTTTGTACTGATGGACAAGAGGCAGCTAATGTGGTACCATCTACCTAGAACTAACAGATCTGTGGAAGTGCAGGTCAATAAATTGATTTTGTAGCAGGAAAATGAGTCAAAGCTATAATAAATGGCAAAACTAGTGGTTAAATAAACTTAAAAGACATAGGGAATTCTTTAAACAAATATAAGAAAAAAGATAAAGCTTACTTGTTTTTTGACAAGATCTTTCATTAAAACCTCTTAAAAAAAACTAAACAGCCTTGTGATAAAAGAGAAGGCCTTTGTATCTTAATTTGTTAAAGGGACAAGACTAAATGGTTAATTTTCAAATTAAAAGGAGGTCCCAGAACAGAGAAGCAGTAGGATACACATCTATGGAATCATGAGTGGCAGGAAAAGGCTAAATAAGGAACAACTTTTTCTCTTCCAGTTTGGGAACTAGTGGGAATTAAATGAAGGTAGCAAGTACCAACTCCAAAAATGATCAGAGAGAGGTAATTCTTCATACAAATGGAACAACAGAAGTTGTGGATACTGTAAGTTTGCCAAGGTCACCAGCTAAACTCATGGTAATAGCCAGTGACTATTAAGCATGAGACAACACTTTGGGTGAAAAAGTTCCTGAGCCACAAACTGTTGGAGATGGAGTAGTTTGTGGAAGTATCAAATATTTGCTTGTTGGTTTCTGGTTCTTTTTCCCTTCACTTTAACATCTATCTGTTGCTGTGCATTTTCAGTCATGTGTTACTGACCTGCAGAATCTCTGGTAGGATCCAGTACCGTTTCTCCTAGGGAAGTGCCTAATCTCAGGAGCATTCCTACTCTCTCTGGTTGACACTGCTGCACTCGGTACAGAACACAGACTGTGCAGGAAACTTGACTGAAGATGTAACACCAAGGTTAAAAAAGAAAAGAGAGTAATAAAGAGTTAAGGTGGGTTTGTTTTTCATCTTCTCTGTACAAGATGATGAATGGAACATTCCTGACTGACTCTTTATATATGTCCAAAGTGTCCATGACAGTACACCGCTATCTGCAGGCAATTATTGTTTGTATAGACATAGACAGACCAGGGCTGGCATGTTTGGATCCAGAAGAGTAATTAGCTCAGGCATATTGCAGGCAAACACTGATATATTACTTGTATGGCCACTTCAAATCCAGAAGCAGTGTTAGCTCATTTCCATAATGTTGCACCCCCAGGGCCACTCAGACATCTCAGAGGCATATTTCTGTTATGGAGAGTACTCATAAACTGTAGCAAAAAAGCATGCATGTACTGAGTCCAATCCACACTGAGTGTAGCTGACACTGAAGTGGAGATAATAGTGCTGTAAGACTGAAGGCCTTGAAAGGCTCATCTTCCAAATAGCCTGATGCTGCATACAGCAAATAATACCGCAGGGCTGGTGCGGCATCCCAGCCTAGCAAGCCCCGCAGTGGTGCAGCGCACTGGAGAGCACCAGGTCCGCAGCGGGCACCTCAGTCACAGGCTTTATTACTGTGTCTCGGAGCTGGTCAAGCTGGGCTTGGGCTGTCTTCACACCTGTCCACTTGATCTTGGACGTAATGGTTCCCAATACCCATTTATGTAGGTTTATGAATAATTTTGAGTATTCCAGCCCTTTTAATCACAGATTATAGGAAGTTGTGGATTTAGACTTCTCATTTTTCCTGGCCTCATTTATCTTTGAATGCTGATAATCCAAAACTTGTTACAACACTTCAGAAGTAATTTTATATGTGGAACACATAAAGAACAAACCCCTTTTCATATAGGTATTTCTAAGAGCAGCTGAGACAGGGTGCTATTTTTTAGAATTTTTTAGAAAGCAGTTCCATTTGTTTGACCAGCGTAGCTGCTCTGAAGCTCACATGTGGGCAGAGAGCAGAGTGCCACAGGCACCGCATTTTGTGCTATGTAAATGCTCACAAAATGGAGGAAGTGGAAGTGATGAATTAAGTGAGAAGCTTTTGTTATGATTCTTTTAGGTTTTAAGGGTAAAAAATTGAGAATGGATCTCCTTGGAGAGGAAGGAGAGAGAATGGTACATCTAAAGGACACAATCTATCATCCTAAACATTGGTAAGTGACATTTCCTTAGGCAGCTGACGGCTAAATATGTCTGCTTTTTTCAGCTTGTACTGGTAGAAGAAAGAAGGATTCTTGTGCCCTCATTTTCAAAAAGGATATCCACAATTCAGTGAGCATAATTTGGTACACAAGCTACTGGTAGAGTTGTATTTAGCATACTTAGCTACATAGCATTTTCCTGTGTGTATATTTTGGGAGGAAAGGAATTTGTTTGTTTTCATGTGTGTTTTTTATGGTTTTTATTTAAGATGCCTGTGATGTGTTAGAAATTATCATGTGCATAGAAGAACTGCAGCCCTTCCTGTAAATTCAACAAACTGGTATTTGCTGAAAGCAACCTCTGAATGATTTACCTTTTTCACAAAGAGAGGTGAAGAGTAGGAGAGGGGTGGGAAAACAACAGATTTTTTAAATTATATTAACACTCACTACCTGCAAAAGCATTTGTATAGAGTTACCCAAATCTCTTGTGGGCATTTCAGCATAAGTCCAATACAGAAATACACCAGAAAGGAATGACTAGTTGATTGGGCTACAGGCCAATCTCAGCTACAACTGTATGGTATCATAAAACACCTTGGCCCCTTCCACAACAAGAAATAATCAAGTCTCCATGATACTGTATTCCTGAGGAATGTGGTTTTTCCAGATAATTTTCATTTTCTGAGTCACTGTTAATTTTCTTCAGGCCCTTGTACAGTTCACATTCCTGTTACAAAGGGCAACACCTTAAGAAAGTACGGAGACGGTCAGAAAGCAATAGGAAAAGAATGCTAAAAGCAATTACTTCCTCCAAAAGACACCCACAGTTGCTTGGGTGTTTTAAAAATATGACTGGTTAGATCCAACCAGGAGGCTCAGGGAGCCAACCAACACTCTCTCCTTGGTTTCCTCTCCAGCGTGGAGCCAGAAGATCCCGAAACAAGCCCCGCCAGCAACTTGCACCAGTGCTCCACTCTGTCCTTTTCAAGACTCTGTCCAGCTGGGAATGAATATAGTGTCTTGTTACTAAAGTTATTGCTTCAAGACTCGCCACCATTGACAAGTCAGTAAAAATCCCTCCCTATGACTTATTCTAACCACATAAATTTATCAGAAAAAAAATCTATATATTACTATATAAAGTTGTTCCAGCAATTATTTTAATTAAGTGATTAAGAATGGGCACAGTATTATCTTCCATATGTTATTAGAATGAACAGTAGTAGTCCAATGCTTGCAAAGATTTACATTTTGTTGGAATAATATTCATGAATTGGGAATTAAAAATCTCACTCAAACGTGCCTTCACACAGTGGGCCAAATAAAGCAAAGTTGTTCAACAAGGGACTTCTGTGTTAGAGACCTTGAAAATAATGACTTAACAGTATGCTAACTTGTTGAAAAGAATCTCATCAGAGGTCTGTCCAGCTATGACATGTTATGGATTTACTTTGGACTGAGCCAATGGGCTGAGGTATGCCATCAAGATGAAGGAATACAACTTGAAAGATATATATGTCTGTTTTAAGTAGGAATGTTCATTCATTAGCTCACTGCTTCATTCACTAAGCTGTGCACGAACTGCTGCACAAATGAATGATTCAATACAGATGCCTTTAATACACCACACAGCAGTAACGAGCAAGGTACTTGCCATCATGACTCTCCTGGTGAGACAAGGCAGCAATTTCTTCATGGCTGTGCTGGCAGGCAGAAGCCTTGAAATGGAAGAATACAGGCTATACTGGGAAAAGTATTCTTTAACCAAAAGAGATCTATACATTAACATGCTCAGAATTCTCCCTCACATCTTGATGTTATGAATTTATTATGGGGGAGCAAGGGGTAGAAGAGATGAGTCGTTTCGAGGTCCAGGCTGAGCAAAACTCTCCAGAACAGCAGCTCCAGGGGCCACTGAAATAATATACAAGCTTTTACAGTGCAAAGTATGCTAAAGTGGGTCATACAGTTTATTTCCAGATGTTGCCACCCTCACAGTATTTTCTAATGATATAGATGAAATCCTTAAAGACTTTCTGTATGAGGCCAACTCTGTTCAGAAATGAGCAAAACCTGTGCAGGATAATTTACTGGGATGTAAAAACAGAACAAGTAAACAAAATCATATAGTCCCTGTATTTAGAACTGAAATTACTAAATTTTCACTGTTAATAAAATAATTTATCAAGGTTCACAGAAAGCCTTTTTTTACCCTGGAAAGTTTCCAAGCTTAAGAAATATTCTAAATAGAGGAGAAAGTTTAACAAACACTGGCAGAAGGAGTGTAAGAGGAAGCAGAGAAAGACCAAGTGATGTAAATTATAAAAACTCTCACGTAAAAAATTGTGAAGTAGCTGCTTATCTGAAGAAGCTCTCAATTTTTTCACCATCTTTTTGTTGAAGTCATAAAGTATCTGTAACTAAGATTGTCTAGTAGTCGTTTTGGTAACCAGCCCAAGAATCATAGAATCATGGAGTCTTAGAATGATTAGGGTTGGAAGGGACCTTAAAGATCATCTAGTTCCAAGCCCCTCCCATGGGCAGGGACACCTGCCACTAGACCAGGTTGCTCAAAGCCCCATCCCACTGGCCTTGAACTCTTCCAGGGATGGGGCATCCATAACTTCTCTGGACAGCCTGTTCCACTGTCTCACCATCCTCAAAGTAAAGAATTTCTTCCTAATATCTAATCTAAATCTACCTTCTTTCAGTTTAAAACCATTACCCCTCATTCTATCACTACACTCCCTGATAAAGAGTCCCTCTCCACCATTTCTGTAGGCCCCTTCTGAGTACTGAAAGGCTGCAATAAGGTCTCCTCAGAGCTTTCTCTTCTCCGGGCAGGACATACATGTTTTAGTAAGAGGGCTTGAAATGTAAACAGGGGCATACTCTCAAAATGAAGCAGAGCATAAAAACAAGTTTTTGGTCACTAAAGAGAAGTCTACCTGCTACAGTAGAAATGAAGACAGTGCATTAGATAACATTATATATAGACTTGAGCCAACAAGGTTGCATTTTGGCCCATACGTATAGAACACAAAATAAAATGCACATTTGAATCTATGGGCCTTCCCAAAGATTACTAGATGACACTAGAGGACTTCTGTTTCTTAAATGAATACACGTATCATTGCTGCTATAAAACACTTCCTCATCACAGACCTTAATGCTTTCTCGTAGCGAAAAAAACAAAAGGTCCCCAAAGTCTTAATGCCTTTAGCCTTTCCTTGCAAAATATTGTAGCCATTAATACACCCATTTAACAATGGAGTAGAATGAAGTGCCGGTGGAGAACCTGATTTAAGAAGGACAGAAGACCATAAACACACATGTGATATATTTGTATACTTTTTTCAGTCAGACCCATCTGCACTCCAGCTCTTTTTAGAATAGCTAAAGAGAAACTCTCTGTGCCTCCTTGGCACATACAACCACCATATATGAAATCCAGTATTTCTTTCAGTGGTCACTGTGTTTGATTTGCATGCTTTAAACTTAATTCAGACCCATCAGTAGAAATCACAAAGTAAATTAGACAAAACTGTACCTAGCAGAAATTACTTGAATTGGACAAAGTAAGGAAGTCAGAGGCAGGCTCAGTATCAGAAATATGGTCTTTTAATTTTCAGCTATGCATTAAAACCAGTCATCCTTTCTTCTGTCATTTAACATCATTTTCCCTTTCCACTGTGTTTTTTATTGTGATAGCAGTATGTGGAGTAGATATGTGCTGTCTTTTTTACCACAGTGTAGCTTAGTTACTTTTTTCTGTCTGATTTTATAGCCAGGAGATACCTTTTTGTTTTCTAACCTGACCTGCTATATAAATTAGAGAACAGGACCCAGCAATTTCTGCATCAGCCATAATAACTATTCTATACCGGGTGTCTTTCTGAGCGATATGTTACAGCTCAGCTTGAGAGCTGCAACAGAAGGAATATCCATATCGGAATTTGTTCCAAACATTAATTACTATCACTTGATATTTGTGCTCTGTGTCCAGCTCAGAATTGCAAAAAATTAAATTTCCAGTGGTTCCATCTTTATTATTAATCAAATAATGATCAAGTAACAATAATAAACAAAATTAACAATTAATTTTAAGGACTTTATTAGTTAACTAAACAGAACTGGCCAAGAACACCTTTCCATGAAAGGTCTTACAGACTGTGATAAAGTCTCCTTCTAACCTTGAGTAAATCGAGCTTCTTTAGTGTCTCAGTATAAGGCACGTTTCCCAGATCTCATACCTTTCTTGCAGTTTTCTTCTGAGCCCATTCCAGTTTGTCAATGTTCTTCTCAAAGCATAAATGCTAGAACTGGACAGAGTATTCCAGGAATGCTCTCACTAATGACATACACAGAGGGAGGATCACCCTCTCCATCCGTATTCTCTCGCTTAGACATGAAAGGATTGCATCTGACATTTTAATCATAGAATCATTCTGCTAGCTTACTTTCAAATTATTATTTAAGTCTTTTCTAGAGTACATGGTCCAGAGGATTCAGTTCCCTAATAGTAAGTTTTATGTAAATTCTTTATCTTTTGCCTCAGGTTTGGCCATGCCAAAATATCTTGTTTTAATGAATCTATTGTAATGAGCACTCTGGATTAGCTCATTCCCCTTTCATCATCATTATTTTTTTGTCAAATGATTGTCACCTGTAAGTTTTGCTATCGATAATCTCACATTTTCCAGACTTTGCTAAAGATATTGAATGGCATTGGAGAAAGAACAGATCTTCACAGGACCACACTAGAAATATATTTCCCTGCATGACTATCCTACATCTATACTTATTTCTTTACTAACTCCATTTTAGTCAGTCTTTTGTATGATTTTTAACAGATCTTTAATTGAAAATCTCATCATTAACTAAATCTTCTGCAATTTCCCCAGCATTCTGCAATTAAAAAATTATAGTACACTGAAATAAATGACCTTATCTTGCATCAAGGCTATTATTTGATCCTGCCAATTTGAAAAAAAAAAAAGTAATAATATTTGTTCAGCATTGTTTCTAGCTACTGATGGGACAGAAAATACTTTTCATTAGCTTCAAGGTAGAAATAGATCTTTCTGTCTTTTTTTAGAAAAACAGGTGTATATAGGCACATCTGCCTTTTGTACATAATGATCCATGTTTTTACTGTCCTTGCTGAGTACTGGATTCAAACCATTCTAAGATCTCAATTTTTCTTTATATACTTAAAGTATTGTTTCTTATTTTCCTCCATCCTCTACAGAGTTTTTCAAAGATACTTTCCGCTTCCTGTATCAATTGTCTGTATTTCCCTAGAGTCAGTTTTAAACTCACTGTTATTACTCGTTTTTAGTTCTGTGAATTTTTATTTCTGCCTTCATTTTCTTCTCAATCAATAGTACATTTTTAGGCTGAAGATGTCTTTTTAGTATTGCAAAGTAGTGTGTCTTTTGACACTGAATTTATCAAATCTGAATTATATTTCATATTTTCATGTTTAAATGTGCCTGCCATATAATTTTGCTCACAGTTTTTCTCAGCCTTGGGAAACCAGGTGAAATATATACATTACTAGTAAAGTGTTGCCAAGACAGCTATTGACAAACTACATAGATATTTCTGATGGGAAAAAAATAACAATCTCGCTCTTCCCTTCCCCAAAATACACATCAAAATAAGTCCAACTGTAAAAATATTCAGAGTTGTTGGGTATTTTTACTCACCAAATTAAATTAATATTGTTTGTTGGTTTGTTTTCAAACAAACATTTAGCAGTTTAATTTATTGCTTGCCCTGATTTGCCCTAAGGAAAGCTATATAGTAATTTAGAAGTTAACCCTAAATGCAAGATCATTTAGCCTGCTCTGACTCTTGTCCTCTGTGATCCGAAAAAAGTCCCTTAGTCTCTCTGTGCCTCAATTTCCCATCAGGAAAAATGGAATAACGGTTTTCTAATATAGATAGATATTATGTACCTAAGCACAAAATTATGTGATGACGAGGAAAGTATGCTGAGAAAAGTATATAAGTATCTCTGATTAAAAAACAAAACCACTTAATGGATCTGTATCCATCATAAGACTAAGTGCAGAAACATCATAAAACTACACCTGGTGTTCTTTTGTTATTTGTATTTTGGAAAGTACAATTAGGAAAGGACAGTTGT
Organism: Burhinus oedicnemus; assembly: GCA_008921705.1. NCBI lineage: Eukaryota > Metazoa > Chordata > Aves > Charadriiformes > Burhinidae > Burhinus > Burhinus oedicnemus. Next base: position 3,629,294 of record VFFE01007486.1, read on the forward strand.
ATCTCTGTTCCACTTCAGAAGTTCTGAACGTCTTAATTTCAAAATTAGAATCATGCAGGTTGGAAAAGACCTTTAAGATCATCCAGTCCAACCATTGACCCTACTCTACCAGGTCTGCCACTAAACCATGTCTCTAAGCACCACATCTACACAACTTTTAAACACTTCTAGGGATGGTGACTCAACCACCTCCCTGGGCAGCCTGTTCCAATGTCTGATAACTCTTTCAGTGAAAAATTTTTTCCTAACGTCCAGCCCAAACCTCCCCTGGCGCAACTTGAACCCGTTTCCTCTTGTCCTATCGCTAGTTACTTGGGAGAAGAGATCAGCCTCCATCTCACTACAACCTCCTTTCAGGTAGTTGTAGAGAGCAATAAGGTCTCCCCTCAGCCTTCTCTTCTCCAGACTAAACAATCCTAATTCCTTCAGCCGCTCCTCATAAGACTTGTTCTCCAGACACCTCACCAGCTTTGTTGCCCTTCTCTGGACACGCTCCAGCACTTCAATGACCCTCCCATACTGTGGCACCCAAAACTGAACACAGCACTCAAGCTGCGGCCTCACCAGCGCTGAGTGCAGGGGCATGATCACTTCCCTACTCTTGCTGGACACACTAGTCTTGATACAGGCCAAGATACCATTGGCCTTCTTGGCTACCTGGGCACTCTGCTGGCTCATGTTCAGCCGGCTGTCCACCAGGACCCCCAGATGCTTTTCTGCCAGGCAGCTTTCCAGCCACTCCTCTCCAAGCCTGTAGCATTGCCTGGCGTTGTTGTGACCCAAGTGCAGGACCCAGCACTTGGCTTTGTTAAACCTCATGCAATTGGCTTCAGCCCATCGATCCAGTCTGTCCAGATCTCTCTGCAAAGCCTTTCTACCCTCAAGCAGATCAACACTGCCGCTTAATTTGGTGTCATCTGCAAACTTACTGAGGGTGTACTCAATCCCCTCGTCCAGATCATCAATAAAGGTATTAATCAAGAGTGGCCCCAAAACTGAGCCCTGAGGAACACCGCTTGAGACCTGCCGCCAGCTGGATTTAACACCATTCACCACAACTCTCTGGGCTTGGCCATCCAGCCAGTTTTTAATCCAGCAAAGAGTACACCTGTCTAAGCCACGGGCTGCCAGTTTCTCTAGCAGAACGCTGTGGGGGACTGTGTCAAAGGCCTTACTAAAGTCCAAGTAGACAACATCCACAGCCTTTCCTTCATCCACCAGGCAGGTCATCTGGTCATAAAAGGAGATATTGCATACACATTTGTAAAGCCAATAGTACTGAGGATTTTTTTATTTCTTTTCCTTCTGTATGAAGATCTCAATACATTGTGAAAAACTGGATTAATATATTCTGCAGGCTTTTTAAAGTTGTATTAGTAGCACTGTAATTCATTTAGGCATCTGTGGATTCTTTGAATTCAGTGTCACAAAAAGCAAGCTTAGAGTTTCTTGTCTGGATCTTTAATTTAACCAAAGCATGTGTTAAAGAGTCCATGTAGATAGACATGTGACAACCTTGCTAAATAGGCTGAAGAGCATAACTTATTCCTTCCAAAATCAACAGTGAACTGGGATTAGATTCTCCCAGAATTAATGGCCCAGAAATAATTTACCTGCTTTGAAAAAAAGACCTAATCCCTTGGGGCCAAACCCATACAGTCTCAGAGATTCACCAGTGAAATTGGAGAGAAAATAGAGAGACATGATTTTACAGACTCACAGAAAAATGGTGAATGTAAATGTGAAATACTGGCTGACATGAGCCTTGAAATGCTCAATTTCATAGCAGATCTGACAAGCAAATTTGTCTTCAAATGTTTAATTAAAGTGTACATAGGACAAAGACTAACTCTTTTGCCTAGGCCATGAAAAACACTTCCTCTACTGCTGCTTCAGAACTGACTTGCTCGGATTTAGCTCTTATGATCTCTATTTTTTTTTTCCTTTAGAAAGAGAGAACATTTATGGGGACATCTGACACACAAGCATTTCAGTTTTGAAAGGAAAGATTTTGTCTTATTTCCTACCAATTACCACATATTTCAACTCAGATCAGAGTACATAACATCTACCTCTAAAGTACACAAAGTTCAAACTCCAAACACAAACTTCTTAGACCTTAGCATCAGATCCAGATTTTGAACGCTGAAGTGCTAGCGTTTCCATTCCAGCTTGAGGTTCTGTGCAACAAAGAACTGAGAACTTCAGTGTTCACAGGTGGTTTTGTGTGGGTGTGTGCGCGCGTGCGTGCGTGTGTGTGTGTGTACATGTAACCAATTTTCACAGGGTTAAATAAAAATGAGCTTGTATAATCATGAATTTGGTTACAAATATCTACATTTATGGATTTGCCTGTTTGGCTGAAAAATACCTTATTAATTTTAGTTCACTAAAACATAACCCTGCTGTAACTTGACCCATTTTGAGTAGCTATACTTAAACCGGTGTTATGTTTTCAGTACTAAAGACTGATAACTTGATAGCTCCCCAGGGTTTGTTGGTTACAGTTTAAGTACAGAGTTGACATTACATGCTATTTTTCTGAAAATCCCAGCAGTAATATTACAGATGAGATACTGGTATTCAGAGATATATTCAATGATTAAGTTAGAGTGTGGATATCTTCAAACATACAGCATCATTCACTAACCTGCAATTTTATTAATTTTCAGGTCCCTTTAATCTTATGAAAACGGAACTGTAAAACCTAATGAAAACAGCAGTTCAAAAGTATTCTTTGGGCCAAGACAAAATCAGCCTGGATTCTATCATCCTTGCTCACAGTGAACGGTAGGTTACTCTGTAAATAGTCCTCATTATTTCAATATGAACAAAGGTCACCCAATTTGGTGCTTAGGGATTATGTAATAATTTTTCATCTGAATTTCTCAACATTTTTAGAAAGCATGCATAACTCATTCATTCTTGTTTCGCAGTTGGGAAGCTGGTGTAAAGTTAGATCAATTGAGTTATCCTATATTGTTCAACAAGACAAAGGGAGCCAAGAACAGAACCTCATTTATTTTTCTCAACAGATTTCAATAGAACAGGGTAGCATTCTATTAGCATTTCTTTCTGCTTCTTTGCTATTCCCAAAAAGCTACATTTTGAAGAAAACAGAGGCCTGCTGTATTTGTTTTTATCACTATCATTTCTTAGCCCATCAGTGGATGCAAGCAACAATGCTGTCTGATCACGACAAACTCTTGTTCCAAATGCAGAAGAAAAAAATTACCATAGGTAGCAAATCTATGAATCTGAATGATTTAAGGCTTTCATGCAGATTAATGGAGGGTTTTATTCTATTTCCCAGAATTTATGTTTTTGTTTTCTCATAATAAAGGAAGTTTCTAGCTTCTGGTTGTGAAGATAGCCTTGACAATGTAAACCAACATACTTTCATCTTGTTGAGTCCTCATCCTTACCAGCTAAAACAATAGCATCAAGCGAAGTTAACTTCCCCCATTCATCTTACTGGAGTGTCAGCCTTGAAGCATAAACATGCACACTGAAGTACCAACACTGTTAACCAATTCGCTGCTTAGTATCAGATTAGAAATAACTAGTCAGCACAATTAGACAGTGGCTAGATGTTTGTGATGTTCTTGACAAGCTATCACTTGAAAATGTTGAATACATTATTGATATGAAAATGGAGAGCAATCTACTAAGTTTAAGATCTATTTTTCTTAAAGAAGGGTCTGTGTAATGTTGCACACTTAAGTTTTCGAATGCTTTTTAAACACCTCCTTCTTCTGCATATCTGAAAATCTCCCAAACAGTGACTCTTAAGATTTCTCACCTACTCCCTACCTCTAATTTTGGTGCTTTATGACCAATTGCTGCCTGACTGCCAGCTTCCTCTGCCCTGACAGGGACTTCACTTCATATATATATATATATATATGTTCAACTTCTTTGGGAGAATGTTAAGGAAGAAGCATTCAAAACTGGCCCAAAAGCACACGCATTCTGATTTATTCTGAACTGACTGAAACAACCAAGCAGAAATTATAAAACACACACTAACACCATCCTTACAGTATTGCAAGGATGGGGGAGGAGACAATGGGACCACCCGAAACCTGCCCTCTCTTCTAAAACATCCCAGATAAAAATAAATAATAGCCAGTTACTATACATCACATTTTCTCTCTAGAAAGAAAAACAGTTTACTGATGGCTTCTGCAATGCTTACTGCATCCATTTTACAGCTGAAGAAACTGAGGCATTAGGCTGAAAAGGTCATTCAGCAGGAGAGCAACAGCAGAGACAGGAAAGGATGAAAAGTCCCAAGGCAGCTCGCAGTTTATGAAATCACTCTGCCTCTAGTCAGGTGGCATCTTAAGCACGCGTTGCAAACTCTGTTAACAGTTGCTGAGAAAGCAGCTTATCTGCCCTTTGGCCACCTTACCTTGAATGTCTGAATTATAGCATGAACCCAGAGCCGCAGCATCAAACACAGAGCCCAAATCCTACCTTTGCTACAAGAACACCAGCAATGCGGCTATCTGTGCTTCACCATGCTGCCAGCCTGCCAGCTGGTGCCAGCTCCACCAGCTCCACCAGCCAGCCTGGTGGAGGAAACCAGCCTCTGCGATGAAAACACTTCATAAAGTCCCCAAACAATGCAAATGGACCGTAACGGGAACCAAAAACATATCACTGATTCCTCTCTCTGTATTGTTCACTGTACTTTGGTTTGGACCAGGAGCAAATTGATCTAATTAATACACACAGCAAGTACGTGATTCCTGGAAGTCTATCTGTGTTTCCCACTTGGGATTTTCTTTTTCTTCTTACCTGCATTCCTTTGCTGGACATAAATTTCTTGGCAGCTTTTCTTAAACCTTTTTTCTGCCTACATCTCCCTGCCTCCACCTCTTTCTTGAAGCTTCTTTCAGATCAACTTTTTTACACTGGAAATGTAGTTAAACACCAAATAACTTTAAAAATATGCTATAGTATAAGGAAGTGGGATGTATTCTTTACACAATGACAGTGAAAACACTTGGAGCAGGTATTTTTCAAAATAGAAATCTATTTTCTGACATTGTTCTGAGAGAACACCTATGCTGTTTTGTTTATTGAGCAATACTTGACATATATTCATTGAATAGCCATCACGATAGCACTTAATTAAAGTCCATGTCACTTCAAATGATGGGAAACCTTTAAAAAAATAAAATTCAAAACCTGTATTTACTTTCCTTGGCAAGTGTTTAGCTATTGCACAAGGATTCTTCCCAACTATTTTTAAGTAGAAGGCACTTTTTACTTTCAAAGCAGTTAACAAAGATTCCACCAAGTATTACAGGAGTTACGCAATTATTTTGTTAATGCATTTCTATTTAGGTTCCTAGAGGAGCATGCAGAAACCGCGGTTTGAACGAAGAGCATGAAGGAAGGCAGGAGAAGAAGATACCAGACTGGCAGTGATCCCAAGCCGCTCACACGCTGATGCTCAGGACAGCACATGTGGGTGCCACATGAGCAGGTGAAACTGTGATTCTACATGTGTGGAAGGGAGGATAATAATTAAGCAATCAGATGTGCTAAGTGCATCATGCTGGGACATCGCTAGGTTTCAGATGGGTTGTGAGGTTTGAAACCGAAGGCGATAACTCAGGAAGTGGCCAAGTTACAGCTGTAATCGTAAGGTTTTCTGCTTGGTCGAGGGAGCACCAGGGTGCCAATCTTGTCCCGATGCACTCCCCCGTGGCACGCCAGACGCTCCGCAGCCTCAGGCGAGCGTTCGACATCTTTCAGCTGCTAAGACTCTGAGATTTTCGCTCTGGATATGCTCCAAGGCTCCCCTCCCTGCATGCCTTTACATACTGCAGCCCTCCCTAGCCACCGCCTGCAAGGTTCCCTGCTGCCGCCTGCTCCCGGGGACGGTGATTCGCCCCTTCCAGTGGGGCGAGCCTGGCGGGCTGGAACTGGGGCTGGGACCGGGCTGGGACCGGGGCCGAGCTCTGCCCTCTGCCGACTCCCGGAGCAGCGCTCCCGGCGCTGCGGTGGCACAGCCCCACGGCACCGGCGATGGAGGGGTGCAGGGAGCCCCGGCAAGGCCTCCTTTCATTCTGGTTGTAATTGTAGCTACCGCAATAGCGCCAAGAGGTAACGCAAAGGGTCATAATAAAGCCCGAGGGGTTAATATCCACCGTCACAGGGCTTTATGAGCTTTTGTTGCACTTCAGTATGACCTTCTGCATCCTGATTTGTCCTTCCCTCTCCATTTTGGCTGACAATCTTTGCCTGGATGTTGTTTTAACTATAATGTGGTAGTTTAATAATAATAATAATAATAATAATAATAATAATAATAATAATAATAATAATAATTCATTATCATTATTATTTCTTTTGAGGTAGAGGCTATACTATCTGGAGAATATGGGTTTAGTCTTTGCACTGTAACTGAACTATTAACCTGAACTGCATGGAAACGCTACACCAAATAGCCATACATTTGTTCAGCTGGTTCTGGCCCTTTTTAAAGCAAAACCGGTGTAGTTTCTCAAGAAGAGATACAGCAGGGGGTCACAGAGGGCACCCGCCCCTCCGCTCCCGGGCCCTGACCTGGGGAGCACCATGGGGCCCTCTTGTTTCTCCTGTCCAACACACACACAAAGCTGCTGGAGGGATCCGTACGGCTGCACAGTCATGTCAGCGTGCGGCTCTGTGTTTCCACACAGTCTTTTCCACGCATGAAAGTTGGAAGGGAAAACAAACAAACCCACCCTTCTGTGGACTGCAAGTCAAGTCACAGCTCTCACCATGCGGCTCAGCCTCTGGGACCGCTCCTCCTTCCACTGCTGCCACTGGCAGTTTTGTAGCTTCCGTAAGTTGCTTCTCTTAAACGTCTGCTTCCCTTTCCACCAGGTCTGAGACATCTGTATTTTAAATTATAAGCTCTTCTGGGTGAGGGTGATGTTTATCTACACACTTGCAGAGTGTTTAGCACAACAGCCCTGGTCTCTTTGCATTGCTTCTAAGACCTACAGTCATACATCACTAGCAGTAAGTGCACATTGGTGACTATTTTACTCCACTGTCTCCAGCTGAATACAAAGCAACTCAGAGCTTTGCTTCTCGTGACAGAAATCTTGCATAGCATGAGCCCAAGCTATTTCTCAGACCACCTGCCTTTTCTCAACCATGTGTAGAACTGACTACTAGGAATCCCAATGTGTTTTATATGTTATTAATAAAGTTAACATTTCTATTAAATACTACTCCCTTTTGGGATTCTCACCCAACCTTGAGCATAATAATCAAGAAAAAATTTTCTGTCACATTATTAAATGTTCAGTTGCAACAGTACAGAAGACTCTGGTAGCATAATGCCATGTTGGCATCTTTCCAGTATGGGAAATTTTTTCCATAGATTTTTTTTTCAAGTTATTTTATTGCAAAACAGTTGCTTTCTGTAATATCACAGATTTATCCGGAGTTTACAATGCAATCATTGCTCCTTGCTATTGGAAAAGATTTATTTAGCCAGTTTTGGCCTTCATTCCAAAAGGCTGAATGCCAAATCATTACAGTGTATCTGGTGTTCTGTTGTCAGAAAATATGATCTAGCATTAAGATACTATTCAGAGACTCTAAAAGCCAGAGAAAATAATTGTGGTAAATCAAAACCTCATAAATACTTTATAAAGTTGTTTTTAATGTCTGTCCTCACGTGTGACAAAAAAGTACCAGTTTACATGCAACAAGAATACATGAGTTTTGAGGCTTCATTTCCTATATCGTCTAAGTTTTAAAACAATATTAAAGTCTATTCCATATAGATGCAAAAGTCAGGCAGTAGTTGTCACATTATATTTTCTGGTACTACTGCATTTTAATAAGCCAAAAGACAGCAAACCGCTTTTTTAGACTTAACTCCAAATGACGTATTTTCTTTTTTTTTTTTTTTAAAGGCTAAGAAACACATCTATGGCTCTGAAGCTGAGGCCACAACCGTGCAAGCACATACACACAGGCAATGCGCAATGTGGTTAAAGAAAAGCACATGCCAAAGGCTTAGGAGCAGCTGGCCCCAAATTTTGGCCTCGACACACCATGTGAAATTGAACATATGTGTGGACTAGGTTTGACTCCCTTCAGATGCTTCTGAAACACAATAATATCTCACTGGGTAAGAAAGCTGTTCTGTCTTCCAAACTACCTATGCCAATAACTTTTTATTTTTCCACCAAAAAATGCAGAACAATTTTCCTGTGTAGCACATCGGTGTGACAGATAACAGTGATTGCCAGAAGCTTGGAGATGGCAGTGTATCTGGAATGGATATTAAACTGAGCCTGTCTAGAGGCATGGGAAGCATGGGGGAGCAAAAGGCAGAATAATAAACTCAAGCAAAGATCATGTCCAGATCTTACTCTGTAAATATTCCACTTACTTATTTTTGGAGCACCAGAAATCTATCAATAATTTACCTTTTAAGGTTGTAAAATTACATAACCTGTGGGCCAGGGAATCTGCTACCTCACATCATATTGCATACAAACTCAGAAGCAGCTAACCAATGCAATATGGAGAGGTGCTTTTTGCGAAGAGGAAACCACAGAGGCCAGGAGGGAGCACTGGGTTGAGAAAAGGGGCTGAGCTTGGAGGTAGCACTCAGCCTGATCTGACTCAGTTGCCTCTGAGCAATTTAAACCGTGGCCATATTCCAAAGGAGGACAGAACTTATTTAATCACTGTTATGCATCACTGGTGGAAGAAACTGAAGGTAGTGAAATCCTGCCAAGCTCTGATGTTCATGGTAAGCTATAGAAGTAATAGCAGTTTTGCCCAGCTGGGGTTTTTTCGCCAGTGGGGAAGACGACTGATGTATATGTTCTGAGGTGACCGATAATTTTATGGGCCTGGCTCAAAGGAAACAGATTTTCATAAAAGAGGTGTTGAGCACTTTCTGAATATTAGGCAACTTTGACAATGTTTCATGTTGAACACTCAGAACCTGACAATATTCAGTCTTTAATCAATTTTGAAAATTCTGGCCATCATATGGACCCGTTTCTGGTAAGAGTAGAGACGGCATCTCACCAAGAATCCCAAACAGAGGAAGAGGTAATCTGGGGAGCACCATATACAGAGCGTCTACTTATAGCCTCCCATCAGAGGATTTTAATCCATCCTAATTCCTATTACATCGCTGTCCTTTTTGAACCAGTCAGCCCCTCTGCTGACTCTGCAATGACAGTCTCATTTTTAAAAATCTCCCAGAGGTAGTAAGCCTTAACAAATCTGGAATCAAACCCCAAAATTCTAGAAGAGCTTGGTTTTGAGCTGGATATTCTAGTTTAGTAGACTGCAAGTATAATTATAAGTGCATTACTCCCAATTTACTAGGATTGTGGAATAAGAACTCTTCATTTGGACACTGTTTTCAACAGTCCTTAAATGCCCTCATAGTTTGATGATAAGGCTGAAAGAAAAGGAAACTCACTAGCAGTAAAAAAGGGAAAACATGCAACACAGAAGAAACAAAGTTTACTCCAGTTAGATTCAGCTTCTAAGACATATAAATAAAGCTTTCTACCAACCACAATTATTTTTTACTGAAACATCCTAGTCAACATATTACTTAGGCACACTTCAACACATCTTTACAGTCAAAGAACACTGAAGTTTCATAGCAAAACAGTCAAAATATATAACTTCTAATACTGCTGCCTGAGCAATGTTAATTCAGTCCCCTTAAATACATGAGAATTACTGTCTTGCACTAGGTGATCCCAAACTGTATTTTCTTAGGGTCTTTGTTTCGTTGCGGATATTCTTAGTAAACATCTAGTGAATATTGCATTTTATCTGTTTAATTCAAGGTGTGACTTCATGTCACATTGTGGTACACAGCTCAGTCTTACTCTGAAGAAAGAATCTATGTTGATTCTCTCAGATTTCACAATGGCATTAATTTGTATAGTGTTTCAACCAGCTACAAACTGTGACAATACCCCTATAAGTTCAGGGGAAATCACCATTCACATTCTTATTCAGAAATAACAGAAATACAGATATAGCTAGATCTGGCAGACCAATGTCACACATGTAGGAATGATTTTTTTAAAAAAAAGCCTATCACAGCAAGTATTCTATAGCTTTTAAAATCATGGCTCTCCATTCAGTTTAATTACAATTGTGAGCATTGAGTAGTTCTGCAGCTTGGTCCTCCATAGCCTCTGCCATCAAACACCCAGAAAGCAAACAGCACACAGTTTCTGACTGCCTTTGAGAAGCCAGTTTTAACAGCGTCACCTGGCATCACCCCCGCAGGAAGCAGAGGTAGAAAGGGAACCCAGACCATCAGGGCACCATGGAGCTGCTGTACATGCAAGATGCTCCTTCTACCTTCTGCAGTTCCTGACTCATTCAGCACATCTTCCAGCCTCTGCAACAAGACTGACTCCAATTGCTATAAAATCCTGATTCACCCCTTAATGAATTCACCCTGTACACTGAAGTTTTCTCCTGCTAAAATAGTAGATAAACATGTAAACAAAGCCTTTTATAATTCAAGATGCCAAAAGAATTCAGGTTACCTCTTTGTGTTCCATTGGAAACTCTGCGGTTAAGAAGTGTTGAACATGCCCCACAAATCTGTAAGAAAAGAAATATCTCTGAAGCTGATCTGTTTGTTTTGATTTAAACTTTTAAAACTGTAGTTTTTAATATCATATTTAATTCAAAATAAGACACAAGATGACAAGAAATATCAAAGCATTTCATTCTGAAAATGGGGAAGCAAAACCATGCAGCAGGATCAAAGCACCTTTTCCTTCCCTGCCGCCAAAGGAAATCTTTGAAATCAGCAGATATTACTCTAAATTATCTGCAGCCTCAGTTCTGGTACAACCAAAATTTCAAAAAGTTCAGAACCACAAAAGTATTATTTTACGTTGCTTGTGTATATGTTATTTTCTCTTAAAAATGCAAACCAGAAAATCAGAAAAAAATCTGTCAGTTGGTATCATATTATCAACTTTATGATTAACAACAGGGTTGGAACACTGAGATACTTTGCAGACTTCAGCCACTGTGAGTTAATGGAGGAGCTAAGAGTCACAGGAGGATTTATGTTAGGGTTTCTTCTGCTGTCAGAGAAAAAATGGTGACACCCAGGAACTTTCATCTTGCTGCTTTGTCATGCTGCTCCGTACCTTCATCTGAGTCCTCTTCCTGACTCACAGGTACCTCTGACACCCTACAAAGTTGTAGTGGAAGATAGACAGTAGTCTTATGTCTGAGCACAATGGCTGTGACCACTGTTCTTGATGGTGAGCAGAAATCCAGTATTATTCCTAAACACACCCTACTCTCTTGTCTCCACCAAAAGCAGACCTCGTGTTGAGTCTAGCGCGTATTTACACTGATACATTTTCAGAGGACATAGTGAAAATACAGAGTTTAATTTATTCAAGTTTAGTGCTTTTAATAGTGTTTACACTAAGAGTATTCTTAACATCCCTATCACAATAGTTACTAAAACTGAAACATTATCAAAATAAGTGAGATTTCCCATTTTACTTTCAAGAAACACAGGTTAGTTTCAAACAACATGGATTATTGGGACCTGAAGATGATACCATCCTACAGGTCAAGTTCCAAGTTTTCATAACACCTGCACATAGATCAAAATATATTTTCATAACCTCTACCTCTAACTTTTAGAAACTATGAGTAAAATTCATTAATTGTTCTCCTTTTCCTCTTCTTTCATCTCCCCCGGTCAGTGAGAAATCCTAGGATGAGTAGAGACTTTCACATTATTAGAGTCTACAGTTATTCCATACTAGATCGTGATTTCTTGGTGTTGTATTCATAACATGTAATTTCCTTGTGACTTTCCCTTAAAATACTATTTGACTTAAAAACTATTTTGTGTTTATGAAGAATTAAGATCAAGTTCAATGAACCCACTTGTCATGGTTTAACCTCAGCCAGAAACTAGGACCACGTAGCCACTTGCTCACTTCCTCCCATCCCCCAGTGGGATGAGGAGAAGAATCAGAAAAAATAAGGAAAACGCATGGGTTGAGATAAAGACAGTTTAATAAGTAAAGCAAAAGCCGTGGACACAAGCAAAGCAAAGCAAGGAATTCATTCGCTGCTTCCCATCAGCAGGCAGGTGTTTGGCCATCTCCAGGAAAGCAGGGCTCCTTCACCAGGAAAGCCATCTCCTGGTTACTTAAAATCATAGGATCAGAATGGTTAGAGTTGGAAGGGACCTTAAAGATCATCTAGTTCCAAGCCCCCTCCCATGGGCAGGGACACCTGCCACTAGACCAGGTTGCTCAAAGCCCCATCCAACTGGCCTTGAACTCTTCCAGGGATGGGGCCTCCATAACTTCTCTGGACAACCTGTTCCACTGTCTCACCACCCTCAGAGTAAAGAATTTCTTCCTAATATCTAATCCAAATCTACCTTCTTTCAGTTTAAAACCATTACCCCTCATCCTATCACTACACTCCCTGATAAAGAGTCCGTCTCCACCTTTTCTGTAGGCCCCCTTTAAGTACTGAAAGGCCACAATAAGGTCTCCCTGGAGCCTTCTCTTCTCCAGGCTGAACAACCCCAACTCTCTCAGCCTGTCTTCATAGGGGAGGTGCTCCAGCCCCCTGATCATGTTCGTGGCCCTCCTCTGGATTTGCTCCAACAGGTCCATGTCCTTCTTATTTTGGGGACCCCAGAGCTGGACGCAGTCCTCCAGGTGGGGTCTCACAAGAGCAGAGTAGAGGGGCAGAATCACCTCCCTCGACCTGCTGGCCACGCTTCTTTTGATCCAGCCCAGGATGCGGTTGGCTTTCTGGGCTGCAAGCGCACATTGCCAGCTCATGTTGAGCTTCTCATCAACCAACACTCGCAAGTCCTTCTCCTCAGGGCTGCTCTCAATCCATTCTCTGCCCAGCCTGTATTTGTGCATGGGATTGCCCTGACCCAGGTGCAGGACCTTGCACTTGGCCTTGTTGAACTTCATGAGGTTGGCACAGGCCCACTTCTCAAGCCTGTCCAGGTCCCTCTGGATGGCATCCCTTCCCTCCAGCGTGTCGACTGCTCCTAACACCTTGGTGTTGTCAGCAAATTTGCTGAGGGTGCACTCAATCCCAACATCCATGTCACCAACAAAGATGTTAAATAGCACCAGTCCCAGTACCGACCCCTGAGGAACACCACTCATCACTGCACGCCACTTGGACATCGAGCCGTTGACCACAACTCTGAGTGTGGCCACCTAGCCAATTCCTTATCCACCGAGTCGTCCACCTGTCAAATCCATGTCTCTCCAATTTAGAGACAAGGATGTCGTGTGGGACAGTGTCAAATGCTTTGCAGAAATCCAGGTAGATGATGTCAATTGTTCTTCCCTTATCCACCAACACTGTAACGCCACTGTAGAAGGCTACCAAATTTGTCAGGCATGATTTGCCCTTAATAAGTCACATTGGCTGTCACCAATAACCTCCTCATTTTCCGTGTGCCTTAGCAGAGTTTCCAGGAGGATCTTCTCCATGATCTTGCTGGGCACAGAGGTGAGACTGACTGGCCTATAGTTCCTTGGGTCTTCCTTTTTTCTCTTTTTGAAAATGGGCATTATGTTTCCCCTTTTCCAGTAAGAGAAACTTCACCATACTGCCATGACTTCTCAAATATGATGGATAGTAGCTTGGCAACTTCATCCACCAGTTCCCTCAAGCCCCGTGGATGAATCTCATCAGGTCCCATGGACTTGTGCACCTTCGGGTTCCTCAGATGGTCTCAAACCTGGTCTTCTCCTACAGTGGACGGTTCCTCATTCTCCTAGTCCCTGCCTTTGCCTTCTGTGAATTGGGTGGTGTGGCTAGAGCCCTTGCCGGTGAAGACCGAGGCAAAAAAGTTGTTGAGTACCTCAGCCTTGTGCATGTCCTGGGTGACCAGGTCTCCCATTTCCTTCCTGAGTGGGGCCACATTTTCCCTAGTCTTCCTTTTGTCACTGACATACCTATAGAAGCTTTTATTGTTGTGCTTGATGTCCCAGCCCAGACTTAACTCTATCTGGGCTTTAGCTTTCCTAACCTGATCCCTGGCTGCTTGGACAATTTCTCTGTATTCCTCCCAGGCTACATGTCCTTGCCTCCACACTCTGTAGGCTTCCTTTTTCGGTTTGAGATTGTCCAGGATCTCCTTGTTCATCCATGCATGCCTCCTGGCGTTTTTGCCTGACTTCCTCTTAGCTGGAATGCATTGCTCCCGAGCTTGGAGGAGGTGATCCTTGAATATTAGCCGGCTTTCTTGGGCCCCTCTTCCCTCCTGAGCTTTATCCCATGGTACTCTGCCAAGCAGATCCCTGAAGAGGCCAAAGTCTGCTCTCCTGAAGTCCAGGGTAGCAAGCTCACTGTGTGCCCTCCTCACTGCCCTAAGGATCTTGAACTCCACCATCTCATGGCCACTGCAGCCAAGGCTTCACATTCCCCACCAGCCCCTCCTTGTTGGTGAGAACAAGCTCCAGCATGGCACCTCTCCTCATTGTCTCTTCTATCTACTTGGAGAGACAAATGCCATAACTCTGAATGTCCCCCCCTTCCTTCTTCTTCTCCCAGCTTTATATTTTGAGCATGACATCACATGGCATGGAATATCCCTTCAGTCAGGTGGGGTCAGTTGTCTTGGCTGTGTCTCCTTCCAACTTTTTGTGCACTCCTAATGTACTCGCTGGTGTGTGAGGAGCAGAAAAGGCCTTGACTGCTTATCAACAACCAAAAACATCAGTGTGTCATCAATATCGCTCCCATTCCAAATCCAAAACACAGCACCACACCAGCTGCCAGCAAGAAAGTCAACTCCATCTCAGCCGAAACCATGACACCACTATAGACTGAATATTTGCAACTGTATGTGAAGTTTTACTCCACTGTACACTCCTTGACATAGCACACTGAGAGCAACTGGGCTCCAAGAGTAAAAGGGAAATCTGTCTTTCACGTCCCCTGTGAAAAAAATCCATTATTTATAGATATGAATACATTGGTCAATTGCCAATGTCAAAGATATTTTTTCTAAAGCTGTGAAAGC
The DNA here is from genome assembly GCA_008921705.1 of Burhinus oedicnemus. Taxonomy (NCBI): domain Eukaryota; kingdom Metazoa; phylum Chordata; class Aves; order Charadriiformes; family Burhinidae; genus Burhinus; species Burhinus oedicnemus. The sequence goes on from VFFE01007486.1 coordinate 3,644,364, forward strand.
TTCTAGGTTTTGAAAATCTCTTTCTGTGCTAAAACTCTAGGTGCTAAACCTTAGAAAACAGTTATAATCTTGTCAATCTGCATACAAAACTCACAATTACATCATTCAGATTTTAGCCATGAGGAAGCCTATATTTGCCCACAAGGATATCTGCTGTTTCTTAAACCACAGTCCTGCCTAGGGCAAAAGACAATAGTCAACAAACATGCTCTGCAAAAGTATCTTTATCTTCAAATACCCTGAACTTGTATCATGAGAAGTTTCATGTAAGCAGAATAGTGTCAGGACTCACTACACTTTGCTTCTACTTTAACTGCTTTTCATCCAATTTTCGGGTTTAAAACTCTCTTTCATGACAAACGTCTGTGTCAGTGAATAATTTCATTTTTTATAAAGAATATTAGAAGAAACAAAAAAACCCCCAACCCTCCCCTAAACAAGAATTGCCATGACGCATTTTAATAGTTATGTAACACTTCGGGAGGTGATAAGGAGAATATACACAGTACTGAGACAATGCACAGTAAATTGTGCTTCACTTGCCACAGTGCACCTGGCTTAAGGTTTTCAGGCAGCACCATTTAATGCCTGCACGCCTCCCTGCTCTGCCAAAGAGATGCGGTGTAACCAGGTATTCCAGCCCACAGAGGGAAATGGAGACACAAGACACGATGACATTTGGCAATGAAATAATACAAAACAGATTACATATTAACATTTTATTTGTTCTATGCCGTGGAAGGAAATAATAAGATAAGGACCAAATTGCAAATTCCCAGCTGAGGGAATTCCCAGTTTCTGTTGCAGTTGTGTACTTTGAGTGTTTTACAAAAGCTTACAGGAAATGCTGATGGAGATAAAAATTGCTTTTAGTTGTTAGTTATCAGTGAATATTTCACAAAGGGGGTGGATGGATGCAGAATGGAGAGAGAATGGAAAAAAGGGAAAAAGACATTTTCAATTAAGAGTAGTTTTCTGATTTCAGCTGGCAATATTTGAACCCCTTCTGTACTTTTATGCAAGATGTGATAGGATTATTATTATTATGGTGCTTTGAAATACTTCATTTTGGTCAGGTTCTTAATTTTTAACCTCAGAAAAAAACAGCAACATCCTTCCAAACACAATGCTTTCAATCCAGAAGAAAATTGAGTACTAACACAGTAGGTGGTCTTCCCGCTGAATCACTATCAATGCCTGCACCATCTGGATTTTCCTTGGAGGCCTCCTATCCAAGAGCTGACAAGACCCAACCTTACTTAATTTATGAGAAAAGATCATAGCCAATGATGATATGAATGCAATCATGTATAGGAACATTTGTGAGGTTTACAAATACTGTACGAAACAACTGGTGTATAAGTAGGCTTTTAGGGTCATTATAGCACCTTTATGGAATTCTGTGTCAGTGAACTTTCATGGCCTATTCAGTTTACACATTATTTGCCTGGGAAAAGTACCCAGTAAAGGAAATAAGATTTCATTTTTGTTGGAAAAAATACAAAAACTTTATTTACTACACATGGATTATGTTTTGAAACTCCAGCATGTGCCCAATTTTTTTTCTCCTGCAGAACATCCAAAAGCTGTAGTCAAGTGGTAGCCTAGTTGCCTACAAAAATTGAGTTAAAGAATACAACAGAGTTTATGCAGAAATTAAACAAAAATTTTGTGTCCAAAATCTTTATTTTGTTAAGTAACTTAATTTTTTACTGCAATTTAATTTTGCCCTGTTAAGAATTTAACAGAAAAAAATATCTATCCATGTTTAAAGGACTCTGAAGAAGAAAATTATATTTTTTAAACCCTGAAACAATACATATAGAAGTACCTAAATTACAACAGAAGTATATAACTATAAAGAACTATAAATGGTAACTGAGAGCAGCAAGCTTTTCAAATCTCTGAACAGTACGGCTAAGTTACCAATATCCCATATAACTCAGAAGGAAACTGATATATTTCATGATTAATAATTTCTTACCAATATCCCAAACTAGAAAGGTAGTGGAAAATCAAGTTCAGAAGTTCATATCCAGGTTTAATACTAACTGAGCTGAATTACAAGTCACTGTAGTTCTGACCTCCTATTCACTCATGAATTTTTCATGGTACCAAAAGTTTTTCTTCCTACCCTTTTATAGTTAGTAATTTGGCTACTTTCCCAAAGAAGGATTTTTGCACTAACCTAAATATCACCCACTGGTTTCTTTTTTTTTCCTATTTTCTCATTTTTATTATTTTGATTTCTTTTTCTTTTTTTTAACAAAGAGATCCACTATACAGACTTTCACCGTTCCCTAGAATATGCAATAAAGAGACAAGAAGTGAAACTTTGCAGCCAGTGTCCAGCAACAATGGGCAAGTTTTCACTTAATTTCCCTTAAAATGAGAAATACATCTGGCTTGTCTAGACAAAGACACAGGCTAAAGACTTTAGACACCTAACTTAGGAGCACTAGCTCTGCATAAAGAGAGGATAGGAGAAAGGTTCTGTATTATCTACAACTTCATGGTGAGAAGACTTCCCTACAGTTGAACCAGGCCTCAAGCTGTGAGAAACAGCTGTAACACCTACTGTTCAGTGGTGCTGTGCATGACATTGAAGGCTGGACCTGAGAGCTGGGAATCTTCATGAGCAGCACTGCCAGCTGCTCCTGGGCAGCTGCTCTCAAGAAGGCATGCTTGAGAGTAGCTGCCCAGTCAGCATGGCTTTATGAAAGGCAGGTCCTGCTTGACTAACCTGATCTCCTTCTATGACAAGATGACCTGCTTAGTGGAGGAGGGAAAGGCTGTGGATGTTGTTTACCTGGGCTTTAGCAAAGACTTTGACACTGAATTCTCCTGGAGAAACTGGCTGCTCATGGCTTGGACAGGTGTACTCTTCACTGGCTAAAAAACTGGCTGGATGGCCAGGCCCAAAAAGTTGTGGTGAATGGAGTTAAATCCAGTTGGCGGACGGTCACAAGTGGTGTTCCCCAGGGCTCAGTATTGGGGCCAGTTCTGTTTGATATCTTTATCAATGATCTGGATGAGGGGATCGAGTGCACCCTCAGTAAGTTTGCAGAGGACACCAAGTTGGGCCAGAGTGTTGATCTGCTTGAGGGTAGAAAGGATCTACAGAGGGATCTGGACAGGCTGGATCAATGGACCAAGGCCAATTGTTTGAGGTTCAACAAGGCCAAGTGCTGGGTCCTGCACTTGGGTCAAAACAACCCCATGCAGTGCTACAGGCTTGGGGAAGAGTGGCTGGAAAGCTGCCTGGCAGAAAAGGACCTGGGGGATAATGATAGACAGCACACTGAATGTGAGCTGGCAGTGTGCCCAGGTGGCCAGGAAGGCCAACAGCATCCTGGCCTGTATCAGGAACAGTGCGGCCAGCAGGACTAAGGAAGTGATGGTCCCTCTGTACTCAGCACTGGTGAGGCCACACCTCAGATACTGCGTTCAGTTTTGGGCCCCTCACTACAAGAAAGACATTGAGGTACTAGAGCGTGTCCAGAGAAGGGCAACAAAGCTGGTGAGGGGTCTAGAGAACAAGTCTTATGAGGAGCGGCTGAGGGAACTGGGGTTGTTTAGTCTGGAGAAAAGGAGGCTGAGGGGAGACCTTATCATTCTCTGCAACTACCTGAAACGAGGTTGTAGTGAGGTGGGTGTTGGTCTCTTCTCCCAAGTAACAAGTAATAGGGCAAGAGGAAATGGCCTCAAGTTGTGACAGGGGAGGTTTAGATTGGGTATTAGGAAAAATTCCTTCACCGAAAGGGTTGTCAAGCATTGGAACAGGCTGCCCAGGGAAGTGGTAGAGTCACCATCCCTGGAGGTATTTAAAAGACGGGTAGATGTGGCGCTTAGGGACACGGTTTAGTGATGGACTTGGCAGTGCTAGGTTAACGGTTGGACTTGATGACCTAAAAGGTCTTTTCCAACCTAAATGATTCTATGTTTCTCTGATTCTTTATATCTCAAGCTGGTTTCTGCATCCTGAAGTCAGCAGATCTTATTACACTATTGAAGACTCTCAGTTTAGCTCAGGTGTTGCACTCAGTTGTGAAAGCACAATTCTTACCTGCCTGCAGTATACAGGGACAGTTCTACTGATTGCAATTTTTATACTACAGTTATACCGTACTCAGGATCTGCAATAGCCTTCCAAGACTGCTAATGACTATTGCCTTCCCTTCTCCATGGCAAGAAAAACACAGCAAAACAGATGACCCCTTCCTGCAAACAACTAATTTCCTGTAGGTGAAACCCTGTGGAACAGAACAAATGTCTATGAGAAGATGAAAACGTGAGTCATGGACCCATCTCAGCCACAGATACCCTCTCAACATATCTGGCGTTTTGCAAGGTCTGCTTTTTGTGTCTGAATCTTAGCCTTACTGACACATTTAAATTTGAGCTCTCATACATGAATTTTTGTCCAGATCTAACACATCCACTTCCCTTATTACAGATATTTGCCTCCTCTGTTACATGCTCAGTTATTTACAAAATTGTTTTCAATGACTGGGATTGTCCTGTTTCAAATCCTGCAGTCTATCACAAATCCTGAGCAGCCTTTTTTGTTCTTAAAAGGCTATTAAGAATTCAGGTGCTTACTGATTTAGGTAAGGGGACAGAAAAGTACATACAGAGTCCCAAACAAGCAAAAGTCCATATGCACACTGCTAGCAGATGTCACTGGACATTTTGTTTCTAACTGACACGGGTGCTACACAAAATGTAGGTTCCACCTAAGAATCAAGTTAAGGGTAATAGTATAGGCTAAATATTATTTAAAAGCACTGTTAGTGCTAGAACACCTTGTATTTTAAACTACTCAATTTATAGAAATAAAATCCATCTTTAAGATATTATTTCTCTCTGTATTCACACAAGAAAGCAGATAAGCACTCCAACTGAAGTTATGTCTTCTTACAAAGGTACCATGACCTGCATCATTTAAGTCATTGGGATAGAAAGCAAAGCTCTGTTTCTCTCAAATATTTCCTTTAGCTAAGAATTAATAATCAGATATAAATTCTCTAGACTTGCAAACACGCAGCTAAAGACCATACAATTTTAGTCATACATTTGCAGGAAGAGATCTGAGCAGGAAGGCTGTTCTGCCATTCAGAGAGGACAGTTCAGAGAGGAAAGCAACAGATAAATACAGTGTTCACCTTTTCATTTGCAGGTACACAACAGGGTAAGGAAAGAGCATTTTGAAAAACACAGGGTTGTTTTAACATGGAAGTCAATGCAGCTCTCATTACCAAAAATATGTCTATGCACTATGGGTATCATATCTATGTGGCAGAGAGAGTTGCGTTATGTAAATGCATATTCCTTCCTTTTGCTTCAGTCCCAGACTGATTCAGACATATGGTTTGCAGAATTCTTGCAACTGTCTCATTTTTGGCACTTCAAATACAGGAAGCAATACGTTATTTGTATATTCTGTTAGGGACTAATACAATACAAAGCCCACTGAAACAGCTCAACTTTGGATCATACCCTTCAATTCTCTCCTGACTAGTCTACATTGTTTCCTGAAAAGGCATCACTTAGATTTTTTTGTAAAGGTAGTTTGACAGCTGCTCTACTGGTTATTACTAGTCTTAAGGCTTTTCCTGCGTTGTTCTGCGATTACCCTGCTATTTTTTTCCATCGCCTCTGTGTTAGGCTCCAGAACTGATCTCAGTGAAGACAACAGGAATCTTTCCATTACTTCATGACAAACGGTTTAGATTGGAAACCAAGTCTGCCCTCCGGGGTGAAAGTGAATTGCATGACTTCCAACTAGAGAGGCTCCAGTCTGCATCGGGACACTTGGATATCCCACCACACCCTAGTTTCTGAGTACTCGTAGGAAAGCTACAGATTTGCTGTGTCAGCATGTTAGGCAGCACTGCTTGTAAAGACAAGACATAAAATATGTTTTTCTGATTCAGTGTCAACAATGCTTATATGTCATTTCCAGTTACATTTTTTTCTAATATGGCTTAAATTAGTGTCATTTAATCACAATTTCATTTTTACTCTCCTTGTGTTTCAGTCTCAGTGACGTTGCCTTTTTAAAAATCTGACTGATCACAGGGAGTACAATGATACAAAATATTACACCTTACTCTTTTTAAGCAGGGCACGTTGGTCATTAATTTGTCCTTTGCAAAAAGACACTTTTTTTCAGTTCTGTCTTCCAAGATCTACAGTAAGGTCTTTTCTTCTAGGAAGAAAACAGGTTAATAAATAATCCAAAGTCTGAGGTTTATTGGCCTTTTTTGTCATTCACCTCCAGTGGGAATTACAGCAAGGAACAGTTGCCCTTGTTAACCTGCAAACATTTTTCACTCAGTTAGGTCATTGCCTCTGGCTCAAGGGTCCAATTTTCCTTTCATTCATTAAGCACATTGGGAAGCGGAGTTCCTAACCCTTTCCAGTCTAAATGTGGAACAATCACATCCCCTCACAATCAAGTGCCAATGCGCTGGGACCTTTACGTTTCACTGTGATCTCTCAGTGACGCAAGTTTTTAACAATTGAAGGATATTAAGTCAAAAAGTTGTTTTCTAATTGGAGGAGCTCAGGGGATTTCAAATAATGAACTCGTATAAACTGGAAGCTGGTACATGTGCCTTTACAATTATTTTTGTTTAAAATCAGGCAAGAGGGCACTGCTAATCTCAGAAAGCAGATTCCAGAAGTTCTGCCTATGAATTAGGGCCACGAAGCATAACAGTTAAACAGGCATGAACCATTATTGCTTTGGGGAGATGAAATGACATAGTCTCATATGTCACTTTACCGGATGGTGTAATAGCTAAAGAACAATGTAATTCCAGTTTTAAGAAGTGTATTTGGTATAGCTAATTCACTTATTCCTTTTGGAGCATTCATAAAGAAAGAAGGGAGAATGACTGTTTCCTATTGGTAAAAGACTTTGCTACAGAGAGTCTCTGGATGCAGAGATGGATGAATGATGGATGCAGCCTGGTAATTAAGAGCTAAACACTTGAGTTCTGTATAAATAGACCTCTCTACGGACATCACTGGCTGTGCCAAAATACAATAAAAATTGGATCTCTATAATGTTAGCAGCACTGTTTAAACAGGGCCCACTCTATAAGATAAGCAGAAAAATCACTAATCCTTTACAGCAGTATAATTGGAGATTTTGTGAAGTAGAGTACTTCAAAATGGGAACAAAATAACTAAAAGGGTAACCTCTGTAAAGCTGCTCAGAAGAGGATTTGGGATATGGCAAAGGAGAAGGCGAGTGAGAGAAATGTGGAACATGGAAAAGAAGAGCTTGAATTTCACATCTTCATCTGATTTCTACTCCTCCTGAGTGGTTGGGAAGAAGTACAGGAAGGATTTCTCAGGAGCTATATGTAATGATTTCATGGCATAGCGTGGAGAGGTAAACTGGAAAAGAAATGCAGTTAGGATATGAGATAAGTACAGTATGAACCAGAATCTTGGAAATGTAGGACAAAGGGAAAGGGATGCAGACTGAAGACTGAGCGGAGGGAAACAATACACAAGGGTCTGGATGTGTGGGATGCATGTAAATAACAACTCAGCTGCAGACAGAGGAAGAGAAAGGTTGACATTAACATTGGTGTTAAACAGAAAAAAAAGAGCTCATGGTCAGAGGCTGGCAGAAGAAAAGCTGCTGTGAATTTCATCTTGAAAATATTGAGCTTATTGTGGTCTGTATAAAGATTCCCAGAAAAGTTAGCAGACATGTCAGGGGAAGTACAATATTGTTCAGTGGGGAGAGATGGAAAGGGAAATTTGGGAATTATGTCTTGGCCAATTGTTGAAGAAATTGGAACAAAGTCAAATTTTTAGGGAGGTTCCCAAAGAGAGGGAAAAGCAAAACTGGTGCTTTTCAAAAACACGTACATCCAGCTTCCTTGTTACTTGTACAACTTGTGTGTCAAATGTCAACATTTTGTTATTTCTTAAAAAGGAGGGAAGAAACATGTTTTGTTTGAACCATGTGACTGCCTACATGCAGATAGCAGAACGTAGGGTAATTAGACACACACATTTTGGGGTCTTTGCTGAAGAAGTTACCAGTGCAGGCAGGCTGTTGAGCACTTCTTACGCTCTCAAAGGCTCAGAGCTAAGTTAGGCAGGAGACTGGTCAGTAAAAGAGTAAGTCACTAAAATTCAGAAGCAATTTTTTTCTTCAGTTGGGATTTGTCAAAATTAAATTCTTAAAGTGTATATGCATAAGTACATTTAAGTATATATGCGGAGAGAGAGAGATCTATCTATATCAGTATAGTTACAGAGATATAATTCCCATCTGTCAATATTGTGCCAGATACCAGCTAGATTCTGGAGCAGGCCATGGTCTCCTGTTCAACTGTGTTCGCATCCAGCCCAGCAGAAACACCCCCAGGCAAATCGGGAGCCAGAAGGAGTAGCTGGAGGATCCTCACTCCCACACTCCCTGTCTCATAAGGTCCAAGGCAGGCAGACTTCCCTACAAACTGGAGCTTCCTAAGGCTTCCAGACTACTACTGACTCCAGAACAATTTCATTTTTTTTTCTTTTTTTTTCTTTTTTTTTTTTTTAATTTATTTTAGTGAAACATGAAAGTCTTTTCCATACTAGAATGAAAACAAAGCTTCTCAAATTTGTATGTGAGTGGCAGATTTATGCTGCAGGAATTCAACTGTCTCTGACATGGTGGTTGTTACAAAAGCCTGGGACATCAGAGTTCAAATTCTTGCTCTGATATAAAGAATAGCTCTTCATCCATACAACAACAAAAAAACCTGAGCGGGACCTATCTCTTTTTTCCAGCCTGGACCACAAATATTTTTTCTCTTACCCGTCCACTCCCAAAAGCAACCAAACAAACCCGATACATTTCTGAAAGCTTCCATTTTGACGAAACACCGTATTCTTTGGAAACTCCAGTGCAGTGAAGCTTTTTTCACTACTCTGCTCATAGCTGTTTGGAGTGTTTGAAGGACACCGTGAGGCCAATGCCATTTTCCAAAGTGCTCCCTCTGAGTATGGACTTCAAGTAAAGCTGTCTGAAGACGAGCGCACTATTTCAAAGAGAATATCTATATTTAGTTTTGTGTGAATGAAACTAAATTTAAAAATGTCCAAATGCTCTGCGAAATGGGATTGCTGCTTTCTGGCCAGTTCTAGTCATACACACAGGTGTTACTGGAAGCTCAAGGGTCTTGGCTAGAGGATAAACTGAATGATATAGAAAGTGATGTTGCTGTCAGCTCTTATCCCAAAACCTGTAATGCTCTTGCTCCAGATTACACACTTTCAATATCAGCAGTTACTATAATGTTACTGCAAGTCTGCTGTTATTTGATGGTGTTCCCAAAAGCCCAGCTTCTGGTATCTTGCAAAGACACATGAATTTAAGTGCAATTTTCCCCTTTAAAATAGATTTAGGTTTGTATTGGCTGCAGAGAAAAGTTTTAAAATATGAGTCAAAATGCTCAACCATCACAGAGCAGATGGAAAGACCCTTCTCTTCAATACATTTTTTTTTAAAGTTCATGAATTTTAAAGCAGTTTGTTGAATTTCTGCAGCCCAATTCATAATGTTTGAGTGCTCAGGTTTAGCAATACTTGATTTTTTTCTTTGCCCACACACAAGCTGATGCAAGCAAGTCATGGAAAAGGGCTGAATACATCTAGTTATAAGCCTCTGCCAAACCTTTGTTTGCTGACAAGAGAAGCATTTTGGAAAGGCCTGAGAAACACTGAAAATCTTTTTGCCAGCTTTAAAAAAAAATATCCAAGTTGCACCTCTGTATTCCAGGCCACACAGACTGAAATAATTTCTGAAATGGAGATTACACAGAAAATAATGTCTTCATATACATTTGTTAAAGCACTGAAATCCAAATGCAGTACTGATTCTTTACATTATAAGTCAATGTTACAAGACAAACTTTGATTCTGTGAGTGTATATGGTAATAACAACAGATTGTACTAGTCTGTTCAGGAAGAAACACTTGTAGGTTAACTTCTTGATCACATTGAGAAATTATTTAAGAAACACTGTAAAAGCTGTTTACACTTTCCATGTATTATATATAAATATTTGTTTATGGAGCAACTGTGTGGTGCTTTGCCTTTGTCAGCAACTGGAAATTGTTACTAATAACTACATTCAGGGTTATAAATGCCATAACCTCTATCTGACTCCATGCAGTACTTTCCAAGAAATTGCGAAGTGAGAACTCTGGCCTGGGCTTCAAGGAAAAGTTATGCTGAGATACACAAAAGTGTTCTGTGAGAAACTTGTTAAGTGCTGTCCATACTCCCCGTTACCCCCATCTCCACAGCCATGTAGAGGACATTCTATAGCCTTACACGAAGGTGTGTTAACAATGTCAGTTTGCCAGAAGTTTAAGCCCATTCTTAAAATCAGACCTAAGCCCTAACATACAATATAATATCACATCATTCTTCTCTGTCATCCAGTTCAAACTTCTCCCTTCACTAAGGACCTAAGTCCCTGAGCTAACCAGCTCTGTAGGCACTACTGTCATATAAATACTCCTACCAGCCCCAAACTTTATCCCCCCTTACACTTCCATGTTTGACTCAGTTCACTGCAGTGAATGTTTAATTCCAATTAATACATGTCACACAACAAAGAGCAGAAAGTCTGAAATGTGTGTTTGAGACACATTAGCAATCACTTTAAAGATTTAATGGTGAGCCAAAATGGAGCATAATCAGAAAAATTCCTTTCTCATATTCCAGATAACAATATCAGACTTTGGCCGGCTATTTGGGTACTAACACAAGGGCCTAATGAATTAGTGGCTTTGTATAGTTTTAAGACACCAGGTCTTACTGCATTGGCTTGCTAGGTGAAAGATCAGTGGTATACAGAAACCTTAGGCAGCAGGAGTGTGAGCTCAGGAAAGCATTCTGGGCATTCTGTTGTACGGTAAGTCTCTGCTATCCTCCTTGAATAAGCACAATTCCCAGATTCCAAAAGATATCCCAGAGAAACTAATACAGTATTTGGCCCATTGTTAGCATACTATGCTTAGCAATCTCTAGCATAGAACAATACCCAGTGGATTTTGTGGGTTCAGCTTTCTACAAAACTATTTCTTTCCTTCATACAAAAAAGGACAAAAAAGAAGAAAACATGCAGGCATGGGAAAGTAAGTTAGGCAGGAAATAAGTCTGTATTCACATTTGTTATCCAGAAGAAAAGTACATTTGTAAAAAAAAAAAAAAAATTACATTTGAAAAAAAAAAAAAAAAAGAAAAAAAGAAACATATTTAAAAAGCTGAACATTTTAAGTTAATTTTAATTAATATTTATTCAGAGTCCTGTGGGAAAGAAGAATGAATGCCATATAACATATTTGATGATGGAAAGCCCTGAATATCCACAAACTCACGTTGATTAAAGTAGGAGCTGGAAACATGGGAACTGAAGGTCCTGTTCTATATTTTTATTTATAAGTGTAATCTAGGCCACAAATTGGTAATAGTTAAGTAAAGCATTAGGGAATTTGTATCATGTAAGAATTCCTAGGAAAGGAATCCTTTGCAAAGAGTTATGCTTAAGGTTCTGGAAGAGATGAACCTCATCTGCTTTAACTGACTGTGTGTGTGGTCAGTACGCTTAAAATCATCTCTTTTATATCAATTTTGTTGTAGGTTAGATTTTTCCAGTTCACATCTACAGGACCAATAAATGCAAATGTAGGGATTATAGTAGACATGTCTCAGTTAATCTTATCTGTCATCAGAAAAGCAGTTTCAGGGTAGTTCTATGCTAAATTATATCACTTAGAAAATTCAAGAAACAAAAGGCAGTTCATAGAGTTTGGGTGCAACATAAGTCAATCCATTGATTTCATTCTTGTTAAACTTCATAGGAACCAAGAGTAGTCAGATGAAGTCCTCATAAATTAATAAAAAAGCAAATGGCATATGAACTGACTATCTATGAGAAGAAAAGAAAAAAATCACTACTGTTAGACTCACCCATATTTCTTCTTACTTTCTTATTAGTAGATGGTTCTCAGTTTCTTACTAGTAGGTACATCAAGTTTGAGAACTTTAGAAAGTCCTTCAATGACAAATCAGTCAGGCTTTTCCTCTCCACCATATAATTCCCCCAAAGACTTCCCACTGTAGTTTCAGAAATCCCATCTGCTGGCCACTATCATCACAGAAAACATAGAGAAATTCTTCATGGTCACTCCCTCCATATGTTATGAAGGCTTCCCTTCAGAAGAGAGGTTATCTTCAACAGTAAGCATCGTCCCTATTGGCAAAACTCTCCCATTATTAAAATCTTACCTGCAACACAACATTGCTTTTCTCTTAAGAATGATCACTGTCATCCCTCAAAACCCTTTTATTCTTTACATTGCATCACATGGGAGGGCATTGACCAGTGCTGGCTGAGGTTTGGAGAATCAGTACCACACACTGAAGCTCTGACGTGAATCTCTAGAATTCAGTCTGGTCTATAAAGTCAGGTGCTGACAATGTACAAAACAGCCTCAGTTCTTTTAGCACAATCCAAAGTGTGCAAAGAGATTAAATACTATGACTTGATCTAATAAAGTGGAGGAAGAGTGCTATGCACGCACACTCCAAACACATTGTTGTGTTTCTGAGCAGTCTACACAGTCTCTCTGGCTGGGAGAGGTTACAGCACAGACCCTAGCACACTGTTCATGAAAAGACTGCAACTGAGAAAAAAGAGCTTTCTCTGCATATATATCTGAATATATACATCTATATCTGAAAAGAAAGGAAGAATGGTTCCAGTGAAGATCTGCTTTATTAAACCATGGCAGTGCTGACAAGGTACTACTAAAACAGTGTGTTCAGTTCTATGAGCACTGGCAATTGTTGATGCTTAATCGGAAATATTTTGTTTTTTCTAGTATGGGTTTGTCAGTAGGAGGGTGGAGGTATAAAGTTCAAAATATTTCCTGAAACACTTTGAAGTTTTTAAAAATGAAAAGCATTTTCAGTGAGTAGGAAACTATTTGATACATATTTCCATTAAAACTGACTCAGCTTTAAAAACAACATAATTACTAGCCTACAGGCCCATTCTCCAAACCTTTATTAGAATGAAAGGGTAGAGATAGGGAGTTTATTTTTCTCCACCTAATTCTGGAGAAGTGGGAGAGAAGAATTTTGCAAATCCAATTTCCGTCAAGTGGGGGGGAGGGGGGGGAAGCAGTTCCAAATCTTTATGTATGACCTACTAAACTCTAAATAAATTGTATTAATCATTATCCTGGCTCTCAGATATTTTCTCTGTTTCAGAGAGAAGATGCATCCCTCATGTAAATCAGCCTAACTCACTTGCAGTGAGCCTGCTGTGTGAATAGCAAAATCACCTTTATCTTATCCTGGACAGGATGCTTAATTAACTCCTAACATTTGAATATTTTCTGAACTCACCTAGAATTCATACTCAAGACAAGCCACCAAATGCCTATCTGTATTACCTTGAAAGGTAATTAGGTTTTGAATTCACACAAACTGTATACTTACCAGGTTTTCCAGTATCAGCTGCTTCAGAATTCCTCTCAAGAAATTTTTTTTTATTGCTTTGATTCATATCATTCCAAAGGTCTGCATTTTTCCTTGTTCTATTTCCCTTTCCAGCAGCTGTTAGCTACCTTTGATCTGGGAGCATAACTTGATAGACTAGGTTGCTGTGTTCTGGTTCCTCTCTCCCAGTACCAGGGGGGTCAGCCATCCACATGTGCTTAACTTTTTAAATGCCCAAAGGTAAATAGCCATAATTTTGACAGTCTCTCCTTGTGTTATCTTTCTACTCTTCAACCATCGGTAAAGCTTTTAGATAATATTCTTAAAATCAAGGAACATTTTCCCATTGATGTAACAATGCCCAGAATTTTCTAAATTACTATCACTGTCTGTATTTCATGCTAAGTGTCCAGATCTTCTTGAACACAGAAGAGAGAGAAAGATAACTTTTAACCACAAATCTGAATTTGTGAGTATAGATTTTATCCTCTTTCAACTATGACCACAAATGTCCAGGAAAAAGGGCAAGGGTGTCAAACTTTAGCGTGACAAACTTACAATGCTGTCCTTTGAGATCAATCAATTAATCAACCAATCAATCCCAACTGTGAAACACCTGAAGAACAGGTGCCTAGTTTCTGCTCTTCGGAGCTTTCCTGTCCTGATCACATCTCCCTTTTCCTTTCCTTTCTTTGTTAGGCTAAAACTGAAGTTACCCTTTCTCATTCCTATCCAGTTGCCTTTTGTACAATATATTTATTTCTTGTCTTTTGTGTTTGCATAAGAATCTTGTAGCACTCAAGGACACACACTGAAAAATAAAGATTAATCACATAAACTGAAAACTCAGAAGAAAAGAATCAACTGAGCTGAAAATGTTTAAAGTCTTGCAAGGGTTTAAAAGGTTACAAACTGAAAGGACAAGGGTTTCTGGAAGCAGACTTATGAGTAAACAACCTCACCATGACCTTGTGCTCATATAAGGAGTGAAGAGGAGGAGATGGACCCATTAGGCAGGAAGTTACAAGAAATCTGCTGAGCTAAAAACCAGCAGAGAAAATAATATATGAAGGTCTGCAGTTGAATCTGAAGAGGAGGAATCTCCAAGGACTAACTGGAGAGAAGAAACTACATTACAACATTTTCCTGGCCTATAAGCCTAAGTTAGGAAGTAAGCAAAGCCCAGACCCAGTGCCAGATCACCGGGATTCACTGAAGCCTACTGCATGCCAGAACATCATCCAAATTGAACAAGAGGGAACAGAGACAACAATGACCCTTTTTTTCATAAACTTTCTTAACTAGGAGCTGTAAAGCAGCAAGACCTAGGGACTGACCTGGAGATAGTCCATATGAATCTGCTGAGCTGTCCACAGGAAGAAAAATCCCAGAACAATGCACAAGAGGGGTGAGACAAAAGGGATTTGGATGGCTATCTAAACATAGAGAAAAAGGTTCATCTCTCCTACCAGACAGGATACTCAGTAATGTTTGAAAGGAATTTCTGCAAACTGACCTTATTATTTTTCTAGCGTGAGAAAACACGCCAGGTATCTAAGAAGTGAAGAGACAATACCAGTTCAAAGAGCATCTGACCTTAATATAACATGACACCAGAAGCAATGACTATAGAGAGAAACGACTGGAATGGCAATCTGTACCTATTTATAATCAACTTAGCTGGAAAAAGGGGGCTGAAGAGATACTGAGGAAATGTGGTTAATTGAGAAAGCACTATGCTAAAGTCAAAAGGAAGTATGAGAGCCAGGTTAAGAAAGAATAGGAGCTAGAAGTGAGTAAAAAGCCTACAAGGGAAAAAAAAATTGTTGTTGCAAGAAACCAAAAGGTGTTTACTTTAGAGAAAAAGCAAGGAGCCAGGGAATGAAGATCCAGTAACAAATCCAGTTACTGTTTTAGGACGCAAAGAATCCCATGATGTATGAACTTGTAAATAATTAATACCATTAAATAAACTCAGCCTCCTCAGAGTAATGGATTGTTTTCATATGGTGATCTAGACACATAAAGGTAGCTGTACCATGTTCTGCCCAGATGTAATGCATGGGTTAAGTCATCCATTCCTTCACAGTTTCAGACAATTGTCCAGCAGGTATTATACTAGAGGGGGCTCATCCAAAATACATGCAATGCCATATATGCCTGCGCTTTCCAAGCTGAAAAAAACCCCACTTTGTTACATCATCGTATAATTTAAACTTGTGGAAAAAAAAATTGGAACTGACAGAAGACAGTGTGGGATCATACAGGCATTTCACACCACATACCTTAGCCTACTGACTTAGGATTCTATCTTCCTCCCTGATATTTCCACAGTGAGTAGAGAGGGACAGGCAGTTGTTAGGCAGTTTTTCAGAACTGCTCTCTAGATGAGTCTGTATCCTCCACTGAGTACATGCAAGGAGTTTGGAAAGGCTAGTCTTCCAGGCTGGGTGCTTCAGTTGAGTGCCCAAAGTCACAGTGCGGCTATCCCCAGATGATCCCTTATCCCAGTGGTTCAGAGATTAAGGTAAGACAAGGCTTCAGGAGTCAACTCTTTATATAAACTAATTCCTCCAACTCTAGTCTGCACTTTATAGTATAACTTGGAGGAAGGTTCCTATACGTAGAGAATACATAAGGTCAGCATTTATGTCCTGCAAATGAGTCCCTTAAAAATTCTCCTGTGCTCTTGAATCGGTTTATAGAAATATTTGTTCCACATGAACATTTGCCTCACCACACTTGTCCCAGCTTGTTATATATTTCTTTGTTCAAAGGCTTGGCTTCTCATTTCACAGCAATCGTTAATATAAAATATAAATATAAAAGCTACAGGGTGTATGAGGTATAATTGCTTCCCATTCTTGAACTGCCAGGTTTCTCCCCCCACACATAGTCATGGCACTCATTTAACAAAGAGATAAAGAGAGAAATCATCTTCCTGGAACATTGTAAATGTCACTGAAGGCAGTCAGCGAGACAGAAGGGCCAGTATGAGATAAGAGTGGAAATAATAACCTCACAGAGGTGAAGCACATGGAAGCTGAATGATGGACTTTCATAGGAGCAAGTTGAAGCTAATCAGGGTGTGAGTGGGTGAGCAGGTAGGTACAGCATATAAAGGCAGTAGTGTGTGTGTGTACACATACACATGTGTTTGTTTATTGTAGGTGAAGGAACAGAGTGAATTCAAAGCTCTATAACTCAAAATAAAATGAGCTGAATTCATAACGCGTATTTGTGTGGCAGCCTTTACGGCACATGTCATATCTGCAATAATCTGGGGTCCAGATGGCTGGCTAATGAGAGCCCACTGGCCTGTCCTGGATGAGGTTCCCAAGTCTCTTCTCACACATGTTGACTCAGGGAGCTGCAGCTGCTGCGCCAGTAGGCACACCGCAGCACAGGCTACATACATCTATGTTTGAAACAAGTGCGACCTCTGTAAATTAATCCATCTAGGGCGGGTAGGACTGGAATAACACAGAATGGAGTAACCTTGCTGACAGTGACATTATAAGGAAGGACTTTTCTAAAGGAAGTATTTCACTGTTAGACCAAGAAAATCGTGATGCAGTTCACAAGAAAACTACAATCTGAATTTCAATTGTTTGTTCACTGTGAATTACCAATAGTTGACTGCTCAGCAGTCAAAACTGTGGGGAACAGCCATAAAAACAGCATATCAGTACTTGGGTGCTTTAACCCCATTCATTCTTTTTTAAAAGTGCTGTCAGGCTGTTGGCTCCGCTACAAAAATAGTATGAGCTAAGGAAAGACATGTGAACTCAAGCCTGAAGCAGCATTTAAAGGGAAACAGACTATACAAAGTATTAAGGCTTGTGGTGGTGATGGAGACACATACGCACAAATGCTAAGTCTATTGGCTAGTCACAGCAAAGGGATTTTCTGAAGGCGAAATAAACTCCAGTCCTGTTATTAATATTAATTCATTCTGGATCATCCTTTCTGCCAGCTCCACCTATCATTCACACTTCATGGGTAGTTCAATTAAAAACACTAACAACTGCCAGCTTTATAATGTTAAAAGAAAACAGTTGTTATTAAAATAGAAAATAGCAGCAACCCATATTATCAGACCACCATAACTTTGCACAGCTTGGCACAAGTCTTGAAGTCTCTGCTCTACTGAGGCCCTGTCCAGACCACACACAGAGCCTGAAATAGAGTATAAATCATTAAAAAAAAAAAAAAGATAAAAATAAGATGGTATGTCTTAATCAGAATTTGCAATATAATCTCTAAGTGGCATAGCTGATCAAAAATGAACTTTCCACCCTAGGGGAAAGTCTGATATTCTGATAGTTATTTTTATAATTAACTGAGACAAAAGTTAAAAATTTCTCTTTATTCTTTTTCAGCTTTTTAGCTGAATTATTTCAATATCCCTGAATCAACGTATTTTATCTGATCTGTCAAATCCAAACTGAAATAAAAGGATCTATTCTCTCTGCTAGCACGGATCCCCAGGGACGGACTGCCATGCAGTATGGAAAACATAGTCCAGATGCACAGCATCTTTCCTATTGGGAAGAAAAGCATGAAAGATCCAAAGCAACAATTTCTATATGTCATTGCTAAGCTTATGCTGAGGCAGAAATTAAACACTGACAGACCTGAAATATTTCCATCTCCTGTGAAATCTTCAGGAAAGAAAAAAAAAAAAGGATGCTATCCTATGAAAATTTCTGTTTTGATAAAGCCACACTTACTGTCATGGAAAATCCTGTTCAAATTTAGTCACCTCACACGTTAAAATTACTGTCAATTCTATATGAACATAAAGAACAGCCACTTCCAAATGTGTACATGTATACCTTACAACAAAATCAAAAAACTATAAGAAAACATCCATTCTGGCAGTTTCAACGTCACGCATACAACAGTTAAGAAATCCGCAAATCAAGCATGTCTTTTCAACTGTACTACATTTCTTTTGTGCTTATACATTATGAAACAATCTTTAATTACACAAAATGTATACTATATTTTCCACAGAACACACCCCTCCACCCCCCCATTTCAATCCCTGCACAGAGTGAAAGGTGATGCAGAAATGAATCAGTGTTCTGCAGTGAATGAGCCCATTGTCCGTCGGTCCCTCGCCTCGCTCACTGCACAGCTTAGAAGGTGTCCGGTAAATGAGGCAAAGGGCTGCAGGAAGAGGATTGTTCATCCTGTGCTCTGTGTGCCTCCTAAAAGTGCCGTCTACAATGATGCCATTAAACATATTAATTGCAGTTCTCATACACAAGGAGACCAAAGTTGATGTTATGTATAAAAACATAATGATAATTTTCTAATTTTTGAAGAGGTAAATTTGCAATGTTCTTTTATATACAGATCAGTAGGACTTGTGCACTTGATATCAGACTTCAGCCGGCTCAAGCTTTCTGCAGAGAGAGAGACTGTTCACTGACAAACTTTAATTCACAGACACACGCACATACAAAAATAATAGTAGGGGGAGGGTTTGAAATAAATTCCCGTAATACTTGAACAAAAGTTACTCAGCCATTAAAGAAAGTGAAATCCAGTTTATACCACTGCTGCTAAGAGGGCAACCGTTCATTTCAGTATCAGAAAGCTTGTTATGTTATGTTGTGTCAAGCTGATGTTGCTGAAGACTACTGAAGTGCTGATATGTGAACCTAATTTGGAGGATTTGCAAGCTGTGGAACTAGTAAGATCACAGATAACAAGGGGATGGATCTATTACACACTTTCTCTGGTTTCATCATGACATAATGCTCCAAAAATCAGAAAGTAAAATAGAGAGTTGGCTCCAGTCCAAGCATCCCAATATGTTAACTACAAAGTTGGATTCCTGGATGCAGTATCCAATTAGTTTCTTTTTTGTAAAATAATTTAATTTTTAAAAAAATAAACATAATCAACAGTACTGAAGGCTAGAAGTCCTTGTTAAACGTACAAAGCAGGCTTCTTCCTAGGGGTAGACTGCAGTGGAAACTCAGGAGGGCTATAGTGCACTCTCTTTCCTTTTCCCCTCCAGTTTTAGCATCACTTAGCACACCACAAACTCTGGGTCACATACAGTCATATGGTTTGCAGAGCTCCACTCTTCCTTCCCCTCTCTGCATCACAACTGTGCTTAGCCCTGGCCTTCTGCTGCAACATACCTCTGGTCTGAACAGAACAGATAATTTCTACAATCAAGCAGGATATTCTGGCTCAAAGTCCATTCAGGCTCTGGCTGCTTTAGTATAACTGTCAAAAACTAATGGAAACGTGTTGCATTTACTGTAACGATTTTTGTGTTGTAAACACCTGGTCTTGAAGGCTCAGATATTTTGTATAGGCTATATAATGATGATTTAGATTACTGCTGGCTTTGAACTTTGAACATGTTACTAACAGACTATTGAAGGACCTATATTAGAAGCTGGGTGAGAAAGGATATTTTCATAGCAAAAAAAATTAATTTTCTGAAGATTTTCTTATGTAATGTTTGGATGAAACAGATAACTTTTAGAGTGTTTTGAGAGAAAACAGCAAGAGACTGTCACCAGAATAACCAGGGTCCCTAGGTGATGCAAAAGAACCAGGCTCAAATCACCATCCTGAATCGATGAAACGCAGACTGAGCCTTTTTTCCCCAAACCGAGGGTAAGCACCCCAAACATTTAGCCGTCATCACATGCAGTGTTTCTGGGTTGGGTTTCTGTAACTAGAAATTCTGTCTTGAACCTGCAAAGCCTCTCCTGAGAAAAAAATTCATTGAAACTAGCATGCTTCCCTGCAAAGTTTGATTTGGTTTCTGCATTTGCCAATAAAAATAATCATGCAAAACTATGAATTGCATTATAATTTATATCTCATTTATTATCTTGGCACCTGAATTACAAACAAATTTACTTGTAAGCATAAGAATCTCTGAACGCAACTTACCAGTTTCCTCAGCAGCCAAGCTCCTGAGTTTTGTCTGATTTTTTAATCTTGAACCTGATAACTTGGACCAAAGATATGAGAAATAAGACATTTGGCTTCTATTTCCAGTTCTGTCGCTGAGTCTCTGTTGCAACGTGGATAAGTCATTTAACCTCTCTGTCCCACAGTTTCTTGATCTACTAAATAGATACAGCAGTATGCAATCTGATTGTGTTATAAAGCTAAATTAAAAGCCTTAAACAATAGGTTCTAAGTGTCATTTCCCCCTTTTTTTTGCTAGTTATAAGATCAAAGAGTGAGAGAGCGAGTGTGTTGTGTTTATAAGCAGTGAACATCTGATAAGTTTTATAGTCTATGCCAATTTCACTGTAGTGCCCTTTAAACCTACTGTCCCCAATTACAGAAAATAATAATAATAAAAAATCCTATAAGCAAACAGCAGTGCAAAAGACATTTCAAGGTGCAAAGGATAGTTACGTATATTCATATCCCATTAACTTTGGTGGGCGTGTAACAATTACTGCAAGCCACAGCAGGCTTCCTAGTCCCCAAAGTTTTTTGATGATTACCACCACACAAGTTTTCAGTGATTGATGTAGACTCCCTGTTACTGATCAAAATCATTTTGCTTGACTCCATTTTTATGTTTCTTAGATTCATTTATCCCTCCCAAAACTTAAGAAAAAATGGCAGCATGAACACACTCTTCTTAAGTTCCAAATGTAATTGGTTGTGCCATGCCATGTTCATGCTGCAGTTGTGTATCAGATCGTGTAGCTTTACGCACAGATGGATAATAAGGAACATTACTACCAAATCTGCATGGAGTTATACAATCGAAAATTGTTCCCATACACACTTCCATCTCTGATTTAAATGTTTGCCTTATGTCTTTAAAGTGCATGTCAACAGAATCTGGGAGCATACACTTACTCACATTGTCATCAGAACGCTATCATGTCAGAAATATTCATACCTCTACTGAAATAACATGAAATAACCTTAAATGTATTACTCAGCATAAGTAATTTCTCTATTATTCAGCACTGCTACCTAGTGAAAAAGCTTACATTTTTGTTTACTGCTGTAGGCACAGTGTATTGGACAGTAGGATAAGTCTTTAACTGGAAAAGTCTTCTACAATTTAGTTTCCTGGTGGTTTTCTATTCCCCTTGCATTGTACTTCCAATGCAGATGCTCAGTCCACGTGTTGTTTCCAAATTTTTCATGCAACCTATACAAATCTGTATGTTCTTTATCTAGCCACATTGATCAGTTTGGACCTGGCTAATGCGGATAATAATTCCATGATTATCCACAGGTTCTGGCCTAATCACTGTGGTATTACGATCTGATCAACACTTTTCACTGATCTTATTTTTCCAAAGTTTATCTGATTTTTATTTAAAGGCAACCTTCCTAAATTCTTCTTGGCACAAGAGCCAACATTTCTGTATTAATAAATAAGGACCTCAAATCTGTCTTCAGTCCAATGAGAATTTTCTTTGACAACAAGGAAGTTGCTTCTACTCCTGTTATGCCCCTATGTTTCCACTTCCTGCAAAATCACAAACTCCAACTTAACCCATTTGTTGGACGCCCACAATTTATAATACCAAATAGGCCTTCACTTCCTATGATGTCCAATAAGTGAGATGGATACTCTTCCAACTGAACTCATCATGATACCATACTCCTTTCCCTATATTATAGTTCAAAGTACCAAGAGCTGTCAACAAATGTAACAGGCGAAATAAGAATCTAGACTCCAAACATTTATCTTCTGTCCTACCAGGGATAAAGAGAAATGCTGAAGTCACTGCTGACTCATGAAATATCTGTTACCAGAAAACAACCTACTTCTTCAGGAATGAGATTTTCCAGTATAGCCTGTATCACTGATGTTTGGTGACATGCTAAGAGCCTAAATAGCCTAGACTAAAAAAGTGGAATACGGATAATTAAAACAGGCCAAGAAGAAAGGCAAAAATTCATTCATTTTCTCAAACATCAAAACAGTGTCTCAAAGAAGACAGTACTGTTCAAGATGAGAGTCAAATTTTATACACCTTTATGAATGTCTAAAGACTGATAAAGAAATTCACTGATACGGGTATTGCTGATTTCAGCTAGGTCATATTGGGAGATTACAGCATAAAGTGGAAGGGTCAATAGTGAAAAGCTCTGTAAGTAATCTCTTTGTTGTCCTCACTAGGATTTTCATGGCACCTACCCAGTTCAACTCCATTCTGCATCCTGTTACATCCTAATCTTTTACCAAAAGATCTTCAATCTAAATACACAGTGGAAATGCTGTCTTGGTTGAAGCATCAGCTTAAGGCAAGTTTCAGGCACAGAATATGAAGTCACTGTGAGGAAACTCATTATCACAGATCATTACATCAATCTCAGGCCTTCTTTTCCAATGTCCATGTCTCAGGGCGTTTATAAAACTGCTTCAAGTCTGCGGTGAAGACTGTATTTAATAACTGTCTTCCTCTGGAATAGTGGAGTG
The DNA here is from genome assembly GCA_008921705.1 of Burhinus oedicnemus. Taxonomy (NCBI): domain Eukaryota; kingdom Metazoa; phylum Chordata; class Aves; order Charadriiformes; family Burhinidae; genus Burhinus; species Burhinus oedicnemus. Next base: position 3,667,343 of record VFFE01007486.1, read on the forward strand.
CTCTACAGTAATTGAAGTTTTTATCTAGGCAAGAGACAAGATTTTCTCACAGACCTTTCAAAACTGTGAAATGGGCCCACTCACCAAGTAATAAACTTTAGAAATCTCACCACCTTTTGCTCGAAGGCCAAAGCATATTTCTTTTAGATGGATTTGTAAAACCATAACTGTATCTATAAAAAGAGAACAAATCAAAAGAAGCTCTACCAAAACAAATCCAAACATACTTTTCCCTATGGGAATGAAATCTGAAAAACAAATACCCCATGCTATTGCTCAGTGTCTTATTGAGGGTGCTCAGACACCAAATTAAGGGATGCGATAAAAGAACTAGGTCTGAAAGCATATACATACAAAGGTATTCATACAAGAAGAGTATCTCTAGGTGAAATATCTGTAGACCAGAAATGCTCACCATTTAACCATATTTATTGTTTGACCTCTCACCCCTAGGTCAAAGTTCTGAATAGTTACCGATTTAAAAGTTTCCAAACAAAACAATCCAATATTACATGTGGAAATACATTTTCAAATACTTTTACATACTTTTGCATGAACGCACTCTCAGTCATTTTACTGGGCAAATTATATTCCTTAGATTTAAGCTATGACCCATCCTTCAGAGCTTTTTCATCTAAACAAGCATTGCCTGACCTTTTTTTACTGCATCTGGAATTTTCAGCGACCAGACATACCTATTATTGTCAAAATCCTACATCTAGACTAGAAGAGATGTAGTAAGCAAAACTATTATGTAATTTCTATCTAAAGATTCATATCAACTCTTACTAACATCATAAGCCCATCTGCTTCGTTTGACTTTATCCCTTTGATTTTCTCTGATGGTGTTTTAAATCCCTTGTCATTTTCTGTTTTCTGCCACATGTCTACCATATGTATTGCATAAAAATAAAGGTTATTTTTCTACCACCCACCTATAAAGACTATTCAGCTACTAGAGTGTGCTGAAAATTCTGCTTGGGAATTTACTCTAAACTGAAGATAATCAACCTGTGAAAAGCCAGTCTACAATATACAATAAGAATCCTAAAAGTTGGCAAACGGAAGATAACCACTTGACCAAACAAGCATGTTATTTATTACCTACCCTGGAATGAGAATCAGGTCTCCAGAGATGAAGGGCTAGGGCACTAAGCCCTCATTCTAGGGCTGGAAAAACTGTTTGCCTCTCCACGTTGTTTACTGAGTTTAATCATTTCTCTGTTTCCTTGTTGTCCAAAATTCAAAGCACAGTTTGGCTGTACTGAAGCTCTAAAAAGTCTTGGCTTCAGCTGGAAAGATTCCACCTAATGGATGTGTCACACTTGTGGAGACTGCTATTATTTGAGACAGGGGATATCTTCATTCTACAGTGTTCCTACAGCAACCCAAAGTTTGGAAGGCAAAAACCCAGCACTATCCGTGATCTCAGATTTCCTCTCTGTTCCTTCCTTGAAGCATTTATATATTCAATATTCCGTATGAAAGTACAAGTTCGAAGCTTTGTTTCTTAAAGGTGTCTATTGGTCATCGTAAGTGTATTCAGAATACACTGCTAAAATGCATGATTTCCATGAGTAAGCTACTAAAGAAATGTTTTTTCAGTTATGTCCTGGAGTGCAAGCTCAGAAGTGTGCAAAACCACAAGCAGAGCAAATTCTTTAAATAACAAATGTGTACGTTTTTTGTTTATATGTAGCTCTTCATGTCAAAAAATAATCTTCTTGCTTTGGTGAGATAAATCTGATGACACAGTCTTGAAATATATTTTTGCTCTATGCCACTTTTATCTCCTTTGTAACATTCTCTAATGTGACTGCCAGAATGCTGTTCTAATTTGGGGGGTAATTTTCTATACGAGAACTGACAAAATGAAAATAAATTCAAAGTTCCAGGAAATAATGAGTTCCCGATTATGTGTCTGATTACTGTCAGCTCGAGGAATGTACAGACTTCAGAAATGGAGACCACTTTTGCTTTCACCAAACTGGGAGCCCTGAGCTGACAGCACAGGCAGAAGGCTTTCAAGTACTTTTAAATCCTGCTCAGTTCTACATGAGAGTTATTTTGAGGTCATGTTCACGTTTCTAGACTGAATAAGATTCTCTGGTAGAGACATCTGAGTCTTATCTGCCTATTTCTGGCTTTGTTTGAGAATGTTTATATTATTCAATGTGGGAGACTTGAACTCATGACAAGGAACATGATAAATTTTCTTAATCAAACTGGGTATCAAGAGGTGGTCTGTCATCATTTCCCTTTTGTTGCACTGTGAATGAAAGCAAATAAGGAGCATCCAGTGTGATCCCCACTTCTGTTTCAAGTCTCCCCACCAAGTCATTAAACATTCTCTGGCCTTTGTCAACAGCCTGGTAAACATCCAGAGAAAGAATCAGAATAAAATAGTTTATTTAACATTCCTCTCCTCCAACTGCTGATTAGGATAAATAGTTTGGATAAAAAGCCTATCTGATCCAAAAATCACAAAAAGAAAGGATTCAGCTATCAGCAAAGTTTAGATTTGGTTTCAAATATTTTTAAACAGCAAAAGAGTTTTTTGTACTCTTTGATATTTTCTCCATCCTCAGCACATCATGTTAGCACCGTGTCAAAGCAAAACATCAACATCAAATGATCACTGGGTAAACTCCAGTGAACTGGAGTGAAAGGCTTGAGGCTGAAATTCCAGGCACAATATAAAATTTGGAAAGATGCCAGAACAGAGTTCTTTTTAAACTGCCTAAAAAGCTGAGGAATTGATACCTAGCAAATCCCTTCATTGACCTAATAGTTTGGAAATTGCTAATTCTGGTCAGACTGATGAGTCCTTTGAGCCAGGATCATTTCCTCTGACAGGGAAAAGTGTCAAATGATTCAAAGAAAAACAGAGTCTTCTTCCTCTGACCACCATTGTGCTCATCCGTAATGAAAACAAAGCAACACTATGCCTAACAGAAAGCATATACCTAGCACGCAGAAACTCGCTGTCGGCTCGGGATGTGAAACAGAAGAATTCAAGATCATTTTATATTTTTATCCTTGACAAAGTGATTTTGTAATCCTAATCTCTTTACCTTAAAATTTTGGGGGGCACAATACTCCCCAATAGTTAATTATGTGCTCTGAAAATATTTCTTTTTATCTACAGTAATCTTGTTGCCATTTAAGTTTGCCAACTGTCCCATTGCTCTTGTGTTACACCGCAGTAAACAGAAACAGCTAAACGATCATAACAGCATTCAGAACTATCATGTCAGATGCTTAGCCAGCATAGATTAGAATAGCTCTATTGCGTTCAACCATCATTTAAAATATTGAATGACTACAAAAGGCTTAAATGCCCATTCTCAGTGATTGAGTTCTGTAAGAAACAGTCAATCAACAGTTACTTTTTATTGTATGTCTGATATGTTTAATATCCCCTAAACATTGGGTCAGATCATCAGTTAACATAAATCAGCAAAGCTGAAGTTACTGGATCAGTTTACACAACTGAGAATGTTGCCTGTGGCTTTCCCACAGTAATAAAGTTAGACCACATACCCACTTTGGCTGAAATATTTGAAAACATCCAAACGATCTGCATGCTTAGCTCTCTTTAACAAGAATTGGGGATAATCTTATTCATCTATCTGATGGGCAATTTCTATTTGTAAAGCACAGATCCCCATCGTGCACACACATGCCAGAATGATAGAAAGCAAGAAAATTCCACAAATGAATTCCACAAAGGAATATTTTTTTTATATATATATAGTCTTTTATCAAGAAACTGTAACCACAGAATATGATTACATTTCTCAAGTGAAAACTGCTGCTAAAACATAAAATGGTGAGCTCATTTCTAATTTTAAAAAATATATACCAGTAAATTTCTCTTGAGAAAAAGTTACACAATATTGGCACATAAAATAATGCATGGCTTTAGATTTCATGGTTAATATATTAGTAAAATAAGAATAATAGAATAACTTAAGAGTCAAGAAGCAGTTAAAAATAGGTCATTTTTCATTTTTCTATTGTTTATGAAAAGACAGTTAAGATTAGCTTTTTCAAAACCACTTCTAGGAAGTGGCTACATACCTGTACCAGTTGACTGAAGTAGAGGGTTTATCACTAAATTCACCACTGAAAATAATTAATGTTCCCACAGTAACTCTGAATGTGCAGTGTAAAAGTTTTAATATCCCACATCATAGGAATGAAGTCACTTTAAAATCTTACAACTTTATAAACAGTCTCAAAAATATTCATGATTTTCCTGAGAGCTACAGCTGGTTTCTCTATTTATTAAGTCCCTCTTTCTTAAAGTTTAGAAGAGCTGGCTGAAAAGATGATCAGCACAAACTGAACAAATGCTGGAACCAGAATCAGAGACAGAGAAATGCCCTCTTCTGAAAGTGAATGTTTGAAAGATAACCATCCTCACAACACCAGGGAGCGCTAAGGAGTATTTCACCAGGATGGAGAGAGCAACACCTGTTTGCTACTTCACACAAAGAATTTCGTGCACGTAATTTAAAGTAGGGCCTGTGAAATACATGTATAAGGACAGTGTATTCTCACTGCAGTGAGAGTATGTATAAAAGCTCAATTCCATTATTTTGACATCAATTCTGAATCAGAGTGAAAACAGAAACGTTATTCAAGAAATATGAAGTTTGAAACTTCTCACTTCAGAGTCACCCTCCTGTACTTCAGCATTTCATTTCACAAACTACTGCAAGACTGCTCCCAGGCAGCTCAGCCACAGCGCATCACAGGAGGATGGTCTGGGTTGGCACAACGAAAGTGTGAGAACTCCAGCTCATCATTACAGCTCATCCCGGTGAGCTGGGGAAACAAATAAATAAATAAGAAAATAAAACAAATAAATCAAATTAATAAAGAAAAAATAAATAAAATTAGTTATCTTCTTACAAACGGGGGGGACGACTATTTTGACTCAAGTTCAACATTTCTACTTCAACATTTTGGTATTGACTCCTCATATTCACCCTCTTACAATTAAGAAGAAATTTTTGCTGCACTTAAGAAAGGACACAAAACTTCTTCTGCAGTAGTATTGTTTGTTTGCATTTTTTTCAGCTAGTACTATTCATAATAGTGGATCTAAAAGGAAAGAAAAGCAGCAGCTGTATGCTGCCACTGAAGGTGAGGAATACAATGATACAGCAGTAGCACGCAGATAGCAGAAGAGAGAGGAAGCCCAATATCATTTCTTATCTGCAGAAGTCAGCCTGGAGCTGGATCTCCTAGAAAGCACTAAAAGATCATTTTTTTTTTTCTTTTCTTTTTCCAAAAAGGCAATATGATTTGAACACAGAAAAAACACTGGAAAAGCAATACAGAAAATACTTGTTAAATTTGGTTATTCGAGTTTGGAACTGATAGCCTGGAAAGTTCGTTTCAAATTGTTGTATGCCATCTGTAAAATGATTACATATGCATAAAACAACCTTGGGGAAAAAAGGAAAAAGGGAGAAGAATTGACCAGTGGAATCCCTTGTGAAAGTATGTTTAAAAATACTGAGGTTTAACACAAACCAAAAAAAGTCAGGAAATTCTAACTTAAACCTAACAACTCCATCCTGAACCCATGCTGCTGAGAAAAATAAAAGGAACAATGCTGAGATTTCAGAACAGATCTGCAACTTTAACTGAGCTTCCTGGTTCCTCTCTCTTTGTTAAACACTTCTAATGTTAGCATTTAAATAAATAGTTAACTGCATTTATCACTGCTCTTAACAAATAATATGTTTTGCAGCCTTACTATAGAGTAGGTTCATTTGCTGCAGCCAAAGCCCTGGGTTTAAGCACTTTTCATGATGTTTCTTGTGTAAACAAACATCAGTGAAGCTTTGTGAAGATTCAGTTTTATGGTAGCTTCCTAATGTGGTCCGGTGCCTAAGTAAAAGAGGGTTTTTTCAGGTTGTCTCCTTGGAATGATGCAGTATTTTTCATTTTGTAAAAATACATAAAATTATTGAGTCATAATTTTATTTGTATGCCAAAATGATCATATTTGATCATTATTTCTACTGTTACGGTGATACATTTTATATTTACTGCCATTGGAAATAATCAGTATGTTGGCATTTTCTTTTCAGTTGTTAGTGATTTGCTGTTTTGTTTGATCTTGGATATGCTGCGGGCATAAACGTGCTTCTGCAATGTGCTTACCTGTGATATTTAGATGATATTTATTTTGCACAGTATTTATTTTCCTTTCTAATGATTATTGCACTCACATTCAGCACTCAGAGAAAAGAAACCTTGAAGCTTGCTCAATCAGATGAAATGTATATTTTAAATGTGTATTTTAAAATTGTCCAATAAAAGTGAGACCGTTCATGCTTACATTCTGATTTAGCAACAATGCTCACCTAGTCAGAAGACAGATGTAAAACCATGCTATTCTTCTGCCAGTCAACAAGAAGCAATGTTATTATGCAATATGAGTTTCCAAATTCAGACAGCACATTGCAGCTTGGATTTTATTTTATCAACTAAATACATTTACACACATCTACAAAAGTTCGCAACATTTCCATTGGTATACTGAAAGCAGAAAATGACCAAACAATATTCACTTGAATTATCTGTTGAGTTTTCCCCTCAAGTCCCACCAGTGACTGAGCCCTTCTCACAAGACAAGGACCGTTTCAATAGCTCTCTTCAGAAAGTACATGTCCATACAAGCTGATCTTCAATCACTCTTCAATTAACATTTAAGAACCTGAATATTCATTTGTTTTACTCACTGATTTTATAAAAACTGCTTTTTCTTCTAATTTGACCACCTGTTTGCTGTTATGCTGAGTTCAGTGTAGGTCTCAATGAAAACATTTCTACTGTTGGCTGACCCAAATGGACACTGATTGTATAACAGCTGCAGTTTGATAGGTGCAGAAGATGAGCCTGTGGAAAATGTGGCAATGTGTTTTGCAGACTTAAAAAAAGAAAAAAACATAAAACAATGCTTTGTTCAAAAGCAGGCACTCAGTCAGGATTACGATTATGGGTTTTTATGTTTTATTCTGATAGGCAATGTGTGAATATTAAGCATAAGATAGTCCCTTTACTGAAATCAGAGTAGGCAAGATATCCCAGAATAGAGCAGAATGGAGCGTCGGGGGCACACATAATTTCAGTCCCATGCTTTTGGAAGCACTGAGTAGTCATGACTTAAGCTAGAACTGAGTATAGAAAACAAAGCAGAGAAGGTACAAATCAAAGACGGCAAGAGCATATGTGAAAAGACTATCAGAGGATGGGAGGAAGCAAGAGAAATTTGGAGCTAACAGTCTGTTTGCTTAGGGAGAGAATCTAGTCAAAACCAAGAAAGATTCAGCCAAAATCATCATGATTTTTGTTTGTTTTATTAGGTTTTCTTTGTCAGTAAGTATGAGCAAATGCTTCTAAACTGCTATACTGAAGAACAAAAATATTTTCAGATACAGAAGCCTCACATATATCTATTATACCTCCACGTGTGGGATAAATATGATCCAAGGGTGGAACAAAGTTCTGCAATGAGCAAGAAGAGAGAAATTATACATTCCAGAAGTCTTTTAAAATATCATAGTGGCATCTAGTGAGAAAAGCATCAGTTTCTATTGGGAAGAAATTCAAATGTGGTATTGAATACTGAATTAGCTAGAAAAACAACTCAGAGGAGTTAAAAACACCTCCAGTAATTAAAGGATGAATCACAGTTCTGACCAGAAACTACATCACATGAAAGATGAACATGTAGGTTTCACCATATTAAAGAATGCAAATGGAAACATTCCTAGGCCACATTACTTCTGCTCTGCCAGCAAATTAAAAAAAATAACAAAAAACAAAAACCAAACTCCATCTCCTCCACATTCCCAGTGGCTTGTTTTAGTAACTTCTCTCTGCCTACATAGAGAAAGAGGACTATATTTTCACAGATGGAAATAAGTGACTCTCCTCTGCCAGGATTTGGCAACTGCTGCCCCATATTGGAGGATCTGGGAACTCAAACTGCAGCAAATTATGCAAAATGTATGTTATATACAGCATAGTTTGTCTTGTAAAGTAGCAAGATATTCAAGTAAAGGGAATGGATTCACGTAACAGTTTGGAGAAAATTCTACAACAGCTGCAAGGACTGATTCAGACCTCTTTCTCGAAATGCTGAACTATCAGTACAGAAATTTGCATGATCTTGTAGCTGAACATGAAACAATGTAGTGAATATGCAGTCTTCCTGAGAATTTTTATTCATCCCTGGACATTTGGAGTCCTGAAGCTGCAGACCCACCCAGTTCTATGTGAATGTATAGAATTATTCCATGCTTATGTACTACAGCACACTGCTTGAAAATGTACTTTTCAGTCCCATCATATTGACCATATTATGCATGCACACGGGGGATAAAAAAAAAACAACATGGCAAAAAAAAGGCAAAACAGGTGTGATAAGAGAGTCTTGCTGTAAAAAAAGTCCAAAATTACTGCTGGGGCTTAGGGCTTGCTTGAGGTCCAGATTACAATTATATTCCTTTCTGCAATAAATTGGAAGAATATCTTGAAAATAAAGGAATACAGTTATGCTGTAGCAAAATTGTTTAAAAAAAATTTTCTTTGTGTGTTCTGTCAGTGGTTCTCCAGGTATTTAACAAACAATTTATCAGCTGCCTTCTACACACAAGGAATCTAAGACATTCATCAGCTATTTCCTCAGGCTCATAACAGAGTTTTGGCAAAGCTGGAATCAATTCCCATTGCTGCTTTCTCCCTTTGTACATAAGCATGACAGTGGTTGACCTGGCAGCTCATCTGAATTAGCCCTACCGAGTCTTGATATTGATTATTTTTCTAGCTTTTAGTTTTATGTTTTTCTTGCATCTACTGGGCTTCAGCCCTCCTTTCTTCTTGGAGTGGGAGAAAACAAAGCAAGCAACTAATTAATACAGAAAAAAAAGCAAGGAAACTCCAAACATATCGAGTTACCTTTCTGGTTTATATCACCCAATGTGTTATCATTTTGCTGAAGCCCTGCATGAGAAGGACCCACTTTCCTTCCAGCCCTGGGGCAATGATTGAAATATAACGTACTCCCATGAGCAGAGTGCACCTTTGGAAGTTTTGGAATAGCTATTCTGGAACTCTTCATGTCGATCTATTTTGAATAGATTTCAAACTGTAGATAATGAGATCAGCTGTAGTAACAGAAGCTCTAACATTCCCCAGGTGGAACATGGGACTGTAAACCTGGAAAACTGCAGACTTGCCTAACACCTAAATACTAAGGATGAAGTCTGTGCCTTACTGAGATCGTTAGGAATTTTTGTTAGCACAAAAGATATTCTGAAGAGCTTAATGTCAGTGCAATGCAATGACAGAAAAATACTTTCTTTGGATGTGTAAAACTGAGAATATTAAGCAATGAGAAGGGAGTAATCCAGCTGCTGTTATGCACAGCACTCATAAGGCAAGTACTTGTGTCTGCCCTTTGGGGAGGATATCAAATCCTGGAGTTCAAAGGAGGGTCACAGAAATGACACAGGGCCTGGAAAACAAGTCTTCTCAACCAAGGCTTAAGGAGAGCTGCTTATCAGACATAAGCTCGAGCGCAGACTACAGGCACACACAAGAAGAAATTCTGCAAAATAAGAAGCAGCTTTTCAGCCTTTTTGACGAGGACTTTACAAGACTCATTTTCTGAACACTAGCTTAATAAAATCCAATCCTTAAACATGACAATACCTTATGAGTGAAGATGATTAAACATAGGGAAAGTCAGGGACTATGGCATCGAGTTTCTAAAGGTGAAACTAACTCTCTTTCTAATAAAATGTTTGCTCTCATTGATCTTAAAAGAAAATTTCTTTGGCCTCTTCTTCCACAGATAAGTATGTTGATATAGGTGAAGAGGTAGTGCGAGGAAACAGCCAAATGGAAGTGCAGTCCTTTCAGATGTCCAGACTGATGGACCTATATCTCCTACATCCCCTCACCTTAGGTACAACTGTAGATATTGCACCTCCATGTTAAGTGACACATTTCATGCTTCGAGGTTTCACATAAAAGTCAGGAAGAACTATTTCATTTCTGCTTTACATAGTGTAATGCCTTTCTTTTTTGGTTTTGGTTATTTTTTTTGTTGTTGGTTTTGGGTTTTTTGTTTTGTTGTTGTTCCAATTGTCACCTTTCTCTTACACATCAGAGACAGACCACAGCTGGGGAATGGATGCTAAGAGAGCAGAGAAATAAAACCATCTTTCTGGCCCCTGGCTGGTTCATCTCACTTACACCCTCATGCTGACCACGGATGTGGCTGTCACGGCACATCCGGGGCTCCCCCAAGGGCTCCCCGGGGATGGTCAGGTATGGACCTGGCAGCCAGGGCCTGTCCCACCACCCCAGCCAGGCACAGGGTAGCCGGGGGGCAGCGGGGGCAGCCCTAACCCTGGGGCATTGGGCACCTCCCTGAGGAATGGGCCTGACTGGGCCATGGGCCCCTAGATGGGCTCAACTCGGAGGGGCCCTTGGCCAGGCGGTGCTGCCGGGAGCTGGAGACCAGCCCTGCTGCAGCATCACTGGGGCAGGGACAGATGGCCTCAGGGTGCTGACATGGGTTCCTGGGCCATGGGCAGGGTGGGGGAGGCCGGTCAGGGACAGTCAGGCCTGGCAGTGCCAGTGGGGCCCTGACATTGGGTCCAGCAGAAGTTTCCTGCAGCACTCTGACAGGGACCTGTACATGGCATGCGGCTGGCCTGCTAGGACCATTCCAGCACTTTTAATCTAATCAATTCTGTATCATTTCAGGGCATTTGTTATTTGTGCAGGTCCTCTTTCACACAGCTTTGCTGCCGAGAGTCAAAACATTTTGTGCCACTGCAGTAGGGGGGTGGGTGAGATCTACGGCAGTCAGCACTAGCAGTGCAAGGCCAAAGGATGCCTTACCCCGGTACACTCCCCATCCCTTCTCACATATCTCTTGTGTCCCACAGAATACCAGATACATTTTGAGTAATGACATCATTGAGTTAAACCCTGAAATTTTCTCTCTGGATTAGTCAGAGCACATCCACATAAACGAGCGCACTGCAATAGGGTTTGTAGCAACTCCCCCATGGATTCTTTTAGCATGGGCTGAATCCAAGGTGATTCTCCCATTTTACAAAAGGGAGTGTCCCTGTTGCAGGGTAGCAGTGATTAGTGACTGACTTGCTTGATTAGAGAAGTCATCAGGCAAACTTTGCAATGCAACTGTGTTCAGACCAAGTAAAGAAAATGAGAAATTTAGTGGGAGGACTGAAAACATAGGCATCCCTGCCAGATGTTTATGGAGAGCCAAGAAAAGAAACAGGATACTAAGCCCCTCCTGTACTAGCCAAAAGAACAGATTCTGGCTGCGAAAAGCAGTTGCTTTCTTCTTCCATTGGTTGGGTGATGCAACATCCTTGCTCTAAAACACACTCTGCCAGAGTCCCCATACAATTAACCAAAACGCTTCTGAGCACACATCTCATCTCTCAGCTCTAAGTCAGCCAGGTTGTGGACCCCACTTTGCTTCATATTGGCCAGAGAAACTGGACACGGCAAAGATTAACCGAGTCAGCCAGTCTGTGTCTGTGAACAGAAGGCAATAATTCAACAGTTATTGAAAGGAAGTTGAAACAGTAGGGTCTAAACTATTTGATTGTGAAACCAGTGATGGCCTGTCAGTTCTTAGGCCAACTCTGTCCTAGTTTACAATGCCCAGGCAGGTCCAAAGCATGCACGCTGATCGCAGTCCCCAGTGGGACCATTTAGCTGTTTAAACTAAAAATAAATGAAAATAAAAATAAAATAAAAAGCCACCACTTTGTGAAATCTCAGCTTTAGATTTGGCCTCAGGGAGCTGAAGCTGCCAAGGGAAGTCCCATCCAGGCCCCATCCACTGAGGCCCATTTCCAAACCCCTTTAGATAGCTGCAGTTTTCCAGGACCTGTTTTGATTCTTCAAAGAGGTAGTATCCCTCTCTTTCCAGCACAAGAATACAGACCAATGAGCCTGATAGTACTCTGAGAGATCAACAGGTGGCAAAAAATGCTTGTGCTTCCCTAGCTATGTTTGTTCCAGAGACTTGTTAAAAAGAAAACATACATGAGAATGTAGCAATTAACTAATAAAACAAACCAGCTTTAAGTTCTTGACTGTCCATTGAAACCTTTTTCCAGGCTACTGTTAGGCATCATACAGGTTTGTAATCTCTTTGCAGAATCAAATACTGTACCACATGAAGAGAATTACTTGGCAAAATGTGATTGCTTTCACAGCGGAGATACTGAAGTTATTTTAATTTGTTTTTTACCATCTAATTTCCTTTGTTTCTTTAATAGTCTAAAAAGCCAAAGGAAAAAATGTCACAATTGAAGTGTAAGAGGGACTCATACTTTATAACTTTTTGACAGCAATCACAGGGAGTCACAGGAAGAGAGAAGATTGGAAGCACTGATACCTGGGAAGATGGATATAAATAACAGCACATGCCAGGAGGTATCTCCTTAGGCTCCTACTCATCTTTCAAGCTCTTTTATTAATTATTGCATGATATTCTCACTCCTTGGAACACTTACCTCCCTCTTACTATCAGCAGCGTAGACCTCTCAGAAAATGTCAACTGGAAGCCAGGAAGGAGGTCACAATACAGGCCAAGTCTAAGTTCCCCACTCTGTTCAAAGCACAAAGAAATACTTTCATTAATAGAAGTCTTAGCTACTGAATAGTTTAATGATCCCACTTTCATCTCAGTCTTTCAAATTTTTCCTCCTTCTTTCCTTCTTTCCCCTCTGTACCCCTATTTTAAAAAGTACAGAGAAAATTTTAAAGAATACCATCCAAACCAAAATTGTTGCTTCACAAAATCAAATCTTAATCAAAAGGCAGGATCTGAAATAAAAAAAAGACAAATTTCATAGGAATTAAGTTATTAAACCAGTACCAAAGTTCTCCCTTTTTCTTTCATTTAATAGAAAATTCCTGACTTTTTCCACCACACTCAAGTTTTCAGCATTGTGCTAATTCATAAGGAAAATAATGGAAGGAAAATGAACATGAGCAGAAAATGTCAAATGATTTTGTGTCTTAGTTCAAACATGGAGAAGAAATACCACGGTGACAGATAAGTTCGGTGACCTAAGATGTTATTTATTGCACTTACGTACAGTACAGTGTATTTTTTATCTTTGAGAACCAATGCTCCTTTAAGAAATAAGGGAGTATTTTGATCCTAAGGATAGAATCACAAAGAAGCCTCCCAGCATAGTATGATTAATTAGCCTTTTTCAAAAAGCAGTGGGTAGAATCAAGATTAGACTCCAGGACCAAACATGAAACAATAGCTTGCCTTATTCTGAGCAGTTTTAATGCATGGAGATGACAGTCTCTTCACAAATGTCTCACTTAGATGGTGCTTCCAAGCCCCAGGTCAGAATTAGAAAAAATGAAAGAATGGGTAACTCAACGGCACTAATATTCATGCCCTTTGATTTCATGGCAGTTACCCACAGATTTGCAAATTCTAGGGTTGTATAATCTTTTCCATGGATTGTCTCTGTGGTTTCCAGTGACAGCTGGACTCAGAAGAATCTCAAATAATGCTCCTGCTGGAGACCTGTGGGGGACAGAATCCACTGACTACGAAGTCACTGTCTAGTTTTAGCATCTGAAGCATGTATTTTGCTTTTCAGCAGATTGCAGGGTAGACTGGTATCAATTAAGGTGATAATTTAGTTCACTGATAAGAAATAACTGAAGGATATGGAATTCTATGGGGGAAAAACAAGACAAGAACCCTAAGGGGTGATTTAGGAAGAACATGAAAAAGGACATTCCAGCAGACATTTAACCCTAGGGAGGAGAAGTTACTACAGCACTGTGCTGGGATCCAGGGAATCACCAGTTTAATTCTAGTCACTTATCTGCCAGCTTGGTTTGATTGTCTAAGCTTGTTGATCCACAAAACAGGTCTCAGGATAGAATATTTCTGTAAAGAGTTTTGAGATTTTTAAGTCAATATTCTACATAAAGGTGACTTATTTCTGTTCTAGACAAAGCCATTAGAGGTGAAATTTAGTTTCTGCATAAATCAATCACAGTTTGCCAAACTTTCAGGTTTTTGTATTTGAGATTTACTGGGTATGAAACAATGCTGTATTTGCAAGCTGGCTGAACAAGAATTCTTTTTCTAGTGTGCAATTCCTATTGTTCACTTCTATTTATTGTAAAGGAAATAGATCATATTGTACCAGGCCCAAAGGTGGTATTAGCTAGTAGGCGCCTTTGCTATTGAAGTAATAAATTATCAAGTTTTTCTATCAGCTTTACTAAAGAGGCAACTCTATGTTCATATGCTGAACAAATGGAGCATTGTTTCAGGGAAGAGATGCTGATTCAGAAGGGATTCCAAATTTCATTGCACTGAACTGATAAAAGAAACACTTTCCTCCCTTTACTACATGATAATATACAATTACACAGAGAAAAAGCACACAGAGCTAGACATTCCCACCGGAGTATTGACCTGAAACAGATGGGAAATGGCTGGAACATCTACATTTGTATTGTCACCATCCCTCTACATTTCATCTTAAAATAAATGTTCCTATTGGTATAGTATTTAGACTCCTTAGCAAGGCGACGGATGCAAAAAAGATATGCTAAATTAAATCTGCTACAACTTACACACTGACTATGCTTTGTTTTTCCTCTCAGTCTTTGGCCTATGTCATTTTATTTCCAGGCAAAGAATTTGGCCCTTTGGTGCATTACAGAGAATCCAAAGGACTAACCTTTTAGTGTTGGGAAACAGCTAATGTTCCTGCCAGTGAGCTAAAGCTGGAGTATCCCTTTGTCATGGCCAAATTTATGACATGGATCAAAAACTATAAAAAGCTGTGTTGCATCCTGCCATTAAGGAGAATTAATATTTTCAGTGGTATGTTAACCAAAGTTTTTCCAGTGTCTCTCGTTAAAAGCAGATTGTTGACTTTTCATCCTGGTGTGCCAAACATTTTCACTGAAACCCTAACAAGACTTTCATCTTACAACCATTATTTCTTAATGGACTTGGATAGGGGCAGGGTACGGGAATGGATTTCCTTTTCAGCTCAGCGCAATGGCCCATCATTAGTGTGCTGGGTCTTGGAGAACCATTACACATGCAAACATTTAAAGTATTTCCAGGGTAACTACTTTTCTTTCCTGAAATGCAATTCATGTTTTATCTATTATGTTTAAGCAACATTTGGTCACATTTCACCTTTCAAGTATCTCTACTATGATCACTTCTCATTCTGCTGTATAGTAAAAGTCATAATGAATGAGATCATACACAAAAACATTTTTTTATGGAGTGGATTTTGTAGAACTTTCCCCTCATCTTGGGCAATAAATCTGTCTCTGAAAACCACGAAGCCCAAATGCTGACCATTTGACAAGAATACTGTATGACGACATCACTCACCACTTATTTCTTATTATTGGGTAGATTATGGCCTTCATATTTGGGGAAAAAAAAATATCAAATCTACCATCTGCCCTTTTAGTGCTTCTATTTTTAGTGATTCCTATTCATTCCTGTTTTCCTACTGGCAATGCCCTGATATATGTCACCAAACAGCACTCAGTTGCTTTGCAGGAATGTTGTTGGGGTTTTTTTCCAAGCTGACAGGAGCGGTGTCAACCGCTTTCAAAAGTTGCCCATTCCTCCCGTTAAGCCCTCTCATTCCTAATATGTACTTCTAAAGATTCCTTAACAATTACATACACAGATGCAGTTTTGGAAACTTTCAACCTTTGATGGTATTTTGAACCACGGCTCTATTGGCAGCAAATGAACTCAAAGTAACAACCCTGGAGTGCGATACCATCAGTTCTAAGAAGCTGTGTAATATTTATATGTCTTCATTCAGACTTTATATCAAATGTAACAGGCTTTGCAACCTTCATTAAGAAAAGCTGGCACCCAGAGGTTACCATATGTTCCTCTTTTTAGGCTAGTGTTTAAGTGCAGATGTATATTTATTTTTCCACTCTATAGTCCTCCCTGAACTGTTCTTACTGCAAAGCTAATGAAACCATTGCTTTAATCCTCACTGGCCTTCAGGGTACATCATATGGTCCTTACTATTTAAGAATTTTTTTTAGTGTGCTTTCTGTTTCCTTACTTCTGCAGTATTTATAATGTCGCAGTTCAAGAGGCTTTGCTTTTTCTATGGGCGTCAGGGAAAATAAAACCTTTGGTATGACACTGAAGGTGGAACTGAAGCCAAATCTGCCTAAGTCAGATGCAGAACAGTTCTTCCCCCACCCTTTCCCATTTGCCCAGCATCTTCTCAATCAGCTGAGCCATCCAGGACAGCCTTCCTTTATTAACAGACTAGTCAGACATTTTTAAGTTGGGCTGCCCACCATTCTAATCCAAAGATCCTTCTTGTATTCCAGCTATTGTTTATTTATACAACATAGTTACTGTAGACTTCCAGATTCTGAGCCCAAGGTTATTACTTGAGGCTTTGCAATAGTCAGTAGCCACCCTCTTTATAGCAGACGAATGCATCAAAAATTTCTATTATTTCTCTTTCTGCATTGTAATGTTTCCACATTTTCTTCAGGCCAAACACCATCTGAATTAGTGAAAGCACTACAAATACCGTGGGCAATTTTTATTTTCTTTTTCATATTTTTTTTTTATAAGGAACATATTCCATTTCATTTGAACTATGGACCCCATCCCACTG
The DNA here is from genome assembly GCA_008921705.1 of Burhinus oedicnemus. Classification (NCBI taxonomy): domain Eukaryota; kingdom Metazoa; phylum Chordata; class Aves; order Charadriiformes; family Burhinidae; genus Burhinus; species Burhinus oedicnemus. The sequence goes on from VFFE01007486.1 coordinate 3,684,106, forward strand.
CCTTGATTCTCACATGTAACCTGTAGTCGGAAGAGCAAATGCAGGGCATGCTGGAGGCCTAAAGGCTGTTGCTGAAAATAACAGCTACAGATTTGGCCCCATTTTATTCTTTCCCTTTCTGCAGTGGATGTTGTGCAAGAGATGAATTCCTCTGTGCTTGATACTAGTCTATAAGATTAGACTTTTATACTATATTTTATACTTCAGTAAATCCCACTGAACTCATTCTGGTTTATGCTTCTTCTTAGAGGAGACTATTATATGTAAGCTGAATCTCTTAACTATATCAAATCCAATATAAACACCCTCTTTATAAGACACACCTCACTCTAATGCTCAGTGTGGAACTCCTAACAAAAATTATAAATGGAGTGCTTTGTTCAGGCATTTAACTCTTTCATTCCTAATATCAAATCACAATGCTTAAGCTGTTTTTATTTTGCACTTGAAAATAAATATAAAGGGAAGACGTAACTTAACCCATATGATGTGTTTGAGCAAATCTGGGAGAAGATTTTAACAAGAGACGAAAACTTAAGATATGACTTCGCCAAAGTTTTGAGTTTTTTTAATCTCATTTTTTGGAGGGGTGTCTGGGAAGGAGTGGGGGGAAGGGGAACGTGCTAAAACTTTGCTAATTGTTGGAGAATTCAAACCTGTTTTCATTTATTTGAAATTATTACATAATGGAAGCGGGACGCTATAATTCAACCCAAATGGACGACTTCAATAAGCGGGTGGAAATGATTCAGTACATTAAAGAGAAGCTGTTTCAATAACAAATCTTTATTATAATCAGGAGTGAAGTGGTTAATTTAAGTTTTTACTGAAAAACAGGCTGGCAAAAATGTTTCCAGGGATGTGGGGATTTTTTTCCTTTTACTCAGTAGGGGTTTGGAGAGGAGGTTTGGAAGGGAAGGAGGGCTTCGGTTCCAGGATCCCCGCATTCCCACGAGTTCCATTAAGGAAGGGGGAAGGGCTTCCTGCTGAGGCAGCCATCTGCAGCTTTCTGTGAACAGCAGGAACCAAAGGCCTGGTAAAAGGAGAGTAAACCCAGGGTGACAATTTTGTCTGCATTCAAAGTCAGAATGTGGCTGATTTTTTTATTATTAGTTATGTTGTTACTACTATTATTATTATTAAGGAGGAGGGAGGGTTTCTCTGGCAGAATTAGCAGGTCTATAATGGAATATTAATTTCGAGCAAACAATAGTGTTACAGGCAGAAAAGTGTCTAGAGCAAACACACCCTGACAGCCTCTCCTGGAATGCGCCGCCGACAGCAAGCTGGGATTGTCATCATCCAAGCTACTGTCGCTCTGCTACAAACTATCTGGAGTCCGTGGATGCATGTCTGAGGTCCCCTTAAGTTATTGCTTTCTAGGCTAGAGTAAATTAGACCTGGATTTTTGTAAAGTGCTGTCACTTAATACCTATTTTATTAAGGTTATTTTTATGCCCATAATTTGAGGCTAACACATCTGTTATTTCCTCCACTGCCTGGCTTTGGTGAACGTTGCCTATGGAAAGTAACAAAGAGTGACACTGGAAAAAATAACAAGGGTGTTTTAACTTCCAACATCTGGAGAAAACAATATTAAGGAAACAGGAACAAATAGGTACGGTAGCCTACAAAGCAAAAGTCCACTTTTTAACAACAGTGCATAGTTTATACGGTACAGTAGATTTTTTATGATTTTAGTCTGGGCAATCTAATACAAAAAATAAGGTTGAAAAATCTCATTAAAGAAGCAGCAGTTCCACTTCTTGTTTAGGTCATCCTAATGCCAAAACCCCAGGTACAAAGGGAGAGAGGAAAAAAAAAGTACTAATATCCCTTCCAGAAAGGAGTTTCAAAATTCCATCTCAAAAGCTTCCTGTTATGTAGTTTTCAATAAAGTTTTATCACTGCTACATATATGTCCCTGGCTGCTACCTACAGAGACGCAGAAAATTCTACTGTATCATATGAAACTTCAAAACTGAATTAAGCATTCCTGTGGAGTGATAAATATCAAGATTAAGAGAGCGGTGGTAGTTTTCCAAGAAAATAAAAAAATTTTAAAAGACATATATAAAACCTCTTAATATTTGCATTCACATTATTGAATATAACAAAATAAACCAGAAAATGTATCATGTAATCCTTTAAGGTAAGGGACGCATTTACCATACAAATATCTATTTGGAAATACCACATTTCAATACTACTATTTTTTTCTTTTTAAATTTGATAGATTTATTTTTACAATGTACATTCCTAAACCCTCCCATTTGTTGTCTGAATTCCTGTTTGTGACCTTGGAATTCCAAATTTATGATGTCATCCTCTGCCTTTTTTTCCAAGGGCATTGTATTAGAAAACGAAAACAGTATGAAAATATTTCCCTGTCCCTTCACACCCTCTCCTTTTCTCCTGTTACCAAGTATTGCCTTGGCATCCATTAAAAAAATAAAATGAAATTTTTAAATGGAAAGGTAACTTACACTTACCACACTCTGCAAAATAGAAGGCCTATCTTTGTTTCACAAACATTACCGGATGTGCGTAGCAGAAGCTGCTTATTTCTAGCTACTGTTTTGGGGTACAGAGATTTCTGTTTTCATTTAATATTTTCTTTTAAAGAAAACAACGCATAATACTGCTGAAGAGTTTCTCCCTTTTTTTCCTTTAACTCTCCAAAAGGAGGACTCTGCTTCCAGCGGCACATGATTGTTTTAGCAGTTTTCCTCATATAAAGGCTACATGCAAGTAAAGACTGTTTCGTCTGCCAATAATGAGAAGTAGATAGATGGTAGTTAAGAACAGATGCTCCTAATGGCTGGACCATTGCTTGTGACAGCAAAAGCCAGAGGAAGTCATTACACACCTAAACAGTAGATGTGCTTTTAGTTCCCGGTACAAATAACATGTGCCCCTGGTCAGTATAGCACTCCTGCATTTGAATCGGTTTGGTTTCCATGCAAAGCTAGAGCTGTGTCCTGGTGCTTTTCCGAGTAGGTTTTCTGTCTGGATACATAAGAATGACCCCAGGCACAGGTGAAACAACTCCAAGTACTCGCTAAGTATCCCGGCCAGGCTGCAAAAAGACAGTGCAGCACTGGAGAAATTCAGAATCATGATAAACTACACTTCCAAATGATATCTGATTAAAACCTTAGTGCAATGTGATAGCTGACATGATGAATGCCAGCCTAACCCAGAAAATCCTCTTTATTTTAAAAGGTGTTACAAATGCTCAGCACCTCACAGGATTAAGTTCAAAGTCACCTCTACAAATAGCATTTCCTTCACAACCTCAAAGTACTAATTTTTCTAAAGAAACTTTGGCACCCAAAACCACACAAATCACATTTTTTTTAAAAAAAATTTCTGCTTTAAACACTACCACGACCGCAATGTTTGCACACTGTTAAGAAGAATACGAGAACCTGTTTCTGTCTTTACATCATAAAATATTGTTTTCCTCAGACGAGGCTGCAAATGTAACACAGTTTCCCAATGCTGAAATCAAAGTGCTGTAGCCACATAGGCATTGTACCATTTTACAAAAAAACAACCAACCAACCAAACCAAAACCAAAAAACCCAACTACAACTTTGCCTTAATAGCTTTGCTTTTTAAGAGTTCAGAGGGCCAACATGATTATTCTGAAGCAAGAAGATTCTCCTAGTTGTCCCCACTCCCATCCCCCACAGCAACCTCCCCAAAGCTGCTAACCCACATTCAGAGATGTTTCCCTTCTGGACACACACCAGAGACTCTTACAGAACCTGAGATATTTAATGTCACAATATAGATTGTTTCTTGTATATATGTTTATCTGTGATTGCCCTATATCACCTGGGGCAGAAAACACCTTCTGCTTCAGTGGTTGAAAACATAGTAGGCATTATTGATGAAGGGTACAACATCTGTTTAAATGGCACCTAGGTTTTTTCAGTTGGTTAATATTGTAATCACTTTAGCTGTCAGAGGAATGTGGTACCCATGGGTTGCACCTCAGAACAACATGCAGGTATAGTATATGCATTCATAAATGAGTAAAATTTATCACTGAATATATAGGTATCAGGAGGAGACCTCTCTATCACTTAAGTGATACAAAGTAAGGCTCCAGTGGGATTTGAAAAATGTATGGGCTCTTTTCTAACCCTCTGAGGTGAATTATATCTAGTGAAACTATGGGTACACCTGTGAAGACAGGTGCAGGCAGTTCCCTCGAGTCCTCTGTGTCACTGGTCCCAGCCAGCCGCAAGCCAGCTCCAACACAAAAGCTACACAGGGACGTTTAGCTGACAGGTAAGGGGGTATTGGCTTCAGCACTGTCAGCTTCAAACAGAATCTACCTACTAGTTCATGAAGCGAGTTTTTAGTTATTAAAGTTGCTTTATATGCAAAATGCTGCTTAGAAAACAAATTGAAGTAATGATGTATTTCTAAAATTCATCAAAACATTTTTAAAAACACATATAACAATACAAATGGCTTTAAAATTTGTTGAAACTGTTCAGTGAGCACTATTACGATTCTGAAAAAAATGGACTGAGTTTGGTTTTAAAGATATGCAGTTACATCCAGTCTTCACTGTAAAAGAAATGAGGTCAAGAGGCCAGCATTTCTTTTAAATTCTGGTATCCTTCCTCATTTATGTGCCATAAAATGAAGTGGAAGAGGTAAATGAAGCAGCGAGCACCTAACAGCTTTACTGACAGCTTTTGTACTACCAAAACAAACTACACTGCATTTTTATTTATGTACTGGGAATTCACCAGTTCAAATAGTGACCAATGACCCTAGTTCAGTAAAGTACCTAAACATGTATTTAAGGATTTTCTGAATGCGTAGAATAAAGCAAAAGCTTAAATTAAAGCATATGCTTAAAGACTTAGCTAAATTGGAACTTTACTGTTCACATAAATTGCAGTAGCAAGGCAAGCAATTGTTCTACAAATTACTCTGAAATTGTTCTAAAAGCCTATCACAGAAATCTGAGTAATTCATGTTACTGGAAATTCAACAGGAAGACCAATGTCTGTCAACTGGTGGTTGGACCAAGATATTGATTCCCAAGGGAAGCAAGGTTAAAATGTTATAGCAACATGATCTGGCATGGTTTTTCAAAAACTTACAAGCAAGGGAAATGCACCAGGGAATGCACCCAGGGAGCATTAGGCCATGCTTCTGAGAAGGCTGCAGTTAAGTGTAGAACTCTGAGGAAATCGAAAAGAAAAAAGTCATATGTCTTTCAGTCCCCAAGGATCTGCCTACGAATTTATAGCCAAGGACGTGAATCTCTAGGTTACTTGTGCTTCAGATCCGCCAGAAAGAAACCTTCCAGACCACAGGTATCACTCCTCTTCATAAACCAGTATTCTGTTATGTCTATCAAATCTATAGCAAATAAAATAATAAAAAAAGAAAATCGGTCTTTATTTATCAGAAGAAGGCAGGAATAGGGCTAAAACGACTTCATCCCCCTTTCCTTTACAATTTGCCTTTGAAAAAAGGTGAGATAAGCTAAGGGAAAAGAACACTGAAAGATTTCTGAGCTGAACCTCACAGGCTCAGCAAACTAATCACGGAGAATTTGCAAGAGCTGTGACAGATCCAAAGGAACTCTACAGTGCAAAAGAAACTGAAAATATTTACTACCCCAAAGGCTGTTGTCCCCTAGTGTTCTCAACCAAGATGCAATAACTCCCTTCTCATGTTCCAGTGTGATAACAACTCAGTTACAGAATAAACCACAGGAAAGGTAGGGGTCATTACTTCTGTGTTTGTATCAGACCTGGCTTCTTCTTAATTTTAACGTATGAACCCTGAAACAAATACCCATTTCCTTTGTACCATGGGAAGAGGAGGTCTTTTAAAACACAACGAGTAATTGAAAAAAGATATTTTCTGGTTTTAATAAGAAGTAAGCCAACATGATATAAAAAACCCTTATGTTTTGCAACACCTGTCACAACTTCAAAGAACATAAAAAGTGGCTATTGCGAAAATAACAGGTGTCAGCCTAGAGATGTGAGGTCCAATATGTGGCAGAAGCACAGAAATCCAGGCAATTGCAGTTAAAAGAACACACAACCCAAACCCCCCTTAAAAGCAAAACAGAAAAAACCCCTTATGACCCACAACAGTGGATATTTTTAAAACTCTGCATTTTCATATTATCTCATGTGTAATATATCATCAAATTTTGCAAAGAGATTCAAAAATAGATTGGAACAAAACTGAGGTTGAGAAATCAAGCATTCAGGGCCAGGAAAGAGAGAAACAAAGATTAATGTTTAATTTGGTGTTTTAAAATACAGCCTTGAAAATGCTATAAATGGATAAAAACAACGTGAAATGGGTCATCAGATAAAAACTGATAAAGCTTGCACGATCTGGGAGAGACTGGATCTCAAAATATTAAGTTTCCTGGTCATGAGCAATTTAAAGGTATCCAAAAACCTCTAAACTGATAAATCTCTGACACACTCCTGAAAACTGGACAGAGTTGTCCAGGTAGTCCAAATGAAAACATTGAGTGACAGAAGCATTGGAGCGATTACAGATCTAGTCTTAAAAAAAAGTTACAAGTTAACTGCAATTTGCGTAAGAGGTGATGTCTTACAATACACTGTGGGTAAAGGGACCACAGCTGAAATCTGAGGATGGCTCATTTATTATAATTTGTTTTATGATTTCATATTTTTGAGTCTACTGTCACTAAATCTCTGCTAAGAGCAGAAATAAATTGGGGGGGGGGGTGTGGTAGGTAACAATATAAAATTTCCTTTTCTTTCTTTCTAACTACCCAAGAGGGACAGAAAGAGTAACATCCGATTAGTAACCACGCTTCCTCTGTGATGATAACTGTGAAATATGTAGCTGGCCCAGGGTATTAAAAGGGAGTATGTGCCTGAAGCATAGAAACAGTCTGGGTTGTTTGAAACATAGCAACAGACTGGGTTACAAGGTCCTCCCCCACTGCTACCCAATTTGGCTTATTGAGGGTTATTCACGGTCTGGGTCCCCTGAGGAACTGTCATGGTGACTCATCTAAACCCCATATCCGGTGTGTTTATCATCATGCTATTGTATATGAGAACAGACTATCTCCTGCTTTAGTGATAGGCAGACGTGAATTTGATGTAAGGTTTTCAGGAGTGCTTAAGTAACTCGGACATTTACCCTCATTTTTAAAAATGCACCTGGGGAGCCTGTCTAAAGGTAAAACAAAGTCACTGAGATGCTTTGGAGATCCTTACCCTGGATTTCCAAAAACTTGTTCTCAAATATAAAATTGAAAAGTGTGAAACCTGTGCAGCAGATGAACAACTGTTTGCTTCCCAGGAATAAGAAAGCACCCGAAACAGCGTTTGGGACCAGTTCAAACCACCAAGGGTACATCTCCTAGAATTAAGATAGTTTCTTATTATTTTTAATGACCCACCTTTTTCTACTTCAGTGCTGTTCCTGCATCTCTTAACGTATCTCTTTTCAGTTATCACCTTATTTGAGCCAAAAGTCTAAAGATTCTAGTTTACCTGAGTGTTATCTCTTCAGATTGATGGATTCTTATTTTGGGAAAAATGAATGAGGGGCATTCATTGCTTTGTTCTGGTTTACAGGAGGTACAACGCTGATTGCCAGCTGGATGAACGTGAGAAGAAAGCCTTCCTAAGGTATCACAATCCTGTCAGATGCTTTGCTTTTTTGTTCCATGCAGCTTAGAGCAGCATCCATTTCAGACAATGCTTTCCACTGAACAGACAGTGCCAGATACTCTCAGAACTTAGGGCTGTGCTCAAATAATCCAATTAATTTTGTTCTTAGATGCTGAGAACTTAAGGCTGTGCCCAATTAATCCAATTAATTTTGTTCCAAATGACAACAAAAAAAACCACCTTTGAAATCCATATCTGAGTCAAGGTGGATGATAGAATTTTATCAGTACTCTGCAGCATGCATGGCAATTCTAAAATTAGATTTTTATTAAGCTTTTATTTTAACTAACTTAGAAATTCAAATGTTTTATAAAAGCAGAAAGAGCACAGACAACAGCATATTTTTTAAGCAACAGTGGTCAAAATCTCTCTACTTCCTTCAAAACCCCCAGTCAATGTTTTCCTTTAAAGTTATGTTCCATGATTCAAGCTCTTGAGAATTTAAGTTCTATGCTTCTTTGCCTGGCTGAGCCAGCTCAGCCAGGTCTTTGTCAGCAGCTGGGAAGTATTGCAAGTACATAGCTACCAGTTCATTTAGGACCAAACTGTGGTACACTTACTCATGATGAGCAAGAATGTACTCTCCTTGAATTAGTTTTAATAGGAATTCATTACAAGAAAATGCTGCAAAAGTCTGGTGCTTGGTTGACAAATTGATACATTTACCGAATACCAAACAGGTCTGTAAAATGCAACTCCAAAACAAAAGTGTCAGATTTCATTGCAGTAGCCAAGAAGGTAACATTTCCGGATCTCTTGAGAGGAATTCTCAGCATTGTACGCAACTTTTAACTTTTTACCTAACAGTACCCTAGAAACTACAATATTCCAGTTTGAAAGAACAGAAAGAAAATAGAGTCATGACAAGGGGAGAGCTGAAGACTAGCTCTCTTCCCAGCAGAGAAATACCTTCTGTAATTCTATTTTACTTCAGTAATGACTTCCTAACAATCTTTTCTCTCTATTTCTCTCATGTGTATAAAGAGGAAGATAGACATAAAGAGAAATGTTTTACAGAAAAATCGCTTGACCCAGGCTGCTCCGTGACACAGACCCTAGAGAACCTCCCTGGCAGTGAAACACAGGGAGGAAGCAGGTGCAGGAATGAGCCACGCACACACTTCCCTCAACAGTGACCACAAAATTCAGACACAACAGCCATACCCCACTCCTGAAGAAGCAATGTCTGTGACATAATATAATGTAATGTTTGTGGTAGAATAGCAATAGTGTCAGGAACCTTTGAAAAATAATAGTAGAAGCTGAAGCAGTATTTCCCTAGGAGAGAGATAGCTAGGGTGAGAAAACAAGTAAAAGCCTGCAGAACCAAAGAATACCACCTGGTAATTCTCAAACTACTCAAAAATTGGTATCGCATTGCTAAGGGCAAAGTACTTCTCTGTCTAATGCAGAACCTCTTTGATGTTATATGTTTGCTAGTTTTCACAGAGTTGCTAAACGCTTACTGAGTTGTGTTCACCTGTAGATTATAGAATGCTTCAAGGATCTTTGATCTGTTGTATATTTCCACAGCATCTATCAAAATGGAGTCTTGCTTCAAGCCTGGGTCTACAAATAGTGACAAGAGCCAATCTACAGCTTTGCCTGCTGTCAGTGATCCCTAGTTTTTCATTAATATATCACAAATTGAAGAGTTTCACTTCCATGCATTTCATAAAAGTTGTAAGCAGTTTTTCAAAAATATTCACCTACAGCTTTCTTTTGTTGTAGACTGAAACAATGTGCAATATGTTTCCTTTCCAGTTATTCTAATCATTCTATAAAGTTTTTATTTTAGACCCAAGCTAATTTTTACTAGTGATAGTGTTTTCTTCTTGTCCAGCATGCTTCTTCAAGCAGTATACACATGCATAATCTTCACCTTTTATTTAAAAACAACCCCATCACCTATGGAGCATAACTCCTAGAAAATGTATGTTCCTTCCATATTTTGCTTTGCTGACATCCTCCCAGGCATACCCGGCCAGTTTTTAAAATCAGAAAGGAGTCGGACTTTCTATGCAGATGGTAGTTTCTAAGCCATAAGAAATTAACTGACCAAACTGTGTAATCTCTGCATTCATTCCCTACATGATGATAGTCCTCACCCACCCTCTTCCTTCCTCCACAGACTCTCAGAAGATTCACACTATATCCATTTCCAGCGCTCCTCTCAGATTCCCCAGGCAAATGCCAATCAAAGCTTCCTTTGTTGGTGATATGTACATTCCTCCATGAGCTATAAAGGGTAAGAATGTCCCAACTTTCTACAGGCTATCATAGGCACGTGCAATATTATTGTCCCATAGTTTATCTTACCATACCCCAGAGAAATCTCATCATCCTGTTTTCTTTATATGGACTACAGATGTCTTAGCCAAGCTTCCTCACCACTGAGTCACCGACCGGGATTGTTTACGTCTTCGTAATGAGTCACCTTCAGGATTTGGCTCATTGTCAATACATGGGCTGACGGCTTCAGCTAGTCTCTGTTTTGTCTCATTCTCCTTCATCTTGTCAATGTAGTTGTACCTGTTGGGAGTATGAACACAAAATGGCTCCCTCTTACTTTTCCTTTTGCTTTCTTTATGCCACTTCGTGTTGACTGATGTCACTTTCTATCTCTAGATTGACTGCAGTTCCAAAACTTTGACTTTTATGTTGTTCCAAGTTCCTGTGCCATAGGAAATCCAATTCAGATTTCTTTTTTGCATCTAAGAATATCAGTTGAGATACAAAATTGCTGTATCTTTGGTCAGATATCAAACTACATATAATATGTGTCTTTCATCCTCCTCATTTATAAATAGGAATATTGTGACTATTGCAAATATCTAAGATGCTTTACAAGTCATGTTGCCTTTTTTCATATGATATCTTTTCACTTATTGGAATGTGTAAATGGCTAGGAATTCTGCTGGCCCAAGAACTTTCCTTTTTGTACTATCCATTGCCTTGAAGGTTCATTTTATGAATGTTCTGTGTTTATTAATTCTTTCCTTTTCTAATCACTATGTTTAGTATGTCCACTCAGCACCTAACTCCCCCTTAGATCTAGAGTCCTTGCAATCAGTTGTTGGCTGGGCTCCCAGAGTTAGTCAGATTCATTTTCTCTTTCACCTTCAGGCTTTCATGTACTACTTCAGAGCTATTATAGTTATGTTTCCAAAACAACAGAGTCATATTAATATTTTCATTATCTCATTATTTTCTAAATTTATATTGTAAATATGTTCTTATATTAGTTCCTTTCCTTCAAAAGATTAAAAAAAAAAAAGATTGAAGTGCTTGATAAGGTCCCTGTAAGAGTCTTTTGCAATTCCTTTATTCTAAAGTGGCATTTTCTTTGTTGCACAAAAAACCTTATGGCAACTAAATTGGGGTGAGAGGTAAAATACTGCCATGAATTAGAAACAGGCTAAGAAACTAAAAACAAAGAGTCAGAATTAATAATCAGTTTTCAAGGGAAAAGGTTAACAGGAAGGTGACCAGAACTGAACCCCGTTTGCCAGGTGAGGGCAGAATATAAAGACGTGAGTAAAAACATTATTGTGTTTAATTATTACCATCAATATAAACAAATCATACCTAAGTGTTTTACAACTAAATCCATGGAAATCACACCCAAAAAAATCTCCTTTAAAGATTCAGTCAGTAACTTCCAACATAAACCTGATTTTTATTCAAAGCCGCAACTTTTGTGGATAGAAACATGCCCTTATCTTGTTTTTAAATACTAAAGTCATTGTGTGAAGGGCAGAATATCTTTGAAAAGCTCCAAATCCTGTGTGTACAAGACACAGCTATTCTAAAAAGTGAATCAGTTATTTAATTCTTCAACTTTGTCTACTGATCTTAGCTATAGTTTCTTACACATATCAAGTTTAACAGACCCACCCACCCAGAAAAAGGTTTTCGTGTCCTCTACTACCAGTTCAGACTAATGGCCAGCCCTACGATCCTGTTTATTTTTCAATCAATCTAGATAAATCCTTCCATTTGTCAGTATTGTTTCTCTTTTTGTAATTAATCCTCTGAGAAGTTACAAATTAAACAGCACTTATTCAACAAAAATGGAGACTTCGTGTAATAGTTTCTTTCATAAAGCACAGATCAAATATAAATTCGCATTTTTTGAATATGGAAATACTCATAGTGATGAAAGTTATACTTAGTACATGTGGAATGTGTCCTTCATTTTTTAAGTGTGGGGGTTTTTTTTAAGTAACAGCGATGCCAGTGAGCTTCAAGATGATGAAGTTTAACGGGCCCTGGAGCCTGCTCAGATCTAGCTGCCTCAATCCAAATGCTAATGTGCATTCAGAATTGTGAGCAGAAAAACTCAGAGACTGAAAGACTCATTGCCCTGGTGGGAAATATTATTTGTGCCAGTGAGAGGAGCCGCTGGCTGGTTTATGTGACTAAAGAATTGAGAACATTGGCCCACATGAGGTGTAACTTGGTTGTAGATGGGATTCCACTATGAAACTCTCCCTGATATTATGATTGGTTTTAGATGAGGCCAAGAACAGCGCTGTTTGTATTGCTTGAGCTGCCTGAGGTACTAATAAAGACAGCAATCAACACTGTGCTAGATTCCAGAGGTGAAGAATGATCTAATAAGAATTTTTTTGTATTCAGATGCTGGACCTCATTTTGATGCTTTTCCCAGTGTGGTGCTGGGTAAGAGACCTGCACTTGCAGCCAGCTAGCTGTTTGCACACTCTGACACACACAACCATAAAAGAAAGCAGACTCATTATGGATATGACAGAGCCAATATCCCAAATCCTGGAGGTTTTCTATTAAACTGCCATTCAGTGAGGATCTTGACGCAATCCTGCCCCAAAAGAAATGGAAACTTGTGAACTCACGCTGTTAACAACCAAACAACACCACCACCAAAACTGTATTCAGGGTAAGGAAAACACAATTTCCCCTGGACTTGGCTCCTCTGACAATATAGGACAAGATAGTCTCAGTCTTGCAGTTTAGCTGAGTGTTATGCTATCCATCAAAATCTGGGATGATACATGACCAAAATGTGGAACATCTGTATATTGTTGAGAGCCTCAGCATAATTTTTAATTAGAAGATGTGTTTTGAATGTTTTCTCACTTAGTGTGCTAAATAAACCAGCAATTTTAAAAACACAGGACCCAAATTATTTATGGCAAACCAATGAAATCCCCATTCCAAAACCAAAACCAACCCAGCATGAATGCTGACCTCACCTCTGCTACTACAGCTAATAGGAAAACTGATGCACTACTTAGGCTAGGCATAGTTAAGAAGATAAAAAGTCTGCTAATGGAGTTTTTAAGTATTTGCTAGACATCTGCCAGGGAGAAAGATGCTGGTCCGGATTCTGTTCCCAGGCCCGCTATCAGACTGCAGTCTCTAAATAAAGCATATGTTAGCATGAAGCTAAACACATAAAAATGGAGAAAGCGTAAAAATGGAGAGAGTAATGTGTAAAATGGAAAGAAAGGGTCAGGCTGGAGGTGGGGGTTACGAACAGTTTCACAAGGAATTGTATTTGTTTACTATTTTGATTAATGCCCTGGCTCTAGAACATGGGAGCACGCTGATGGAGTCTGCAGGCGACACAGAGGCATACATCAACAGACAAGAGGACAAGGAAAACCCACTGAAAGAACTGGATATTTGTGAACTGAAATGAGATGACACTCAGTAGTGAAAATAACAAAACATGCATTGAAGTTTAACAACTAAAACTCTGATTTGGAGAAGACTCAGTAGAGTCTGCTCTAGAGCTACCAGATAACTGCAGGAGGCTACAAAAGCAATGCTATGTTAAGGTAACACTAGAGGAAGAGTAGCAAATTCTTAGCGTCCAATTGTGCAACCTTTGGGAGACCTCATCTGCAATACTGCATACAACTTATGTTCAAGGAAAATGAATTCATCACTAGAACAGGTGTAGAGATGGCATAGTAGGATAGCCAGAGGAATTAGTAACCTATCATGTGAGAGGAAACTAAGAAAGTTCTGCTGGTGTAGCCTTATAAAATTAATTTGGCGTAGGCAAGTAAACATCAGGAAAGCAGAATAGTGGTATAAGCCAACAGACAGGGCTGGCACAATAATAAGTCAGCAAGCACTGGTCATAAATTATGTGAGGGGGAAAACTGATAGTCTCTAGCCATTACAGCAATAACCTTCTGAAGGAAGATCTATTCCAGAGTAAAGAGGTGAAAAACACAACTGCTCTTCAGAAAAACTTAAAAAACTGAAAATATGTGGTAGTTATATTAAAGAACTTGAACAGATAACTCAAGATTTCACTTCCATTCCTATGTTTCTGTCTGACAAATTCATCTGGAAAGATAAATGCCCAGCTGGACACAATTCTTTGTTCTAGAGACCCATCTGCTCTCTGAGGAGAAAAGCTATATTACACAAGCAGCTTTTTCATTGTGACAGTGAAGTTTTCTGTAAATTAGAGACGGGGCAAAAGAATATAAATAGGCTGGCCATTTTCTATGGGGTAAGTATGCAGCCTTGCACAGCAAAGGATGCCACTTTGCCATCTGACCCAGCTAGAAGTCCATTACCTGTCAGTCATTTTAACCTGGCAAAAGGAACTCTCATGTAAGGTGTTCAAATCTGAGGACCAAAACTGCCTTCAGGCTGTTTAAAATAGTGCTTGACAAGTCTGAAATGAAGGTGAACTCAACATTAAAGGATCATACTGGTATAACTGAAAAGTATAGAATTAAGGGGTTTATTTTTTGTTTTATACACTTTTGGGCTTCTTAAAAGGCTCCTAAGGCTCCTTGTAAGCTAACAATAGTTTTCTACTTAAGCTCCTCTGACAAAGAGGTTTCCCAGGTAATTTAATGTCATATAAACGAATATGGCTACAGTTAAGCAGGCTCACAGAAAAGTCCTCTAGAAGCATTTTATTACAAATTTACTTGAGTCTGCATGGTAGGATATATGCAGGAAATCTCTTTGAAGAAAACAGACTGTAATACCCATCATATCTACTGAAGAATATTGTTTAATCCAAAAAGATGCAGAAAAAAGCAACCAGGATAAACTTATGTTTAAAACAGATTGCATCAATGATAGAAACCATAACACAAGTCCATTTTCTTAATATTGTTAAAGAAGGGAAAAAGTCATTCTCATTCCATACATTTTAACATTTTTCTGTGTCTAATTAATTCATTAAATTTAAGTAATAGGTTCTGGCTGAAACGTCCATATTTTCATTTGGACTCCTGAAGAAATTCATCACAGAAGAGCCCTTAGATCTTACTTCGCTAAATTCAAGCAAAGTCAGGATTCCTTCAAAATCCACGGCTCTTTCATAAGCAGTGAATTAAAAATATAAACATTGGCTCATTTCTGATCCTTCGCACTGCTCAGATTTTGTCTTACATGCTCAGATCATTCATTCATTCAAAAAAATACATGCTTAGTAACTGCTCAAAAAGTGGATTAAATCCTTTAACACATTATTACTGCACTGCCTCAATAAGCCCTTAGTTTACCAAAAAGGATATTTACTGTAAATATGGTACTAGAACCAGCTGCATCACATTTACACAAAAAGAAAACATACTGGATTGTTTAGAAAAAGAGGCATAATATAGTGGCGATTGCTTTCCCCTATACTTCTGAATTAAGAGTTTGAAATACTGTGCTTGAAGTCCCATAAAGCTTGGTATGCCTTGGGAACAGCACTCCTAGCTTAATATGGGCCAGGCTCCTTTTTCCACTTTGAAGGAACAAAATGAGACTTTAACAGTTCCAGGAGCCTCTAGGTAGTTGCTAACTAAGGGCTCTAAAGCATTCACGTGGGCAGAGCTCAGCCCCTAGTATAAAGCATATTTTAGGAAGACCGACTTTTAGAACAAGATTGGACCATCTCCCCTCCTACCAATGCCGAAATAAAACCAAATCCCTTTATTCCCTTCTCTGTCTCCTACACATATTTTAAGAGTTATGAGACCCTTCTTGAAGTAATATATGCAAGTGAATTGCAGTTGTGAGATTCATATATCATTTAGGTATGTCCACAACTCACAAGTCAAAAAAGATGAGCATTTGGAAGACACAGTATAAGACAGCAAGAGTGCAAAGAGTAAGACTCCTCATAAACATCGCAGAGCTATATAATATTTTGGTACAAAAAGTATTTAGGTACAAAAGGAATAGAAGACACCCCTCCTCCTCATTCACCCCCCAAAACAATAGAGTTTCAAATCCCAGCATGGAGCAATTTCAGAGATTCATGTCATACAGAACTATGTAGTTCAGGGCTTTGAGCCAGGAAATTCTGCAAATTTGTCCTGAGATTAAATAGTGCCATGCAACCCAATCATATTACAGCTTTATTTTGAACACTTGCACTTGGCAATGCCTCTGGCTGAAGATGTCTTGTATTTTTTGGCTCCTGCAGAGTCCGTACTAGAAAAACTTTTTGGCACAATTGGCATCTACTGTTTAATCTCATAAAAGGGTATGGAAATAAAATCCCTTTAATTGGTCTTAGGTATGCACAAGTCTTGAAAGGTTTGAGACTAATTTTTATAACACGAATTAAATATACAGCCTGAACTAACTTCCTATCCAGCAAGGATGATATTTCTAGATCAAAGATGAGGATGCAGAAAGAATGCAATAAAATTGCATCAGAGAAGAAGCTTACTGTCTGGCATTGCTATGCAGAGGTTAGACATGTCTACATGGCAGTCAAGAAGTACAATTTATAGCTTGTTTGAGGATGTGTGCACAAGCTGCAACTAGTTGGTCAAGTGACAATAAACATATAGCCTTAGCAGAGCAAAGTGTGGACTGAAAACTTAATCTGAAAATTTTGGCAAATATTTAAGTGGCTAACCTGCACTGAACTCCAAGCTGCCACAGCTAACACTTCAGTCGTCGCATTTATACTCCTATCTAGCCACAATGAGTAAAAAAATTCTGACAAGACTTTGTTCTAAGTATACTATGAATTCAAACAGTGGGAGTGAAATGGGGAATGGGAGTGTTACTGGACCTTTTCATCTGAAACTTTGTTTCATCAATAAAACTAAACTGCTAAGTTTCCCTGATAGTGGTGCTTCTAGCAAAATCTCGGCCTTCTCTGATTTCTTGTTGCAGTTGCTGAGTGGTATTTGGTTAAGTGTTCCTGGACTGGGGTTTTTCATGAGAAATTTCAGAGGAGAGTTTAGACGTGCTCTTCCTTAATTGACTGGATCCACAGACTGAAAAACAGCCTTGAAAACCTGGAATAATAGTGCCTGCTTGCTTCAACAGACCCACCCATGATTGTGTGCTTTAATTTTTCAACAAGATGTGGAGGTAGGGCCTGAGGAAACCCATAAAAATGTTTGGTTTGGCTTTCTGGCAGTTTTCCCCAGCTAGAGCGCATGAAAAGCACTGAGGATGCAAGATCCTGCTAAGTTTCCATAGAGCGCCTGACTCGAACACCACAGAACATTCTGTACATCCCAGAGCGGGGGATCGTATTGCTCTGCTCACCCTGGGGACAGCAACAAGCAGCAGCAGCAGCAGCAGGTCATCAACTGGAAACTGGAAACCTGCCATCTTTTAATTAGTTGCTCTCTACTTCATAGTAATCCTATTTAAAAGCCTATATAACGCAAGGTCAGGTTTGCTG
Organism: Burhinus oedicnemus; assembly: GCA_008921705.1. NCBI lineage: Eukaryota > Metazoa > Chordata > Aves > Charadriiformes > Burhinidae > Burhinus > Burhinus oedicnemus. The sequence goes on from VFFE01007486.1 coordinate 3,701,482, forward strand.
TACAAGCTCAGATAATGCCAAGCCAAATTTTTAATCATGTAATTAGCCAGCAACACCTTTTTAGATGGAATAAATATCATCTCCTCATTAAAATTAGGGAGTATAATATATAGCCAGGTTCTGTTCTTTCCTATTCTTAATCATTGTCCAGATGAACAAAAATGTTTCCCAACTGACTCTGAATTCAAGAACCCCTTTAACTACCAACAACTGCTTTCTATACAACTTAGCTTGGATTTGGTTTCAAATTCCATGTAGACGGTCTTTCAGATACCAGAACCAAATTCTCATTCCTCTTATACCCTATGCAAAGGTATTTTAAGCCACTCCAGTTTTCAGTGATTCTAACCAAACTGCTCTGTGAGCAATCACCAGATGCATTTTAGGAGCAAATAATGCAACCTCGTACAAACTGTACACAAGAACTTAAAGCAAAGGATACCAAAGGCATTAAAGTCGTATTGTCATTTCACAGACAGTTGCAGAACTGAATAAGAAAGATTAAGTGTTACTTAGTCAGACAGCAAATCAATTCCTGATTCAGGAGCAGAACACAGGTCTCCTGACTACTAATCCAATAGCAAGGAGGAAAATGTTGTCCTCATCTGGATCTAAAAGGGAGATTTCTCACATCTGGTCCCTTCCCGACTTCCGCCATCATACCACTTCACTACTTGTTCAGGATGCTCGGTTGAAATGTGCTCCTTGCTGTGGCATTAAAAAAAAAAAAAAAGTCAAAAAAACCCCAAAACAGTAATTTACAGTGGGTGGGTTCATATTAATACAAATTAATAAAGTTCTTCTGTAAATATGCTGCAGTATATTGTGTAACATAATATAATCCTAGTAATCTGAGCCCTTGCTACAGCTCTCTGCTATTAAATCATTGCCAAAAAGTGGGGAAAAACTGCCAACCTTATGTGCAAATTATGAAGTGTGTAGATTCACAAGATTCTGCCTTATTGACAAAAGTAAACTCTTTTTGAAATAGACTGATTTAGATAGCCCATTTCATTAAATACATTTATTTTACCTTGCAGGCGTCATCCATTTGGGCAGGAAATTAACTTTTCAGCCAGTGATCTTTTTCACAACACCTCCTAAAGTGATATTTTTGTATGGAATGCTAGCGAGAATAGCACTGTATGAACACACCCCAAAAATAAGTTTACAATTCCTGACAATACCCCAAATATTTCAGTAGGTGCAGAGCATACAGGCCCTTGGCATTGAGTCAGAACTCCAAGTCCCAACTCACAAAACAACACAGAGCTGCACACAGAATTTGGCAGCTCTGGGGCGTCAACCTCACTCCAAACAGGCAGACAGGCAAGCAGCCAGCCTTTCAAGAACTACCTCGGGCTGCCGTAGATCTCCCAGCTCTCAGCCTGGACCTTTCGTCGACCACTGGATCATCCCTCCTCTCCAGAGGATTCTGTTCTAATGGGATGTCTTGGGGGATTCCTCTCGACACTCTTCTCACTCTTTAAAGCTCACTCTTTAATTCTGCTCCTCTCTGCAGGATCCCACTCTCCCTCATTCACCCACTCTGGGGAAAAGAGATGAGTTCGAGACTTTCCACTCTTATAACAGGAGATTTCTTTCTCAAACTTACAACATTCAGACCTACTTATCTAACCTACGACAGCTTAACACCCATGACATGTAGCGTAAGTGTTGCCAGGGATGAACAGGATTAGTAAATAGGGAGGAAAGGAAGCTTTTTCCTAATGTGGTCTCAGACAGGGGCAAAAGAGAAGCAGTTCTACACCTGGAAATGATCCCACATGAAGCGACTCTCCTAGCTCATCATCATCTTAACTCTGCACTCAGTTTAACGGATATTTCTCATTGCACAGGCTGTGTCTGTGACAGGGTCTTCTCAATTTTGTAATGGAAGAGTTGACTATTATTTTTCCAAAAAGTGACCAAACGGAATATGCTCATGAAAAGTCATTAAATGCTCCACACACACCCCCCTCCTTCATTTGCCATAAACCAGTACGGTTTTGGTAAATGCTGTCAGTTGTTTATTTTAGGAAAAAAAAATAGTTCTCCACAAGTCATTTGTAAAACCAAGGCACAGTTCAGGTTTCAAAATTTGTGGGAAGTTTTTTGTATTTATTTCCACACTTCCCATAAAAGCTTTGATACCTGTATACATTCTTCCTCTTATTTCTTATTAATAAGCAAAAACAATGACATAAGAAATTGTTAAAGATTCAGCACATAAGACTTTAAAGACTTCTATACCCAAAGAAAGGGAAGAGGAATGCAAACATTGACAAAGCGAGAAAGCAGCTATAGCGTGTTTTACCAGTGTCAATCTTAACAGAGTTTTCACTTGTTCCACTGAGAAAAATAGATTTCCTCATCATCCTTTCTTAGTTTTAACACATTTGCCAAAAGGATTCCTTTCATACTAGAAAACCACCCTCATTTTTCTTACATAGTGTACTGTAAACCCACCTATATTTAGCATCCCGAGTCAGTCTGTATTCCATGCAAGAAACTCTAGTCTCCTGAGAAGGGTTTGGTGTTTGGGATTGGGGTTTTTTTGGCAGATTCCAAAAGATATAAGTACATCCTAAAATTTGTCTTACTAACAAGTGCAACACACACATGACAACACATCTGAACTGAAGCTCCTTATACCATGTGGTGACCAGAAGTTGCTAGATAAATAAAACAAGCCTAAAACAAACATAAGAATCTGAAAAGAGAGAGAAAAAAGGATATGTATAAGAATGAGGCACAATGGCTCTATCTACACTAGTAACTCAGGCATGCCAGAACGATCCTGGCTGCTCTAAGCAACTGGCGTGTCCTCAACCATATTACTAAATTCTCTCACCTTGCAAGCACAGGGCTGCACACAACATACGATTCGGAAATGGTCAGTGGTGCATGCCGACTCCTGTGCCATGCCCAGAAATTGTCTGCCAGTACTAAGTGGCCCAGGCCTAAAACCATGCTGGGGCAGCTGTAGCAATCTAACTGTGCAGTCCATCAAATCCCAGCACCCAGGAACACTGCCTTGACTTATGAGTATGGATGCAGCCAGTGAAGCCACACTGATCATTCATCATAGGTGCACAACAATCACCCTTTTGTTTCTGTGGAAAACACTAGCAATGTTTCAGAAATACAGCCTGTTGCATTACTAGCTCTCTATTTTCTCTTTATTTACTATGTTCAGGGAAAAGGGCAAGTCAATGGAAAGTTGTCCTCTGAATTGATGGAATCGTTGGAAAGGAAACAATAAACAAAGGAAGCAGAATTGAAATGCAAGTTAAAGATGTCACTTTTCAGTTTTCTCCAGGGCTGCCCTGGAAAAGGTTATTTGGGGGATCATCTTTGTAGTCCTATGCAGTACTTGAGTGCCTTTGCTGCCTTTACGGTTATATATTAAATGTATAAGTACAAAAACAAAATAGAGATTTCTTAGTCATTCCTTTGCACCCAAGGTCATGAGTTTTCTTAGCTATCTCCAAAATTTGTTTGATTTGGGACTATTATAGGACTTGGGTAGAAATACCTTTCTTCCTTTTAAACTTATATCACAAGGTAGATTTAGCAAAAGTCATTTTACGGGTTAGCAAAAAAATAATGACGGATTTTAACTTATGGTTATATCATTAGGAATATATATTTCAGGGCTGTGACCTTACAGCTGCAAAATACAGAACTAGTTTTACTTCACAAGCATTTGTCCAAACATTTTCTTTCATTTTGATCCAAATAGTTTCACACCCACTGAGTTAGACTTTGACTTTCAGGTTTGAGCAAACTGAAAATTTCAATCAGCTCCTCAGCTAGAGTAAATTGGTGTAGCTCCACAATGGAGCAAAATATTGACTTCAATGGAGCAACACCGATTAACACTGGGTGAGGATCGGATCCTGATCAAATTGAAACTCAATTGAAATTGCTGTGCTTCACCTGGTGTTTATTCGCACCTCACATCAAAACCATGCAAAGCTATGAATTCTGCATGATTTTGATCTAAAGCCACACACCATATATGCTTGAAATTGAGCTCAGGTCATTCAGGAGTTCCACAATGCTAAGGAAATCTTTTGATAAATATGGTTTGCGTTACTAGTTTGTAACAAAACTCCACACCAGGTGACTTTTGTGTGGTCTGGTGTTTCATTGTGAACATTTTGCACTGCTCTAATGAAACATGATTTCTAAGACAACGAGGGGATAAAAAAAGAGTTTCTATTCAATGTTTTACCCACGAGTTCCGCAATATGCACACAAACTGCAACCACAACGTTAAAATCCTGATGTCTAAAATTTGAAACCTCATTCCTTATTAAAGCACCTAAATAATGCTAGTGTGATCTTCTAGAGATTCTGTGCAGTAGGCAGCGCTCATTATTGGTACAACTGCAAGTCAAAGCACTTTGCCTTAGGTCTTTACATGATCTGGGATTTCATCAGAGCTTGTAGAGAGATTAAGACTAGGTTTTCAGACGTATTTATGCAAAAAGGTACCTGAAAGTGCAGGTGGCCATCTAGGGACAGATCTGGTGTAGGCATTGGGCTCTTTAGAAAGGGACAGGAAAGTCCCTGTGTGTAGAGCTCACCCAGTACTGGCCAAGAAGTAACACACTGACAGGAACCCTTTCACTCTGGAGCTTTGGTGGCAGTCACAGCTCTGGGCACATGGGATCACGAGCCTGGAATGTAAGTTGCTTAACCTAGACAAAAGTATTTGCATACACTTACACATTTGTTGCATGTACATGAATCTGCTGCCTTGCCTTTTCCATGCAAGAAACGTGTATGCCACATGCACAGTAGGCCAGATGCCTCCAAGAAGCTTTGAACTTACTGTATTTGCCCTGGACAGCTGATTTGTGCATGTGGGGTAGATTTGATACACACAGGCAAAATGCACGTCTGGGTTTTCTGGATTGCTCCAGGTGAAGTTTTTGGTAGAAAAAGAAGATACATCGAGGCAAACTGTGACAAATGGCAGGCTTATGTTAGTGAGGCTTACGACAATGCTTACAACCTCTCACTGTCCTTAGTAGAAAAGGACAAAGACAAAACAAGGGCAAGTATTTCCCATCCAGATGAGTCCACAGTGTGGTGGGCAGCAATAGATCCCTTCAGGTGAGGTGAGTAGAGTACGTGGGTGCTTCCCTGTGGGAGAGCACTCTAAGCTGTAGGCTCCTATATGCAGCCCTGCCATCCTGAGCCTTTCAGAAGAGGAGAGAGAGGAATGTATTATTTGATACTTCTAATGAAGCTTTGGAGGAAGAAGAGTACCCACCTGCTCAGAGTTAGGCAGATGCAGCAATACAGGCAACCAAAATTCTAGCCATGTGGAAAAATTAAAGTAAACGGTGAGAGGCCACCTGAACCTAAGTTCTAGGGTTAGAACTAACATCTAACCCTAATTCTAGGGTTAGATGGCACTGAGACAATCTCCAGGTTTCATGTGGCTCAGTTCCATGCAATAAATTCACGAGTCTTTTGCTGAATGTAGCCTATCATACATTGCATGAGATTTAAGAAGAGGTAAGGTATGGACAACTTCAGCGGGGAAGTTCCTTACACTCCTGCAGTGTTATTACTGTGCCTTTCCCAAAATGCTGCCATCTTAACATGGCTGAGCTGTGCAGGATCTGTTTATACCTGCACCTCACTAAGCCACTTCAACTCAGCATTGCTTTCTAAAACACATAATCTGGCACAAGACTGAACTCCTCATAAGGCACAGAGCCAAGGCCATCTTAAAAATCCTTATTGTGAGAGGAAATGTTTTCTTTTATATATAGCTCAATGTTTATATCACTCCCAAAGTACAGGCCGCCTGAGGGAAACCCTTTCCTAATCTGTAAAACCTTGAATTTATGTATTCCATCTTTTAGCAAAGTGACAAGCTATGAAAATCCTGCACATTCCTATCTCTTCATTTAAAGATGTATCAACATGAGGTTCATCAGATGAGAGCAGACGACCAAACAGCTGCATTACTCTCCAGCTACCAATAAAGATAAACTCGTGGGAAAGGGCAAACCAAGGGAATGAGTCCATGGACTTCTACTCTCCAATGCCTTTCAAATAACCCTGTGTGTCTCCTTTACTGAGATTTTCAGATATGCTCTCTTGCATCTTTGAGAATCTTGTCCTTAGCACCCAATTCCCATCGCATCCTGGCATTCAGTGGGTTTAAATGTAAGCATTCACATCCTGGCTTATACACTGATTGGTTCTGTATTATTACAATACTTTGAAATCTCCAGTGGTGCTCTGACCATTAAGCCAAGATGTAAATTAGATAGATTGGATTAGCATTTTCCTATAGGGAAATGGCATGCTTCTTTATTCAGTATAAGGGCTTACTGCTGGCATGATTCTTTAGTCATGAAGACAAGAATGTATTATATTCAACAATGGTACAGATGCCTGAACAAAACATTATAATATGTCACTCATTTCTCTTGGAAGCCTCTCATGCTCTCTGGATTGTAGCCATAGTGGTACTTGACTCTAACTTCCACTGTCTTTCACAGAAGAAAGTGATGCAGGAACTGGGAGGCGAGAAGATAAAAATAGCTAAGCTTTCCCCATTGAAATTTCAACATGTGAGAGAATGGAGGGAACGCTTCCTCTCTCCCTTGGGAAAATTAGTCCTGTTATTGCCAGCACCAAACCCAACATCATCTTCCGTGGTCTAGTGTAAAATACTTCTCTGGGTCGAAATTACTTGATGAAAATGCTTATTTTCAAAGGCTTTCTATTTTGGGTCTTCAGTGTGTCCATTTACAGCACAGGAGAACCCTAAAAATTTTGCATAGTACAGTGTTTAATTTTACTTAGGCTACCATCCCTTCCCAGTCCCGTAAAAAGGTTTACATACAATAGATCACAGAGACCATAAACTAAAGACAAAGACCTACACAATACTGTTGAGGTAATCCTTTGTGCTCTGCACATACCAGTGCTGTACAATATTTGAGGAAAAGCACAATAGACTATTTCAGACATCTGTTTTTAAGGTTGCAGAACACTACAATGTAAAAAGCAGACGCTACAAAGAACTCACATTTCCAGCAACTTCAAATGATCCTGGATACTCAGTGGAGAGCACCAAACTGAGTAACTGCTCTCCCAACTGACAACAATAGTATGATGTTAAATGAGACAGATTCATGCTGCCAGTGTGTTGTACTGTGATGATTTCTTTGCTTTCCATATGATGAAATAGGTGGTAAGCAGAGTTCGACAACCATGCGTTTGCCTTATCATATTCGCTGCTAATTCCACTATTAGGTACTATATCAGATTTCAGTGCCCTGTTTCAAAAAGCCCAGCATCTGCTTATTAGAATTTACACCACTATTTAGTCAACAGGCAGCATAAATTCTAAATAAAACTGCTTACTACAGCTACAGTTCTGTATAGTTCCAATATATTAAATACTTTATCAAAAACCAATTCAGGGATCATGTAATGATGAAGCTGAAACAAAGCAGCTTTCAGGCAGCTGCTCAGCATTCCTCCTTCTGCCTTGTTTTCTTTTCCCTAAATGAAAGGAAACAAAGGTTCCTGTTTGTTCTAAACCTCCTGCCCATAGCACAGCATCCTCCATTGCAAGCCAAAAGCACAGTGGCCATCAGCAACATAGCTGGGCTTTGGTGAAAGCAAATGCTTCACTGAAGTACATTGTTCCTTTCAGACAAGTAAAACAAATGCATTCTATCACCTCCACAACTTTTAACAGTCACTCAATTTCTCTGTCATCTCAAGTAGGATGTTTAAAAAGCCTTCTTAAAGTCCACGTTTGCAAGTTCTGGAGAACACCATGAGGTGAGGATGGGTTGCGTATTTTTGATCCAAAGATGTCTAATTTTCCCTTAGTGAGAAAGAGAACTCTAAAACCCTTCAGCTCCAGAGACTTGCACAGAGTTCAAAACTGCTTTTTTGTCTGCTACCACTTTCTGCCATCTTTTGCATACTCTGGATCTTAAGTTTGTGCCTCATGACAAAGACTGCTGCAAAGTACTCCAGGACTTTGTGAAGGCACTGTACCACCTACAAAGCAAAGATGGTCTTCAGCTCCTTCGCAGTATATGGCTCAGCAGTGGGCTTCCTGCCAGAGCTCTGCATAGCGATCTTACAGCACTCCAGATCCCAGTAGGAAAACATTTGGGGGGTTGTTGTTGTTAGTTTGTTGGTTTTTTTTTTTCTTAAAGGCTTCTAAAGTATCTTCTTGAAAGAGAGCCTGGCTTATGTTTTCTATGCACTTCTCACAGGAAGCAGACAGAAAAAAGCAGCAAAAAACAGAAAAATAAAGCAGTAGCCACCATATACTTAATCAGATGAAAACCATATTTTCTTTTCTTTTTTTTTAGCTATTAAAGAAAACCTGCCAGTGTCTCTGCTTGTGCTATAAGTTGTCAGTCAACAGCTGTTTGCAAGCTAGATCATGGGAAGCTAAGGCCCCATATATCGTGTTCCTTCAGCTGAGGATTATAGCATTTAACCACAGCCTAGGTAATAATGCTTGAAACCTTGGCTTGATTCACCCTTGTTCTGGGGCAGGTAAGTGCAAATCTAACAAATCTAGAATGAGCACAGGTCATGGCAATACCCTAGGTAATTTGGTAGTGAATAAGAATGTGCTTTACAGCCTGTTCTCAGGGCTTGTCTGCTGGACAGTTAAATGACTTGGGACTTTATAAAAGACTTCCATAAGAGTTTTGCTCTGAGAACACGCTTAATCCATCCATATTTTGCTGGCAGTACACCAGTATGGGGACAGATCTGGCTGCCGCCCTGTCCCCCACCCTTCCTCCCATGCACATACTCCTGGTGAATAGCAGCTTGGAGACAAGGGCAGTATATAAAAGTTTTCTGAGCAAACTTACCACTAGTGAGACCTGTTTTGATAAAAAAGTAAGAACAATCCAGACACAATCTTAACACAGGGCTAGCCTGAAAAGAACCCAATGTCTTTATGACCAATTATGGGCAAAGAAGCTTTTGTTTTGATAATAATGGGTTTGACGATATCTGTCTTCAGAAGGAGGATGTAATGTTTCCTACATGACATACCTTCTGTATTGTGTCTTGTTTTCCTGTGTTCTCTCTTTTCCAGGTTCTATTTGCCTCTCAAATCTTTTCTTGGGTGATATCCCATTTTTGTTTCATTGCTTTTTGTCCTTAGAATAGCACATCATTTATATTATGTGTTGGAAAAATGTTGGTTTTATGGATGTTCTGTCTGTCTCCTGTGCTAAGTAGCACATGAATGAATTTAGCAATCTGACAAAACTGAGACTAAAATGTAAAGACCCTCTTAAATATCCAACATAAGTGAAAAAAATCTATTAAAGAAACCTTAGGTGTTTGGCACTAGGGTTTTTCTTGCTCATTGCAAGTATATCTAGCTCTCTGCATGGTTCATCATGAATATTCATTTATATGCCAGACAGAGCATTTGAATCTAGATTTTTCTTTGTTCCTCATCCTAGGTATTTTATATACATTTAGGCAATATCTACCCAGAGTAAGGACAGGAAAGAGGGGTGCTCACCTACATATTATGGAGGAGAAAAGTCAAATATGCCCAACTCCTGCCAACTGAAGCTACCTCTGCTGTGCCCAGAGGAGGTGCTGCAGGTTCATTGTGGCTGCTGAACAATCACTACCAGCTGGAAGGAGTTAGTTACTAAGAGTGGCCCAACAAAGAGCAGAAGTCATGCCCAGCAGCCAAAAGCATCTCACTGCAGTTCTGTCTCTGCAGGTTACACTCCAGGTCCACAGACACTTTGCATGCAAGGAAGAATACCTACATGCTGTAGGGTGCATTTCAAAGTTCATGCATGTCTTTGCCTTGGAAAAGAGTTTGTTTTTTCTCTACATTAGAAGCTCCTCAAAACAGGTAACCTTTTCCCACTGCACAAGTATCAGAGCAGATACAGCCTTTATCTGAGCAGAGAAAAGAGAAGGGCTGCACAGCCACATGGATGCAACCATGCCATGGGACAGCTCTGTATGCCATCCAGCCAGTGCTTATGGATGGATCTCTCTAAAACGTCTCTACCCATGTCATTAAATCTGTGTCCGATTGCACTCGGTACAGTGCGGTCTGGACTGAGTAGGGATCCTCATCTCTACACAGTTAAAATCACAGATGTTAATTCTTTTAGAGGCAAATATGGGCATCTCAGTAAAGAGGATGGTTAGTTAACCAGTAAAGGTGAATATATCCCCGTGACAATAATCATTCTACATGGAGCAGATTTTCATGGATGGGAATTGTTAGCAGTTCATTTCTGTTTGAGAACCTGAATTAGTCACATGAAGCTGCATTAAGGCTTTTTGGTGCTCAGGCACCACTTCTTACCATTATCTCAGCGCCCTGTCCTCACTTTCTTCCCAGTGTGGCCATACTTGCCCTGGCATGCTCTCCCTCTTGAGCCACTAGCAACTTCTTCCAGATGTTTCCACTACACTGGTCACAGCCCAGAAACCTGGGCAGCGCTGGTAGCACATGAGAATCAGGCATGTTTGTACCCATGTGGCATCCTTTTTTTATTGCTTTTATTGAACACTTCTATATAAAGAACATATTTGTAGGAATCAAGTTTCATTTCTGAATAATTACATATATGAAAATGAACTGAGTAATTGAATTCCAATGAATAATTCAAGCAGCTGTAATATTTGAATCTATAATCTGCCAGAGTGTTATATGATCTTATTTCCATTTGATTCCTGAGAGGAAGTGCCTTACAAGCACTGGTACATAAAGTTGTCTCTAAACACAGACACCATCCATCGTAAATGTTTAATGTCCAATCATGAATTACAGCACCTGTTTTAAGTGATCAGCTACTAAAGGATATATAAAAAAAAGAGGACGGAAATAGGGGTTTCTTTCAAGGAAGATTATTTCCTGCTGTTGAATTTCTACATCTCAATAAAGTGCCAAATTCAGTCTTTGTTCTTGCAACATCTACTGTGCGTATAGCTGAAAACTGAAACAAAGATCTTAGCATGGAATTTCAGCTACAACACCAAATATTTCAACCTCATTTTGCATGCACATTGATTTAAAGCCTTGGTTCTCTCTGTACATGTGATATACTACAAAACAGGGCCCACAAACCTTTGTTCACTTTCTCAGTGATTTTTCCATCAATCTTGTCTCTATCACAATTGGTTTTAGCATTCCTGATAATTTGTAAAATGTCATTTTTATTACACACACTCATATTCACCTGCAAAAAATATATTCCATGGATCCGCTATGAAAATTTTTTTCTAATCAGGATAATACCTTAAGAGTTAAGTGACATGCAATGAATAATGAAGAGTCAGCAGTAAGTGGTAAAACTCAGTGCCTTACTAAAAATAAATAAAATACAGAGGAAAGTAAAAATAATAGGATTTAACAGAGAATGGCGGGGGGGGGGAACCTCACAGACTGTTTTGGAATGATTCACATGCAGAAAAATGGGGAAAAATTCACAGTGGATCTGTTTCTCAGGGAGTTTGGTCCAGGTCTCACTGGCAAGAGTGAAGAGGCAGACTTCAAAAATATGACGCAAGGAGAAAGACATAAAAAAATGGAGTGAGGGAAAGGACTTCGTGCCACTTTTTCCTTTTGGCCTTTATATTCTACACACATTTTCCTTACCCTTACTCATACTTGTTCGTCTGGGGGAAATGTTGGGATTGGGAAGTGATCCATGAGAATGAAGCAGCTTGAAAAGCATTATATTAGTCTGTGGAATAAGTAATACTTCAACCAAGTGAAGTAATGGAAACCGCTTCACCCAAGTCATTTAAAATTGGACTGAATAAGGCACTGGAGATTATGCTGAAGGGAACAATTCTGCATTGGCAGGAGTATGGACAAGATGACTTAATAGATCTAGTGTCCATGTGCCAAATCCTGAGATCCGGATCCAGTTTTTATTACTCTATCGTTACTAAAGTTGAACTTCCATTCACGTTATTGGGAGCTCAACCTGACACAAGGAAAAAATAACCAAGACCTTCAGGATTTATGCATAAAAACTACTTCCTTATCATTTTAAAACTAAACCTGCTACATAATAATTTTAAAGTTTGAGGGCAAAAATAATAGATCTATATAGAGCACTCCTTGAATTATTCCTAACAGCCTGCCCAGAAAAGTTACACAGAGTTTATCTAGTTTAACTGGTTAAGACTTGCCAGAACCTTTGATCAGTGAAAACCTTACGGCTCACTTGAAATAAATCTCTGTGTGTATGCTACACCGGTCCTGAAATGGATGAAAATATCTGTGAATAAAATATTGCAATGAACATTAAAGTTTAAGTATGCTTTGCCATTTAAGCATGGGAACAGTATCAGAAGTTGTTGTTAAAAGGCATGTAATGTAAATATAAGCAACAGCATTTTTCCCTTTTCTTCATTAAATATCAGTGGGGCATTTCAATGTAAATGATAGAAGATTCAGGCTAAATGGAGTCTGTTTTCCTTGGTGTAAAAATGTGTGTAGAAGGATCAAGGCTCTTCAGAGATTGTGCTAAATTTTTATTTGTTTTAGTTTTAAAACAAAATAGTACTAATTAAACCAAAATTATTCCAGAAATGCCATTAACGTATTTAAAATGAGAGAGCTGAGGGTGCTCTGGGGACAGAGATCTGTATGTCCTTGTATGTACACAAGGGTTGGTTTAGATGCAGTTAAATAGTTCCAATTTTCACTTCATTCCCATTCACGCCAATACCTGTTGCCCACTAAGATTATTCCTGACATGTGTGAATCAGTTCCCTCTGGCACACTATAGAGTAATCATAGACAGAAAAATCAAAAGCCACATTGAGTGTACTGGAAAAAAAACAGTCAGAAAGAAAGCTGAGGTAGCAAATTCTTTCTTTATTTTGTGATGTGCAGAGATATATATTAGTTATACTAAAGTTAAAACTTCCCAATATGGGGGAGAGGATTGGGAACTGTAGGACAGTGGAATTTCTTCCCTTCTAATAAAAAAGCCATGTTAAAAGTTTGTTGGATTCTTATTAAAGATTTTTACACTATACCGAAAATTTTCAGAGGAACTTCAAAATTTCTCTTTCTTAGAATTCTTATTTGTGCTTATACTGAGCACTAGTCTGCAGTCTGCATGAAGGGATGAGATTTTTCTCATATCTTTCTGGAGTAAGGTTATTGCCCAACCCTATAAAGCTACGAAAAGTTATGTGTGTTCCCCAAATGGGAAGAACAGAAGTCTTATCTTATTTCTTTCTTTTCGTTTTTGGGTTTTTTTAAGTTTGGGGTTTTTTTTTCCACAGAGGCTGTAGGAAACCTGGCATATCATCTTTAAAAATATCACTAAATCAAAGTGAAACTCAACAGTGAGCACATCCAGGTATGGGAGAAAGAGCTGCTGCCTTCAAGCAGCTGGAGGAGAGATGATGGCGATGAATTAACCTTGGAGGGATTCACAGTTGGCCCCTGGGTGTGCAGACAGAATGACTTGTAGCCTGATGCTGACCCTACCCTTGTCCAGATGAAGACATAAGCAGGAGGTTCCCTTTTCTAGAAGGTACGGCTTAGCTGGCGCAGCCAGCTGTATGGCTCCTAGCCACACAGGTCAAAGAAGTTTCCAAGGCTAAATAAAAACAGGTAGATCTGTCAAGTCTGAGCCGTCAGTAGAACTCAGGCACTGGCTGCTCTCTTGCATGCCCCTGCAAGTGAGGACACATTTCACAGCACAGTGCAGTGCTTTTTCCTTCATGGTCCTACATGTCCACCTGTCAAGGGCACAGCATCACAGCTGTAATGTATCAAGAGAAAGAGAAAGGGAGCAATGCCCCCTGCCCTGTCCCAAACTCAATAGAAGACAATCCCTAGCTGCAGCTTTGCCGCAGCTAAGCTACATCCACCCACACGGGACACAGATTACTCCTTTCACTGGCACAAGCCCATTTTGCCAGATACTTTGCTGGACAGATTGAAAAACTATCACATGCCAGAGACAAAAAGGTATTGAAGAGGCTGAGGAGAAAACACAAGTGGTCTGACACTGCTGCTCTGACAGAACGAGCATTAGGCAGCTATTATTGATTGCATAATTTTAGAGGAGCACAGGGCTGCCTTAATTTGCACCACCTACATAAGCAGCTGTAGTTGACCATTGGCACGGGGAACAAGAACAGAAGACGTGCAGAGATAGATATTGTTAATATTGTATTATTCCATTAGTACTTCACGAAGACCGAAGCATGCATCAGGTTTCCCCGCCTCAAGCTGTTCAAGCATGAGACAAAAAGACTAATTGCTGCCTAGAGAGGTTATGGTTTGTACAATGACCAGAACTGCTGCAGTCCTCCCCAGCTTTAGCTATACCCTGTAGATGCACCTGATTGCTTGGCCTATCATTATTTTTAAAGCAAATAAAATGTCTTTCTGCTTCTTTGGGTATGGAAGGCATCACTTTCACAGTATGCTTCATCTGGAACTCTATTTAAGTAAACTCAGGAGAGCATATTCTATATAGGCAATACAAAATCATGTGTGATTTTTTTGTTGTTGTTTCAATAAACAGGGCTTGAGTAATGTCAGGGTTTATGGCTTTTATTTTATTTGGAGGGACTACTTTTTAACGGAAGCAGGAAGCAGTCCTTGGACGCAGTAAGTCACAATGTATAAATAGCTCTACTGAGAGTATAACAAAGGCTCTTTTGTGCATTTTTACCAGCAGAGCCAATCATATATGCAACTTAGTAACACAAAAATAACTCATCCCTACTTATGACACCTCTACCTTATAAAAAATTATTAAGACATCCATTTAGAATTTCTACCAAAAGCATTGCATTGCTTAGGAGAAGTCACACAGAAGTTGAAATTATTTTCTTTAATAATTGTAGAGAAATTCAAGAAATTTGTTGTTGTCTCCTTACTAAATAGAGCATACAGTTAATTCATCCTGAATTGGAATACACTTGTGGAAATATGCTTCTCCATATGGTTTCATATTTATTTCTGCAAGGTGAATACAGTGACAGGATTTTTTCAAATTAGACTATACAATTTTTTTATTAAATCAAAACCAGTAGAGTTCCTACTTAGCAAGCATTCTGGACCTCATTTTAAGCCATTTGAAGGAGGTCTGAAGTTTATTGGACTTTAAATACATCCTTTTCTCCATCAAGGGTCTTTTAAAGGATAGTTTAATCTGACTAATTTACCTTCAGGAATTTCATTTTACATGCCAGGCTCTGGGACTGTCAAATCCTTCGACTTTTCATTCTTATCAAACATAATAAAGCAATCATATATAACCAGTAGGATGTATTTTTTTAGTTTTTATCCAAATGCCATTTTCAAATCCAATTTAGGTCACATAGGATGCCAATTTCGTACAGTTAAGAAGTTAGACGGGTTTTCCAAAGAAAGATTATCAGTAGTAAGTATAAACATATGTCAGTTCATTAACTCTTTAAAAATATCCAGCACATCAGACTTCATTCCCTCCTACATATTCAAATAATACAGTAGGTCCTACTTGAGGCTTTGTAAGGTCCTGATACAAAGACTCCCAAAACTAGTGGAAATCTTTTGCTTTCCTAGTGGGGTTTGTACTGAGGCAAAAGCCAATACATCCAAACATTTTACTGAGTGGGCTTGATCACACCTTGAGATTTGGGACAGGTAACAGCCCCGTGCCGCCTGTTCCAGCCACTGGTTAGAATAGCTTCCAGTGAAATATTCTCCAGCTGCTCCATAACTTAAAGAGTTATTATGTCCTACTTATAACCAGAGACAGAAGCTAAATTTGCCTATTGTCAGTCAATCATCCCCTCTTCCCCCTCTCTCCTGCAAATGTAATACTCCATTTTTACCTGTCTAATAAAAAAAGCTTTTTCCCATTTGGTTAAAATCAATACAGCTTCTCCACAAGGCGTTGATTTGCATTTCTTAATCACGAATATTTTTTTTCCAGTGTTATGATAGAGCTTAGGAAGTATTTTTTTCTCCCTGTACTTTGAGAAAGAAAGGTTCTTTTATTTCCAACTCTAGGAGCAACCAAATCTAAATCCATGCTAATCCCTAAAGTCAAGTAAATTCTAACAACTCCTTAGAAGTAGTACTAACATTACCAATTACTTTCTTCCTCTGGTTAGCGTAATGCAAATTGATACAGACCAATGAAAGTGAGTTTGATTTCCCTGTGCAAATGAATTAGTTGGTATACCAAAAATCAGTAATATACCCAACTTGTATTATGTGCTAAGCATCTTATTCCTTGTATACACAGAATATTTTAAGATTTATAAAGTATTCGTATATTTCTTACACTTGGTGAAAAAGTGAGCCTGTCTTTAGTGGAGCTTTGTACTCTAATGGGGATAGATGAGGATTCTGCCAAATCCAATACACAACTCTCATTAACATAAGCAAGGTGAAGTTTCACTGTTATCTATCGTTAAATAAAAGTTACGAGGGACTGTCCTCCTTCTGTATGTCCAAATATATATATAATATATAAATATATATAACTTCTTATGTCATGTACATTAATGTATTTGGACATACAGAAGGAGGACAATTCCTTCTTTCCTCAGTCTTCAAACAGAAGGAAAACGAGCTTGAGGAGTCACTTATTGCTGGTTCTTCAAGCAATTGCTATGTCATTAAATCAATCTTTTTTTTTTCCAATCCCTTTTTCTGCAGCCAGCCAGCCATACAGTACTCATTCGCTCATGAGCCTAGTCGATCCCATGTCTTATGATGATAATAAAAAGTCATTTAGAAGTCTACACCACTTATTTTAAATTCAGGGATAGCATAACTAATAAAACATGTAACAGCACTTCTCAGCACCTTTTCACAGAAATGGAGCACAATTTTCAGTCTTAAAAACATTCAGATCCAAACATTCAAAAGCTTTCAAGCAACCACTTCTGTGCTTTTAAAGGAAAATGTGAACAATAACTCAGAGGGCTGAGCCTTTCCTGCTAGCATGGCCCTATGTGAGAGGCACCTCATAGCAGCCTTTTCCCTAGGGCAAGTGAGAAAGGGAGCAGGATTCAAAACATCTTCCTGCCTCCTTCCATGAGCAATTAATCTGCTCCCCTTGAGCAGTCAGCACACTAATCTTCATGCTAGCTCATTTATAGCAGCTGGTCACTATAGTTGTCCACTGAAATCTTTGCTCACCTCCAACTGCTAGAAGCCAACTCCTGCCTCTGCTGACAGAGAGAAAAGGAAAGCAGACAGCCAGGTCACACTCACCTCTTATTGCCTGGGCATGCAGGGAGGTGGGGATAGCCTCAAGATTTTTCCATCAGTCGGTCTATCCCAGTGTAAAGGCTGTTAGAATAGAATAGCATCAAACTTCCTTCAGAGGCTATGGGCCAATATACATCAAAGGTATCACAGTAAGTAAAAATATGATCTGGTCTCACATTCAGTAGTATGGAGTCATCAGCAAACATACAGCGCTAGAGAGAAAGCTCTTCCCAAATATATAACCTGGGATTTTTGTATTGCATCTCCTGGGTATAGAAGTGTTTGACAAGATTTATAAAATTGAATACATCAGAGAAGGGGAACATAGAGGTTTAATAGCTTCTGGTCATGAGTCAGGTCAGAAAGACATGGAGACTTGCTTGTGATCTCAGGGCAGATAGTGTCCGTGGTTCCTGATTACGTTTCCAGCAGCTATCATTTCAAAAGTCTATACCACCTCCACCAAAACAGAAAGTAAATATAAAAAACCTCACTCCAGTATCCCACAATATCCACACTTCCACCAGCAACTAAATAAGATTCATTTTAAATTCACACTTGAATTATTGTTATAAAGCCAATAAAAACAAAATATGAAGCCCTACTGAAGAGTAGTTTTAATTTGACAGCATTTCTGAAGCATCTGGGGAAATCTGCTGTCTACGAATGCTGCATAAATTCTGCTGTTGTTTTCTACAGCACTGCAAAAGGAGAACTTCCAAGTGTCGTTCACAGCAGGAAATGCCTTCAGCCTATTTCTACCCACAACCAATAATTCTTAAGTTAATATCTGGTGGGCCCCTCCAAGCATTTCAAAACAGCATGCTTTCTGCAGTGGTCTGGTAAGAACTGTATGACCTACAAAAATCAGTAGTGTGAGTTGTGCCATCTCATAATGACATGTTCTCATGTCAGTTCTGTTTACTGTATCAGTGATGTGAGTTGTGATTAGAAAAAAAGTAGCATATGGTGATTAAAAGAGATTTTTTTCTTTTTATGCCTTTTTCCTCTTTCTTTGCAAAAGAAAAAGAAACAAAAACCTATTCAGATCCCTGCTATCCTATTCCTACTCCATCCCTCCTCAAATCCCTCAGTCATAAAGTGTTCATGGTATTCATCGCGACTTAGAACATAAGAAAGGGATCTTCCGTTCCACTTATCACTGCATTAAGCTTGCTTCCCTTTCATAGGAAAGTTTCATCCTACTTATTTATCATGTTATTTATTATACAAAACCAGACTTAAAATATCCCTGTATTCACAAACTTTTTATATGCCATAAGACTAAAAGAGCAGTTTATAGACCATCAGACCATAAGTCCAGTCATTCTGTTAACAGTAGCTAATATGGGATCTCTAAGAAGAAACACAAAAACAAGGCGTATGTAGCATGTTTATATATTCAAATTGATATCACAATCCACACAGATGATAATGAAAGCTGCACTGATCATCTCATTTTCATCTCGTCCACCAACTTTTTGGGCCTTTCAAGCTGGCCTATTACTCGTATAGCTAGAACTTGCAGTGAGTTAATGGCTGTGACAGTTTATGCCAGCTGAGGATCTGGTTCTAAACTTCTAGCCACATCTCATTTAAGATTAAAAAACACACATCCTATCAAATATATCTATTTGATATTATGAAAAGTGCATTAGGAAACTAAATTAGATAATTTCAAAAGTGTTTGCTTTTTTTTTAAAGAAAGGTGCATGCTGGAAGACACTTTTATTTATTAAAGTGCATTTTTTTCTATGAACCTTTTAAAGCTCAAAGAAATAGCAACAAAAAAAAACGCAGAGTAAAAGATAGAGCATTAAAATCTCATTGTGGTGTACACTAGAGTCATTTGGACGATTATGCGAAAAATGAATTTTCAAGCTACTGTCCTGTTCTTTAGATTTTAACATTAGCTTCGGGATTATGCATTTCAGAAGCAGACAATACCTACTCAGTTAGAAAGAGATTACTTTAAGTCTTCTTTATGAAAAACCAGGGAGAAGTAGGAGCCTTAAGCTCACGGCTATGTCTGTTTTAACTGTGCTGACCCCATTTGTGTTTCACTGCATCAATGCTGAGAGCCTTGCTCTGCTTTGAAAGGTCAGAGATTTGAGGAGCTATTGCTTATGGACTGTGTTCTTGTTTCTGGCTATTTGATGACAGTACTTTTTAAATGCTCATCAAATAGACGCGGGTTTACATTTTTCAAATTCCATTCTTCAGAAAAGAAAAATCACCTTCTTTCAATTCATAAGGCTAAAAAAGTCAAGTCAAAGTACAAAAGTACAATTTCTTGGTGCGTCTGCTCTATCCTTATTTGTTCCATTTTGAGTGACTGAGTATTTGATTCAGCTCAGGCAGCCACCACTCCCAGTTCCTGAGCCCCAGCCAGGTCTCTCAGGCCCATTCACAATTCCAGCACTAACTTTCCATAATTATTTTATTTCCTTAATCTTCCCAATGGCTGGTTCAGCCCCAGGTGGGCCTCATTCCTCTCCAAGTTCAATAAGACAGTCTCTTACTCCCTCTGCTCTCCTGTCTCCTCCAATTTTGATTTTTGCTGGCAGCCTCACAGTATCTCCTCTCTCTCTTTTACACACACAAACACACACATGCACGCACACACAATAGCATGGGAAATGCCTCAACCATTTGGAGAGAAACAAAGGCAAATTGCAATTTTCCACACCTAGAAAAGAAGGGAATGAAAGGATGGCAAAAAAAAAAGACAGTATGAGGGAGAAAGGAGGACCACAAAACTTCAAAACTTTAAATAGAGAAAATGGAAGGAAAACCAGGAAGAGTTTAAATATAGCAGTAGAAAAACAGAGAAAAAAAATGCTATTCATATATAAAAGGATGAGAAAAAATACAAGAGATATTGGAGATGAACAGGAAATGTAAAACCAGAAAACCCGTAAGCCTCAAATAACCCAAAGCTCTATGTAGCTGCTGCAATTTCTACCTATCTGCCAAAGTATCTAATCTCTAGAAGTGTCTAAAAAGATGTAAAAACCCCAACCTATGTCATCTTTTTCAATTATTATTTTCTAACTCTTAGCTTATCACACAGTATTCTTGAAGTTGAAAATGTTAACTGCTGAAGCCTTCCTTCGGCTTTTTCCACAATACGTTAACCTGGAGTGCAATACATATCATTATGCAAGTGTAATGCTGCATGCTACACCCTGGTGTAGCATCTAACTGTAGTCTACAGAGACGAAGTCTGTCGGCTGCAGCTTAATAAACTATTTAAATACGTGGCTGATTTAAAGCTACAGCTATGCCTAACCTGTGGAATCCAGGCATGCTTCCCAGCTCCTACAGCCATGTGTGTGTGCGTGCGTGTGTGTGCGCGCATGTGTGTGTGTGTGTGCCCCAGCTGCACCCTGGCTCCATGCTAACTCCCTTCCACCCTCCGCCCCCACACCCCGGTTTCCGGCCCAGCCAGGTCCCCCCTGGATGATCAGGGACATGGCTATGGCGCACACCCCACAGTTCAGACAGAGCCTCTGGGAGTCATCTAGCGTTCCGTTTGCAGCAGCCTGAAGCAGAGCTTTGACTCGGGGTAATTATTTTGTGAGCTGAGACTTGTATGAATATTGTTCGCTAATAGTTTTGCTGTGAAAGAGCATATCTTTTCTCACTCTCAAAAGCAGAAATTAGTTCAGTTCATTTTTTAAAGAAATTACTTTAACAGCTTGTGCCATATTTATGCAAAGGAATACAAGCACACAGCAGGGCCAATCTGGTAATAAAGGACACACTGGCTTGGAAAAAGCAACCAGAGCATTCACGTGGCCACATCGCCATGCACTGCACTGGAAGTATACTCCTAGGTGTCACTAGTTCATGCTTGGCCATCTGTATTTTGTCAACAATAGCAATTCACTTTTTAATGAATGTTTAAAGTCTCAATTCCCCTAGGAGTAACAGCTATAGAGAGCATCAGCTATTGCTGAAAGAACAGGGATTCTAGGAATAAACAGAATATTGTAGAATGGCAAACAGGAACCAGTGACCTCATTATTCTGGAAAATATCTCCTTTTGAACCACAAGGAACTCTGACAATTGTAAAGGTTTAGTCTTGAACAATGGAGTTTCACAGAGATAGAGTGAAAGCAAAATTGAGCCCCCTGTGTACTTATGGCAGTTCTTTATTATGTGCCATATATTATCATGTTGTGTTGTGTTTTGCTTTATCGTTGTTGCATCTTTATTAAAGATGGGCCAGAAATAAAACCCAGATGTAAACATACCTGCACTTCCAAGGCACTTGGCTTTAGCTAAGAACACGGCAGCTGAAAGCCATCCTCAGCACATTTTGTTCTAGAAGGTTTATATTCTTCTTCTCTTAAAAACAAAAACCAAGGAAAACACTTAAAATAGCAAATAAAATCTCAGTGTTGTAAAATAATTATGTATTATGTTTTTTGCTGTGGTTTAAAGGAATCCGGTTATGCAGGTATGGGGAATGACTCTGACTTTAAAGAGAAATGAAGGAGGATAGCAATTTTGCTCCCTAGTCTGCAGAATACTAAGAACACAGGACACATTCTTGTCCTAAAATCAAGGGATTTCCTTTGTTTAGGCTTATTAGGCGAATTACAGACTGGTGTCTTGCAGTCAGACACTGAGGTCTGCACTGGATTATTGAGCTGTAGGACACAAAACCATATAAAGCAAGAGATGTCATTATTCCGATGACAATGGAGGAGAAAAATATCCACTGCTGACAGGCCTACTCACTCACAAGTCCATTGGTGTCAACATACATAGCAGTAGAGCCAGAATAGCTTAGGAAAGAGTTTGTTACATCTGGTTAAAAGGGAAGTGTAAGAGCTAAAGGGGAGCAAAATACTGTATGTCAATATTTGCCCTACTGAGGAACAGCAGACACATACTGGAACTGAAGGATACCATATATAAAGAAGTAAGTAACCACATGTATTATTTCAGCCCTGTGCCCCAGCTGTAAAACATTATTTGAAGTTATAAGGTTATAATAGTTGCACAGCTGTGGGAAGGTGAGGGTCATCCATTTTACATACATATTCAAATTAAGAATGCAGGGCTGCTGGCACAGAGCATCAGCAATGATATGGCCTCAAAGGTAGGAATCCACAGAAAGACCATCAAAAATCTCTTTCCATTTTCTCTTTGGGAGATGGATGTGAATTTTTTCACTCCTCTCTTGGTTGTTCCTGGTTAGGCCTGAAGATGGAAAATTATGAACAACCTGGGCACTTAAAGTACAGATTCACAGAAAATTCAGGAATCTAAGTAAAAAAAAACATACAAAAGGGCCTGATTTACACCTAAATCAGGTGATGCTTAAATCCCCTAAGTGCTTTCTTTTTCAATAATCAAATGTGTTTCTTGAATGACACATCTGTTCATGACTAGAACTGCCCTGGCTAGACTTTCCTTAAGCCCCATCTGGATACAGAAACTAGATGTTTTCCACATATGAATATGCCTGCACAGCAATACACAGGTCACATGTACCTCAACTAGCTCTTAATGAACTAGTCTGGGTACCAGAAGCTCATAATGTATCACTCCCCATAGGCTAATGTATCCTGTTTTGATATGTCTTCATGACCTTCCACTACGTCAAAGAAAAACAGAATTGCTGAGGTCAGAAGGGGCCTCTGAAGATCATCTGCTATGAACCCCTGCTTAAAGCAAGGTCAACTAGAGCAGGTTGCTCAGGATCACGTTCAGCTGCGTTAGGTTTTTACAAATACATTAACAAAAAGAGAGCCAGGGAGAATCTCCACCCTTTATTGGATGCAGATGGGAAAGATTGTCAACAAAGATGAGGAGAAGGCTGACATACTTAATGCCTTCTTTGCCTCAGTCTTTAATAGTAAGACCAGTCATCCTCAGGGTATTCAGCCCTCTGAGCTGGAAGACAGGGATGGAGAGCACAATAAACCCCCCATAATCGAGCAGGATACAGTTAGTGACCTGCTACACCACCTGGACAGCCACAAGTCTATGGGGCCAGATGGGATCCACCCGAGAGTCCTGAGGGAACTGGCAAAGGAGCTTGCCAAGTCACTCTCCATCATCTATTAGCGGTCCTGGTCAATGGGGGAGGTCCCAGACAACTGGAGGCTTGCCAATGTGACACCCATCTACAAGAAGGGCCAGAAGGAAGATCCAGGCAACTACAGACCTGTCAGCCTGACCTCAGTACCAGGAAAGATCATGGGATGGTTCATCCTGAAGTGCACTCATGCAGCATGTGAAGGACAACCAGGGGATCAGGCCCAGCCAGCATGGGTTCATGAAAGGCAGGTCCTGCTTGACCAACCTGATCTCCTTTTATGATCAGGTGGATGAAGGAAAGGCTGTGGATGTTGTCTACTTGGACTTTAGTAAGGCCTTTGACACAGTCTCCCACAGCATTCTGCTAGAGAAACTGGCAGCCCGTGGCTTAGACAGGTGTACTCTTTGCTGGGTTAAAAACTGGCTGGATGGCCGAGCCCAAAGAGTTGTGGTGAATGGCGTTAAATCCAGCTGGCGGCAGGTCTCAAGCAGTGTTCCTCAGGGCTCAGTTTTGGGGCCAGTCTTGTTTAATACCTTTATTGATGATCTGGACGAGGGGATTGAGTGCACCCTCAGTAAGTTTGCAGATGACATCAAATTAAGCAGCAGTGTTGATCTGCTTGAGGGTAGGAAGGCTCTGCAGAGGGATCTGGACAGACTGGATCGATGGGCTGAAGCCAATTACATGAGGTTTAACAAGGCCAAGTGCTGGGTCCTGCACTTTGGTCACAACAACCCCAGGCAACGCTACAGGCTTGGGGAAGAGTGGCTGGAAAGCTGCCTGGCAGAAAAGGATCTGGGGGTTCTGGTGGACAGCCGGCTGAACATGAGCCAGCAGTGTGCCCAGGTAGCCAAGAAGGCCAACAGCATCTTGGCCTGTATCAAAAATAGTGTGGCCAGCAGGAGTAGGGAAGTGATCGTGCCTCTGTACTCAGCATTGGTGAGGTCCCGCCTCAAATACTGTGTTCAGTTTTGGGCACCACAGTATAGTAGGGATATTAAGGTGCTGGAACGTGTCCAGAGAAGGGCAACAAAGCTGGTGAGGGGTCTGGAGAACATGTCTTATGAGGAGCAGCTGAGAGAATTAGGATTGTTTAGTCTGGAGAAGAGAAGACTGAGGCGAGACCTTATTGCTCTCTACAACTACCTGAAAGGAGGTTGTAGTGAGATGGGTGCTGGTAACTAGCGATAGGACAAGAGGAAATGGGTTCAAGTTGCACCAGGGGAGGTTTAGGCTGGACATTAGGAAGAATTTTTTCACTGAAAGAGTTATCAAACATTGGAACAGGCTGCCCAGGGAGGTGGTTGAGTCACCATCCCTAGATGTGTTTAAAAGTCATGTAGATACAGCACATTTTGAAATATCTCCAGGTACAGAGACTCCACAAAATTTCTGGGCATCCTGTTCTAGGATGATGTGTTGACTATCCTGACCACAGTGAAAGAGCTTTTTCTTATGTTTAAACAGAATTTCTTGTCTTTGAGTATACTGATTGCTTCTTGTGTTGCTGGGGCTCAGGCTCAGCAAGCTCAGGTTCTGCACTAGGCACAGCTCTCAGCCCCTTGTCTGCAACCAGGACACTGAACTTTTTCTATAGCTGCAGATCTGAAGGCAGAGCAGGAGTGGTTTGCCTGATGCCAGAAGTCAAAGACTTCACCAGCATGGGGGTCTCTGACATCAATGCCTCTGCCTGCCCCTCCCTTTATACAGTTGGCGTTCAGGCTTTTGCAGCTACAAGGTCTTGGAGAAGATCTCATCAAACTCCTTGCCTTGTCTCTGATGCTATTTAGTCTGTAGACCTCCTCCTGCAGATCTTTTAACTTTGTGACACAGATCCTCTATCAGTACACACCTCCTGCAGCCAAGGACACGACCTCCCCCAGTCTCAGCGAGGCATCCCTATGACCACGGACCTGCAGAGCTGCAACCTCCCTCTGGAGCTCAGGTTCAGTTGATGCCAGAGGAAGTTGCCTTAGCTACTGCCCCATGACAGGTCACCACCGTTGTTAAGCACATGTACACCATCTTCAACAGAGTTTCTGGCTCCCTCCTGTGCACCCCTCTGCCCAAACTGGCAGACTGCTGCATCTGCTGGTTGCCTCTGTTAGCTACACTCTGTTACACATCTGTGTCACACAGGTATGTGTAAATCTCCTGAAGAACATAACCCAGCTGGTTCTCTTAATACAGGACCAACAAGACATCTCCCTAAAAGTAAAATAACAGATGCTGTCTTCAACAATGCCAACAGAAACACTGGAGAAGTAATTCTTCTCCCTGGGATTTCAAATTATTTGCTGAATATTGGTACAGTTCTAACCATGTGTAAAAACCAGACACTGCTATCCTCTATTTTTACTCTGGAGTGGTTCAAAAGACTTGAGTAAGCTCTGCTCAAACCATTGAAAATAGTTTAGAGGCATCCTTCAACCTGCAGGAAATGGGTACTTCCTATTCATTTGCTCTGGGCAGTTCACCATTTTCCTTTTGACTTTAGATGCTTCTTTGCTAGTTAACTATTCTAGATCTTAGTTTGAAGCATCTAGGTACTGGGAATCTAGATACCTAACTTAGGGACTGGATAGTCTCATACATACAGATCAGAAGAAAAATACTTAAAAGTAATTATACTTTTAACCTACTGAAGTTTCTGGACTTTAGATCCAAAACCAAGAGTGATATCCCTAAATAACCTGGTATGAGCCCAGGTCCTTAAAGTTAGACATTGTGGTATCTAACTCATGTTTATATTATGTCTGAATCTCCAAGGACTAGACATGCAGATGGTCGACACATCTGCTCAATGGATAAATGAATGTGGAGTTCATTGTAATGCACAATGAATAAGAGTTAGGAAGCTATTTACTGATATTGGAATTACAATTGTTCAGCACTCTCCACAAAAGTAATTCTATATCCACCTCATTCCCATTCTAGCAAAAATAGCAAATCAGTAATTATTAGCCACAGAGAGGAAGGATTTAAGGCCTTTAAGAAGCAAATTCTACTTCTAATTATGGCAAAGTGAGAAGAGTAAATTGAACACCACCATCCTATAATAACCTGCAGTCAACAAGGAATAAAAATAAACTAAGACCAGTGTCAAGATCAGAAATTTAATCATTCCTCCTGTATTGGGAATTGTGAGACTCTCAAAAACAGATCCACCGGAAATAAATTATATAATATTATATTATATATAATAATTTATAAAAATTGAGTTGTTTTAGTTCCAGCTGGTAAAAGATGTCAAAGTCTGTGCAAGTAAAATTTAACAGGGAAATGGCCATTCTTTCCCACTAAGGCCAACAATATGGAATGGACTGTGTATATACATTTAAACCCTCTTTACTTTCCAAAACTGCCTGATGAGAATGAACCATGGTCTTTGCTAGCTTCCAGATCATGCCCACCTGCTCTTTGAGAGATCAGTAACTGTCTTAGGACAAAAACTTGCAGGGGACTATTCCAACAGTTTAGCAATAGAGACAACCCATTCAGGCACTCATAACATTCCCTGGAACTTTCTAATTTTCCAGTATAGACATGACCTTAAAAATTCCTAAATCTAATATTGATTTTACACTTTAAAACAGGAAAATAAATTTAAAAAATGATAATCTAAATTAATTAGTTTCTTTTTGTTAGGAAATTGACTTAAAGACATATATTTTTAAATGGGAAATTAGTATTTTTTGTTCGATTTTCCAAATATAAAACATGTGTAATAGTGCTGTTTGCCTATCCATCTGTCTGTTCAACCTGCCTGCCAGTTCTCGTCAAAAACTTGCAAGGAAGTAAGTGAACATAGAATACAAATCCAAGGAGCCAGACTTCATTAATATTCAAAACAATCTGTATTCCTTAAAGTCAAGTCACTATGCAAGATGTGATCATCTCCCAAAATTTTAATTTCAAAGGTTAATGCTAGAAGTTGATGTAGGAATTACAATTACACAGCAAGAGATCATTTAAACGTCTCTGCATTCACGGCTATAGTAAAAGCCATCACCCTGTAAAAATCACAAGTATCCAAACCAGTAACCTGTTTTGTCTCTTACAGGACACTGTGGCTCTCAGATGTGCACAGTGAGGACAAGAAGCAATAGGCACAAGTTGGAACACAGGAAATTTTGACGAAATGTAGGAAAAAATCATTTACCATTAGAGTGGTTGCCCAGCAAGTCTGTGAAGTCTCCATCCTTGGTGATACACAAAACATGACTGGACCAGGCCCTGAGCAGCTTGGTTTAATTGGACCTAGTCTGAGAAGGAGGTTAGACTACACAGTCTCCAGAGGCTCCTTCCAGCCTACACAATTTTATGGCTGCTTAAAGGGAGTCTATGAGCAAAAAAAGGAAGAGTTGGTGAGAGAACTTAAATCTGGTCCAATTAGCTCATAAAATAAAAGTGAATCTTGAAATTGACTCATATCTCATTGGTAACTAACATGTATTAAAGGATCTCTGTATATCTTACTGGCTTGCTTAGGTACTCTTTTGCCTCTGTTCAATTGCAGTCGTTTGACCCCCCTGTAATCTCTGTTTTAGTAATCTCTGAATTAGGCTTTCAAGGCTGTCACCAATAGCCTGTCGCTAATCTATATAAAGTCTCCAGATTCAGCAAGTTAAGTGAAAGATAAATTTACACAGGGAGATACCTGGAAATAGCAGAAAACAATGCCCAAGAACACGGGAAGGTCTAACTAACAGGGTAATGCCTTCAAGCTGGAAGAGGGTAGATTTAGGTTAGATATCAGGAAGAAATTTTTCACTGTGAGGGCGGTGAGGCACTGGAAGAGGTTGCCCAGAGAAGTTGTGGAGGGCCCATCCCTGGAAGTGTTCAAGGCCAGGTTGGATGGGGCTTTGAGCAACCCGGTCTAGTGAGAGGTGTCCCGGCCCATGGCAGGGGAGTTGGAACTAGATGATCTTCAAGGTCCCTTCCAACTCTAACCCTTCTATGATTCTATGATAACCCTAGGCAAAGACAAATGGGCCTAGAGATTCATTGAATCTAATGGAGGAATGAATAATGGACAAGTGATATGCCTTAAGGACATCAAAATAAGAAGTCTTCAGAGGAAACAGTCACAAGAGTGTAGACTTGAGAAGAAACGTGGAACATTGACCTGAGTGCAGAAAACAACTCAGTGCAGGTAAGCTAGAAATTTTACTGGCTGTTTCTACTGTTTTCTTAGGAAATGGGATTTTGTGCACATCCTTTACAAATGAGCAGAATTGTACCAAAGCAGGTGTTGTACCCAACTTGTACTATGCTTCTCTAAATTGAAAGAAATCTGCAGGGCACAGATAATGAGGACCAGAATGAAAGAAATTAGGTTTGCAATGCAATTGCCAAACATGCATTTTGTGGTATTTTAAATCCCTGAAGTTACCTAGTCAGCCCACTAGCTGTCACTCCAGAAAGACACAACTTTTCCTTATCTGCCAGCCCCACATAGGTGTCCCAGGTACCCTACTGTGTCTCAAATGGCACCCACCATCTATGTTTAGGCAAGTGAATTGAACCCAAATTGTTCAGACCAAACATATAGTTTGTGTAATCTTGTCCCACTTATCATTGTGGAGGCTAGAGCTGTCTGCAGTCCCATGTTATATTTCTCTTCTCTCTTCACCCCTCATACTATGGTGGGATGAAGTAAAGACCTTTCAAAGAGAAAAGGAAAGTGAGTCCTCATCTCTTGTTCCAGACAGAAAGAAATAACCTGGCAATTCAGGCAGCCCAGCCAGTCCTAAGACTTCCACTTCCAAGACAAATGCTTCTGGATACAGAGGTGATCTCAGACACTTCCATCTTTCTCTTTGGGTATTAAATAATACTGTTCTTTGTTTCAAATAATAGCCATTGAAGCACTGGGAGGAAGAGACTGACCATGTGTTCTGTGACTGGAGCATTCACCTTTTCTGAAACCAGAGGGCAAACCTTGCTTCAGGTAATATTTAAGTTTTTATTCACCCAAAAAACCTGCAGTCGCCTGAGGTTAGACCATGCATATTTGATATGGTACAGAGGAAAGACTGTACTGGAATTGTTTCAGATAAATTTCAGTGAAGGAGAAAGGTGTGGAATATTTACTGTATGAAGGTTGGGCAGATCAGAACTGTTCTGCTTGGAGAACAGACCCCAGAAGCAGCAATAAAGGTCTAAAATAACATTGAATGACAAGAAGAAAGTGGATAGAAATCACAGTTCATGGATTCTTCCCATACAAGAACTACACATTATCAAATAAAAGCAGTGGTTGATTCCAATTTTCATTGGGACAGAAAATTTCAGTATATGTTTGGCCTTAAGCAGACGCATTCTTTAAGCACGTACTACTGACTACTGTCAGACAAGCTGCTGGGCTGGAGAGGCCTTTGGTCTGTCTGATGCAGCCATTCTTATATTCTTAAATCCCTTACCTGAATGAAACAGGGCTGCACTTTGCAACAAGGCTGCTTCCAAAGGAAGAATCCGAAGCTAACATATGGCTCTGTGATTTTGAGCAGAAACGCCATCCTGGAGTTCCAAAACTCCTTCTGAAACTTGTTCATATATTCCCAGCATTATCTGATGAAAAGAACAATAAAAAAGAACACTTTGCTTAAAAAGTCCCAACTAGCTCCTCTGTTATCCAAACCAAAGCTCCACACTTTCCTGAGGTTTCCCTGCCAGAACCACAAAAGACATTGGCACGTTCTATAGGCTCAGGCACCAGTAAAATCCAATACGTATCTAAAGAAGACTGATTGCCTGTCCTTACTGCAGTGATTTTAAGGCCCAGGGCTCCACAGGGGAGAGATACAAGGCAGCCAGGAAAGACATTGTGAAAACAGACTGTGAGCATATAAATCACCAGTGCAATTCAGACATGGAAGCTGGGAAGATGACTCCTATTTGGAAGATTAACTACACTGTACATGCTAAGGCAGAGCAAGCAAATCTTTTGATATAGATAAAATGCATAATACTGCAGGGACAAGAAAGGAATCATCCTTCTGCCCCCAATGAAAACATTGGCTTTATTGAGCCAGGAACTGGAAAGGGTTATTTTTTCCTTGTGCTGAAATATAACCTCCAGACCATAGCTGGGAGGAGGACTGGGGCACTTGCCTACAATGATTCAATCTAGTATGGAAAAAATATATGTTCTTATGATGATTTTCTAACACCAAAGAATTTGTCTGTTTTAATAAGCCCAGAGAACCTAGGTGTCTGGTGATTTCTTGTCATAAATCAGGAGCTCATTAAAAAGAAAAAAGTATGAAAAGAAGGCAAAGATTCTGGCAGGAGTCTTGAGAAAACAATTGAAAAGCATTTTTTAAGTTTCATTTATTTTGGTGCAATATGTGCAAAGGCCACAGCTCTGAGCACTAGTAGTTCTGAAGTCTGCCAACTAAGTACCTAAAAGCTCCTGAATTTTGTACCATGGATTCAGTTTTCCACCTGTGTCTGGATATTGCCTGCTTAGAATGACGCGCAAAGCTGTGGTTGTGGGAGGGAGGTACAGAAAGTCATGCTACCTGACCAACAGGAAATTCAAAGTGCATCAATTGTAAGAGTCCAAAGAGCTGTTGAAAAGTAAGATAAGGTTCAGAAGGGGATTACTGTGTCCTAAATGTGATATTTTTATTGAGAGGGCAGTGCTTAAATTACATTTTTATGAGCCAGCGTGGCATACCATCACTTTTTCATTTTACTGGGAAGCTTGCTGGGACTTCTCTGGTTCACAGCTGCAGAACGGATTAATTTTATCCTCCCCTGAACGAGACCTTCAGTCCCACCGTAGCTTCTAACTTGGAAGCAGCATGCAAGGATACTACAAGACCAAAATTATTACATCATCAGACAGAGTAGAAGAGAAACAGGAACAAAAATGGATAAAAAGCTGAGACTTGATTCAGCAAAAACATTTATGCGCATGTTAGCCTTAAGCATCCCTGTTTAGTGAAGCACTAAAGCATGTTCTTGGGCTTAATTGAAGTTAATGAGATTTACACAGGTCCTGAAGGTAATCACATGCTTCACTGCTTCATTAAATCCGAATACAAGTATTATAGGGCAAGGTTTATCCTCAGGGAATTCCATTGAAATACAGGGTGATACAAACCTATAAATCATTTTAAAGGTATTTATCATTAAAATGCATGTACAAAAATGTGCTAAGAGGAGTACAGGTTGCATGAGAGCTGAGCCTCAGAATAGCAC
Source organism: Burhinus oedicnemus (assembly GCA_008921705.1). NCBI lineage: Eukaryota > Metazoa > Chordata > Aves > Charadriiformes > Burhinidae > Burhinus > Burhinus oedicnemus. The sequence continues at coordinate 3,733,015 of VFFE01007486.1, forward strand.
TTTGTTTAACAAGATACCTGAGACATAAGACCTGTTTAAATGTAAAATCAGAAGTAACTACATTGAAGCCAAGGCCAATGCAGCTGAGATCAATATTAAACCCCAGAGAAGGGGATTTTCTAAAAGTATGGGGGAGGGGAAGAAAAATGGAGAACAGGTCCCCAGAGAACATGATAAATGATGATGGGTTAGGCAATATAGTTCTGCTTCCAAAAGCCAGGCTTAATCCTCACTCAGGAGTAGACATTGTGCCACATATTTAATCTATCCCTTAGAGAGAGTCAAAAGGATCAAAAGCATCACACAGATACTTAAAGGGAAAGGTCATATTCCCATTGAGGACTAATGACTATATCCCTTCCTGCAAGCATGGGGATTTCTGGTGAGGGAACTAAAACTGCAATGTTTCCAGCGTTAACTCTGGCTGTAGGGTGTCTGTTGTCACATCAGCTTCTTCAACGCTTCTCCTTTACTCCAAACTACCCTCACACTGTGAGCTTGCAGCTCCCTGTGTTTCTCCTACAGCTTTTCCATACCTTTCAGCAAAGGGATTTCTTTAACAAAACTGAGCTCTGTGATCAGATCACCCGAAGCCACTGCAATGTCTCAAAACTACCAAAGCCTTTGTGGTTACAGAAGAATTGTAGAGAGCTGCTATAATTTAAGAGCAGGGATTTTTTTTCCACTGTAGTGGTTCAATGTGTGTTGTGTGCACACATGTGCTTCAGCACAGATGGAGATTCAAATGAATATCAGACCCTTTGGTGTGAGTTCAAATTTCCTGAAGGTGTTGGAATGTCTGTAAAACATCAGATGCCCTTTTGGTTGTTTTTTTATAAATACATTTTAATTCTCTGCTGATTTGACATTTCACTTTATTTAGGAAAAATGGGGGAAAAAATGACAACATATTGAAAAAAGTTAATATGGAAAAAAAGAACAGGGAAAGGAAAGGAGGGTTGTATGTCCCTGGCAGCTACCTGCCTTTCTTATACAAAGCCACCTATGATTCTTCTACAACCAAAAACAAGCCAGGTTTTCTTTGTGCTCTGTCCAGAAAGGAAGTTCAAAATATGTACATCTACTCCAAAGCTATTAATCTTTTTTACAAGATTATTGAGGGGAGTAGAGAACCATTGTCATCTTTCCTAAAATAAATTTTCCCTGAAGCTTCAGGAATCTTTTAAGCAAGGTTTAAGATATTCTTTCCTTTTTCTCTCCTAACACATTTACCTCCCAAAAAATAGTTACCTTATGACTGATTTACTTTTGTATTAATTATATCTATTTCTCTGTTTCTTCAGAAAAAAAGGAAATCTTTCCCAGCCTACTGTATTTAGAGCCCTGCATAGCTGGCTTTAGTTTCAGCTTGCTACTGTCAACTGAGACCCACAGGGCTGGAGAGGTTGTACATCCTAAAAGGCTGAAGGATATGTTGCATGAAAGAATTTCTAAATGGTCAGTAAGACCAAAAAAACCAACAATCTCTGAACTTTTCGATTTTCCAAAATGGTTTCAATTGCATATTGAAAGTAACATAAGGCAAAACAGCAACAAAAATCAGAGTCAGGCCCCTAAACAAATGTCATCACTGCTTAGACTTCAGTGAGGGTGTTAATTATTATCACAAAGTGAGGAAACCACAGAATTGTTGGACCAAACACACGTTTCATGTGGAGAAAGTAGTACAAACAAACCAAAAACATACATCATTTTCCATGGAACACAGAGAAGATCCATCTATTTATTCAACAAGCCTTAGGGATCCTCCTCCTGTACAAACTATCTAACCTACTACAATACAGCTTGCATCCCAAGGCTATTACAGCCTTCCATATGCCTGTAATTTATTAACTATCTCAGCTATGAGATTAGAACTGAAATAATTCTGAGTGCCTTTAAGAAGGAGCTTGTATAAAATCTACATACACTGTATTATGACACTAACACTGAAGAACCAACCTTCTCCCATATGCTCACATTTGCAATTCTTTAAGAAGACTTTTAAACTAAACTTAAGATATGCAAATATTCCACCTGGCTATGGGACATGGGATATAACTACAAGGAAGAGTGTATATGCTATACCCTATGGCTGAGCCATGCACATGGTGAAAAACATGTACTTTTCAGTGCAATGTGGCATAGGGAACAGTGATGCATATAGCTCAAAAGTTATCCCAGAGAATGACAAATACCAGGGACTTCACATTAAGGCAGTAGAAAGGCCACAGTAAGTAGTTTTTGAATAATCTGTCTAGAAGGTATCCTCTTTCCCCATTCAATCTCAAAGTGGTTTGTTACCTGAAGCTGGATAAAAAACCTCATATCCTAGTATGCATCTAATACAGGAACATTATCTAGCCATACCACAAAGATTTTGTTATTTATGGACCAAACTAGCAATAAAATTATTTACAATGTTGAGGGCAAAATAGAGATTAGGCAGTTCACTGCTCTGTACTCTCAGAATTAAGGAGCGCAGATCCTTTCCTGGTACGCACTCTTCACAATGAGCAATTCTTAGAGCATCTTCTTGCTATATACTGGTCTCATATGTGATTGAAAAGCTAAGCTGACAAACTTAGGTTATGTCTCTATTACCACATTTACCTGAATCATAGCCACACTGCTAGATCTTATTTTTAGACTGATAACCAGCAACATTTTATAGATTTGCACAATGGTTGTACACTGGTTTCAACAGGCAAAATCTAGTTGAGAGAAGGCAAGAGAAAATCTGCAAGTGCCTTACAAAGGCAATAGAACAAATTTCGCACATTGAAACTTCAAGTCAACCCTATCGAACCCCTGGAAATTCCTAACAACAAAGTCCTAAAACTGGTGTACTGAATACAGTTAAACTGCTTTAGTTAAAGTAACTTTTAACTGAGGTCATTCAACATTAGGAATTTGAAGCAATTTACCTAGTTTAACTTAAACCAAGTTTAACATGGTCTAGTTTTTCAACTGACCCAAAACAATTAAATTCCTGTATTTCCTAACTAATATACGAATTAATTTTTTTAAAATGTCTCATACTTAAAAATTTGCAAGCAAAGCCAATGCTGCACAAACCACACCTTTCCTTGAATTTATTGCCATCTTTTTAGAAAGTTTATTTAAAAGAATATAACCCAAATATGTGCTTTTCTGTGAAACGTACTTTTCAAGTTCATTTATGCCAGAGAAAATACTCATTTTCCAGAATGGCATATTTCATTTGCTACCAAAGAGGACTGACTGTAACCTAAAGCTAGTGGCTCCTTTAGAAGAAAGAGAAACAATTTGACATGGTAGGTCTGGTATCCTTCTGCAATATCAAGTGAAGCCCTACATTTTCAAAATGATGCATGGGAATTTAACCACGTGGTGCCCATTAAAGTGAATGCCAGCTCTCATGGTTTATGAGGTCACCAGAAGTCCTTGATGTAATTACACCCCCGTCCCGCATGGCTGATTCTCTTGTATCACAGACAGAGTCTGAACCAAAGCCCATAAAGTCAACAAAAATGTCTGCAGTCAGTTCAGTCAGGTTTGGATCAGGTATTTCCACTGGAAAGAGAGAAACAAGAGAGAAATAAATTACTGAACAATTGCTAGTTTAACAGCATGGCATGGATCCTATGTTGATACATATGCCTGTATCGTAAGGGGGAAATAGTGTCTTCCTGTGGTCGTGCTGGAGGCATCTCATGGAAAAGAGAAGCACTGGGGAATATTCCTTGGAAAAACAAAAGAACATCCTGTGAGAATGAAATTACAAAGTAATTCTTTAAGCATACCTAACAGCTATCATACAGCACACCAAATACAATATATTTGAGGAATAAATATCTCGGGCTCTTTGGGCATCACCTGCATTTTTAGAATTTACTGTACTGGTACACATCTGTCAGTTTTGTATTTACTAGACTGAATCTTTTAATATTCATCACACACTAATAACATTCAACTTCTAAAAGTGAAACACGGCACCCAATTTACACAAAGACTTTGCACATTGTTGTGTTTTAGAGCACTCAGTAGTTAATAAAAGGCTATGGTCCTTGAATATATTGATTTTCATATTATCTTGGTTGGAATATGAGCTTGCTTTAGCAATAAATTGATATGTTGATTGAATACTTACCAATTCTCTAGGTTTCAGGTTGTGTTTCTGGGGTTATATCACTAGAAGCATGGTGGCCTACTACGGTCTCCTGAATCTGTGTATGTAAGATACAATAATTTTATTTGGAAAGTAGGTGTTTGTCAAGCCGTGTGATGACATTCAACATTAAAACATGGATCCACAAGTTTTTAGGAGTCTGTGTGCATATCTAACATAGTCAGGATTTCATCAAAGTGTCCTAAGCTAGTTAAGAATTTAGGGAGCAATTTGTATGCACGCATGCATTAATACATGCATACCTTGCAAAAATGGTCTAGAAAAAAGCAGAGATGCTTATTGAAGGAGATTTGCACAGAAAAAGTAAATAATCTCTCTGAGAGAAGTAGCAAATTTTGGAAACATAACAGCAATGAGATAAGGATTATCACCTGGTGTTTCCATGGGCACACAGTGCCTGTGGTTTACTTACATTTCTGTTATCCAGGGCTATATAACACAAGTGGGGTACCCTGGCCAGCCAAAACCATAGACAGTGCAACACTTATTTGCAGCAACACAGAAGATCAGATCAGATGGAGAGGAAAAAAAGCTGATGTTTTAAAATGGCACCTGTCTGAACTAGGGAATATAAATGATACAAATATAGGTGTACTGCTTTGGGAGTCAGTTGTCTTCATACTTACTGCCCTCTCTGTCTGCAAGCTGGATAGGTCACCTACCAGATAAGTGTGAATTAACCATACAGGGAACACAGCGCTGTATCAAATGCGTTTCTGTAGCAGCTGTGGAGGCTATGGCAAAGTTTCAGATCCTTTGAATGGCTGATCCCAGTGGTACTATGGCTTTTCATTTTCCAAGAAAGATTCTTTTAACACAGGTTGGAATGTATTTTCTGCTGTCTTTTGTTTTGGTCTCTGCTATTACTAAAAAAGTCAGGAAAGTTCAGAGTGGGGCAACTTTTTCATTACAGAGGATTGAATCACCCAGTAAAGGACAAAGTTTACAGCAGGAATCCTGTGAAAGAAGGATTGTGTACCTATGTTCACATCCAAACCTTATGATATAGCCTGTAATATTTTACCTTTTGCGGCCAGGCTGCTCTCCTTGCCTTTGCTTAAATGAGCAGTCAGAACACACACAGCTGGTGTGGGTTATTCCCGTCTCCCGTCATCTCTTCACCCCTCTGAACATCAAGCTCCAGCTAAATTTTACTGATAAAGACAACACTATGCAGAAGGAAAAATATGCATTCTTCATGCTGTACAGCTGAGTAGGGCTAAATGGCTAATAAAAAATTGCGGGCATCAACTTAAAAGGCGGAAAGGAAAGGGCTGGTGCCGTGGGTGGAACCAGGAGGGGAGGGAGGCCGGCATGGTGGGCTTGTGGAGGAGGACTTGTCAGTCCTTGAGCTGGAGCCAATGCCAGTCATGCTACATGGTTGGAACAGCACTACCTCAAAAGTGCATGTTTATTTCTGTAAAGTGTTTGACTTCCATCTGAGGGCATTTTGTATGAGCCGAGATGAAAGCTATTTGAAGTCTTTTTATAAACAACATAACTTAGGTAAGTATTTGACATGGATAAATACTTTGCAAGCAGTGTAGAATTATTAATTAGGAATCTGCAATCTCTCAGCTTATACTTATACTTCAGTGCCCTGTCTCTGAGGAAGTATTCACAACACTGATACAAAGGTTGGAGTATTACAGACACGCAAGCACAGAGCCTGGGCTTTTAACATGCTTTTTAGAATGAAAAGATGAAAATAAGTACTTTGGGGCTGTCACTTAAACTAAACCTTCAAGTTCTTTTACCCTTACCCGCTACAGGAGCCATCGTGATGATACCCTCACCATGATCGTTGGCGTGCTCACCTGTGTAGAGCTCCTCTTTTCTTTCCCGTCATCTTCAACAGGCTGAAGCACTGTAGCATCACGCAGACCTTCCACGTCTCTTCAGCACAGCTTCGGGAAGAAACAGGCCATCATTCCCAAGAGCACATGTGTGATAGCCCTTGGCCAAAATGAGCCAGAAACCTGGGAAGAGCGAGCTTAGCCGAAGAGGACGGTACAGAGTTACAGGGCCGGTGTGGTCAGCGGTCGGTAGGGCGCCGGGTGCGGAGCGCGGCCGCTAGGGGGCGCCGTGATCGCCGCCGGGGGAGCGGTTGCCGCCGCCGGGGCGCCCGAGGGCGCACTGCGCATGCGCAAAGGCTGCCGCGTGGGGAGCGCGGGAACGGGACGTTCTGGTGAACGGGCGGCCCTGCGGCAAAGGCAATGTGGAAAGCGTTAGTAAATCTCAATGTGGAGGGCAGATTGGTTGCCATTTAAATCGAAATGATTTCAGGGTAAAATCCAACACTCAGCCGACACATTTTGGAGGAGAACGCAGAAACTTATGAAAGCCATTGCTGAGGATATCACATTTAAAAGCTAATTAAAACAACCCCTTCCGTGCAAAATCTTCAGGTTGCAAATGGAGTGGCTATTAGGAACACTTGCTAGGAATTCAGCCGAGATCTAAAAGAAAAATGTCTGTGTAATTCACAAGTAAAGGAAAAATAGCTGAGGAAAAGCTTTTTTTTTTTTTTTTTTTTCTGCCATTCTAAACCCATGTTTTTTTCTGAAATGTATCTACCCTTTTCTTATTCAGTATTTTTAGATTAGCTTTATGTTTTTCTGCTTCAAATAATTGACACATAATGGATGCATGGAAACAGATTGATGTAATCTTTGAGATTAGGATCCCAGGGCTATAAAATAGGAAAAACTGAATTAATTGTTCAGTTAAAAAAAAATCAAACCAAAAAACATAACTCAAAAAGATATGATTTATTAGGAGGAAAAGTAACTCATGCTTTCCTGTTAAGTTATAATATGAATGGTAGCATTTTGAACTCTTGGCCTAAAATAGTTATATTGAGCTTTGATCCTTAGGACGTTAACAGACGGGAAGCAGAGGAGTGAATTGGGGTGAATTTAATAGTATCCAGAGATAGAATAATTAACTCTTATGGTGCCTATTAGCAGCTAGGGTCTGAAGGAAAAGGATTTAGAAAAATAAAACCAGGAAGGGAAAAGAGGCATTTCTGAATATTGTTAGGTATATAAGTTATTGGAGAGAAAATTATGACATCCTTCCTTAATATGAGCCATGAAATGAAGGCCAAGTTTGTCTTCTTTATCATCCACCAAAGAGGATGTTTGCAAACAGGCTGAAAGGCTGCAAGCCACCGGTTACTGCCACTGCTCATTTCTTGAGCTTTTATTCTCTTCTTAACATTAGTGAACTTTTCAGTACATTTACTCTTTTCACAATACATGTACGAATACATGGCATAACAAGCCTTCTTATTCGTCATAAGAGCTACAGATGCTCTCCTTTCTTTCCAGCCTTGTTTGTAAACTAGATATCAAATCTTATTTGGTTAACATGGAGACTAGATCTGTGTAGGTTGGCTCGGCAGAGGACTTAGCACTATTATACTCCCTGATTTACTTCTAAGTGTCCACATAACTTTATACTGCCCAATGTAGCACGTCTTCCTTGTAATAAGAACCTGAGCTCAGGCTGTCTATAAATGCAACACCTTTGTGCCTGTTCAGTGGTATTAAGACCCTTCTAGGATGGACTCTGAAAGTAGCTTTTTTTGTCCACCAGAACATAGATGGGGCTTGGAAGGGGTGTGTCAGCCACAGCACAGATAGGCTCAAGTGCAGATTCAGACCTGTGCTCAAAACACAGGGTGGCTGTACTTGCGTACCTTCCTGTTTGATTGCTATGTTAAGCGTTGTTCTGTTCCCACAAAAATCATCAAAGTGCCTGAAAACAACATGCAGGACGTATTCCATAGCTAACAGAAAGCCTGTAGACTGAGAGGTAAAATAAAATGATTCCATAAATACTGGAGAGATGTTCTTTACATCAAAAGAAGAAACACTTCATTTTTCAAAGGCTAAGACATCAGCCCAGGTGACAACGTCTTTCAAAGTGTAGAGTAGACATTAACCCACTTCACTAAAGCTATGCAAAAACTCAGAAAGATGTACTTCACATGATTATGTATTATATACCAAAGGGGAAAGGAAGGAAGGAAGAAGAAATCTCCCCAGCCTTTCTGCAAATGCATACAATAGAAGTCATTGAAAAGCCTCTCAGTATTTCGCAGTACTGGACAGTAAATCAATGTAATCTGCATTTCTGCAGTAGCAGGAAACTTTCCAAATGATCGCTATAAATGGAGCACATGTTTTACGTATAGGTTACTATTTTTGGCAGTCCATCAAACCCCTTTGATCTGTAGACAGTGGGGTTTCATCCAGCCAGCAGGACAAGAATAAAAGGCCCATATTCTGCCTTGTGCCAAGATCCACTCAGAGCAGGGGATGGGGAGCCAGTTATGGTCACACAACTCACGGCTGCTCCTATGTCAGCCTGAGCCACAGCAGAACTTAGATAAGCTTACGTAGTTCAAGTACACCCTAACTAATCCCAGCTTGTTTCAGTCCTTGAGATGTACCGGTTAAGAACCGAGGACACTCTGATCTGCTTCTGTGGGTCTCTCAGTCACTCCCTGTGCCAGCATGGGGAGAAGAATTGGCATAAGGGCTGTTTATATCGCCTTGCACTGGCTGCACGGCTCCCTATGCAGGGAGCATCCCCCGGGGGCCAGTTAAGCCAGCGCTCTGCAACACCTGCACAACACAAAGTGACGGAAACCAGCACAGAGAGTCTGGCCCGTGAGTCCTCAAAATGGAAAAAGGCAGATGAAAAAAAAAACAACACACCAAGGCAAGGGAAACCAGGCAGCACAGGAGGATTAGAAAGAAAAGACCAGAACGAAATTTTATAAAATGGAGCAGATCACTTCCTGACTGCAACAGGGCTGAACTTCAAAAAAGATCTACTAAGCCCACAGTGCTGCTGCCCAGGACAGACAGTGTGTGAGTGTCCTCCCTCTCCTCTGGTTCCTCATCAAAAATGATGTCAAAATTTATGTCTCCCTTCCTGAACAGTTCTGGGAGTTTAAACTGGTCCTCAGTCCATTACAGCCCCTGTATAAAGGAGTGAGCAGCAGAGAGAAGTGTTTTGCCACATGTGGATAATGCACTATGGGACACGAGTATCCAATACCCATGATTTTGTGGCTCTCCAAGTTGATTCCAACCATAGGGAGAAGCCAGTGTTGACAAAGAGAATTACGAATATCTAATTTGCCCACTACATTCTTTTTTTTTAAACTCTGAAATTCATTACACTCGTGGCATATATATAAAATACATTTTCATTAGCCCGTCATCAAAGCACGCAAATCTTAAAACCCCTCTGCTGTTCTGAGTGACATATTTCAGGAATAACTACTCAGAAATAACTGCTGTAGATGTGTCTGGCTGCTGAACATGAAAGTATGGGTGCTGCTGACTGCCTGGCAGCTGGCCCAGCATTTAACCCTGCTGTTTTAAAATGTCGTAAAATAAGCACAATTTAATCTTTTGAAACCTTTTGGTCAGTGACTGTGATTTCCGCAAAAAATGACTTCAAAGGAAAGACAGGCACCTTTGTTGATGCCTTTTTAAGCAGTCATGAGTTCCAAATTATTTTAAAAAAGGGAAGCAGAAACCTCAAAGTGTGTAACACCTCCTCAGGATTAGATGCTGAAGCGATATGTAAACTGGGCTGTAAAAATCGATCCTCCACTAGCGATGTGGCTCAGAATGAGATAATTAAAAGATAATGTCAATGGAAAAAGAATATCGTCATAGACTAATGGGCTCCTCCTGACACATAAATGCCACAGCAAAGCCCCTGTTTTAATGAAAAAATACCACTAAGAAGCCAAGTTATTTTATTTTCAAAGCAGGATGTGTTGAAAATGTTCTATTTCTGTTGCTGTATTTCTGTTTTGCCAAATATCTGACAGAGTTAACACTTCCACCTTGCAGTGTTCATATAACACACAGTATTCCTCCTTGCCTCGAAAGCACCATGATTTACCTGTGCAAAAAGCAGCCTACTTCTGCAAATAGTGTTCCTTTTTGTTAATAAATTGCAATCTTAACATAGACTGAAGGTTTTCTTTCCAAACTTAGATGTGGGAAGAAAATGTCCAGATTTAATCATTTGACATAGATTCCATTCAACATGATTTAGGGAGTGTGGGCATTCCTAGGCATGAGACTAGGGATAAGGTGGCTATTTTTCACCCCAGTCAAAGTTGAGTTAAAAATTCCCTTTAAATATATAGGAGAGAAAAAAGGAGATGTGAAGATCCCTTGAATAATTAAACATATTTCCAGTCTACATCAAATTACTCTTTTTGTCTTCACAAAAAAAGTAGCCTTCTGTTCTTCTCAGGTTTGGTTTTGAATAAATGCCTTTTGGCATATTAGTACTAAAGCACAGTGATAGGAAGAGCATTTGATCCATCAGTGTATGCTAGGATGCTCTGAAAACGCCTACCAGATGTGGCCCTCAAAAGTCTTAGGCGTCTTCTGCTTAGTTCCTGGCTTTAGACCAGTCTGAGGAAGGAACTAACTGATGAGCTGCTCACACCAGGCTTGATCTGGACATGTTCTGGACAACTATTGTCACCTACAGAACTTTAAAATTGAAAAGGGAGGTGCCTTGCAAGACTAGGCGCCTCCAGGATTAGGCAGCAGCCAAGCAAGGGTTTCTGGAGAGCACTTTTGGATACTGTTCCACCTACATCCTGCCTTAGGTGCCTAAGTCCTTTACTAGAGCTAGCCAGAAAGGTTAGATTCCCATTGAAGTCAAGAGAAGGATTTACATTAGCTTAAGTGGATTGGTTCAGGCCTTAAAATGAGAACCATGTGTACATCCTTATGAAGAATCTGGTCCCTTCTATTTATTCATTTTGACTTCTTGCTATATTGAACCATTCACATGCACTAATCCACAAATAATATGTCAAAAGACGTTTTGGAGAGTAAGAGAGTTGTGGACTTCCATGCCCATAGTCTGTGCTATTCTCAGCAGTTCTGGAAGCACCGCAGCCACCCTGGCTAACAGGCCAGTCAAGCCACATACACCATTCAGGTCATACATAAGCTCTAATTGTATTACTCGTTTGGCTCGTCAATACTTTTCCATGGAGCTGAAGGAAAGGAGGGCATATGGAATAGAGAAGCAGAAAAACTAATGAATGAGAGAATATAACTTTCAGGGTTCTGGCAATGTTTTCACATCCATTTTTTGCTCCACTCCCCTGAGGTCACAAGAAGCAAATGGCATATTCATTTCCTTCCATCTGTGCTATTCTGAACAGCAAACGGGAACTAATATCTAAACTTTCCTAATAAGCAGGGGTGGGAGGAGAGCTGGGTAATAATTAGCTACTGGCTAGCAATGCCTTGTAGATTATGTGACTCTGAGGGTGATGTTCATTGTAGATGTATTTTTCTTCTTCCTTTTCCTATTTTTCAGTGCAATGACACTTTAAATTAAAAATTTTAAAAAGCCCCAATTCTACCCAAATCCTACACATCCCGCATGAAGCAGCAGGAGCAGACCCGTGCAGAGCCAGGCCAGCGCTGTCCCATTTTCCTCTAAAATACATGCAATTCCTTGTAAACACTGGGACGAGGTGGCTGGCCAGGAAGCCCTGGTGGTGTTGGATGTGTGGCGATGGCCCCCCTTCCCCCGGGAGACGGCTCAGCTCCAGCTGCAGCTGCCTCCCCCTCACCCCCGCCGCTGGCTCCGCAGGAGGGGGCAGCTGGCAGGGCCTCCCTGCCGCCGCGCCGCCCCGGCAGCTCGCTCCCCCCACCCCGGGCCGCAGAAACCAGAATTTAGTGACCTGGCGATGCAGCAAATAAATAAATGAATGGGAGCTGGAGAGCTTTCTGGAGAGGGCTGCGGGCCGTGCTTCCCAGAGCGAAGGAGAGGAAAAGCGCTTCTGTAGGCGTCTGGCTGGCTGGGTTCCTGTCAGAATAATGATTTCAATGTTACCGTGATTTCACCGAGCAGCATGCTGGGACACCTAGGGTCTTGGTAGGCAATTTTTTACAGTTGCAAATGTAAATAAGGCATTTATTCAAATTAACCCTCTATTATACAGAGAAAACATAAGTTGAGAGGAAACGCTGCCACTTGAGTACTGGATTGAAATGCATTTATGCAGCAGGGAGCAGGACAGGTCCTGAGCATCACCTGGCCAGCACTGGCCAGTATTTGCATTTAAAAATGGGGTTCAGGGATAATAATTCTGCCACTGACCTGGTTAGCAAGGCAGCTCTATGCCTCAGCTTCCAGTCTAAAGTGGGCATAATGGTCATGCCCTTACACAAGTCGCAGAAAGCACGCTTGCGTGATTAGAAAGCACTGGACAGACACTGGGTGGGAATCAGACTTCTGCTCCAGAACAACATTCACAATTCTGAGGAGAGAGACTGTGTAAGAAAAAATAAGTTGAAATCCTGAGATATGTCTTTAACTAAAAGTCTTCTTAGCAGCATTGTACTTATCTCATCCTAAAAGATTTCATGTGAGAGACTATTTACATTTTTTTATGCTTCAGTTGGTTTGGTTTCCAAAATGCAAAGTAATCCCAAGCCAGAGAACCAGGATGCTATTTTTTAAAGAGAATAAAAATGGAAAGTTTTGATCAATGAAAAATTCTTCCAGATTTTTCATGTCAAAAAAAGCATCCAAACCCTTTTCTGTGGGGAAGTTTAATTTTCAACCAACTGGCATTTTTATAAAGATCCATTTCATTAAAAGTTTTCCACCTAGCCTGATCCAGTAGTACTACTTTGTACCTGGGTACTGCCAAAGCTCTGTTGGGCTCTCCTCTGATGTCCAGTGAGCAGAGGTCAGCTAGGAGGCTCTTTTTGGGCTTGACGAGTTTCTGCCAGTTCCCTGACGCCTAGGAAGCAGCGTTTTACCGCTATGGCAACGCCTGCCCAAGTTTAAAATGATGATGGTTCCTGCCTTTGGTTAGGCCACTTCTTTTTTTTTTTTTTTTTAATTTTAAAAACGTTTCCCCTTTATATTCATGGTAAAAGGTATTTTCAATATTTTACAAGAAAATACTGAATGTCCTTATTAGCTTTAGGCCATAAATGCCACAAAACAGATTTGAAAACTGGAATAAGCCCAACATAAATGCTTCCTATTGGTGAATATAAGGGCATAGAAAACAGGGCAGTAAAGTCACTATACAATATCAGGAAAACCATTAAAAAAATCTGGAAAAGCATCAAGATGGCTGGCCTCTTTGTAGTTTCAGCACAAAAAAAATTGAGCCTTATTTCTAAATATTTTCCCTAGTGGGAAATAACAGCTTGAAAATAATCCCAGATGTATTCATTTGTGTAACATTTTTCTGCTTGCAACATATAGGCATGGAAAAATTATTGAAGGTTTCAATTCTGGACTTGTATTTTAAAAATGTCAAGCTTTTGAAAAACAGCATCATTTTTCCTTAAAAGCTATTCATTTACCTGGAATGTTGGCCAGCAGGCGTACATTATGGACTTGGTTTAGTTAAGATTGAAAAATTGCCCAAAGGCAAAAGAGAAGTAGGCAATTTTTGTGGGTCAGCCTATATACCAACACAAAATACAGCTGAGTTGATTTTTGCACTGGCATAGAAAAGGATTTTGCAAGTATGTGATCTTAAAAGTGATCAAAAGCTATCTGAGGTTTTTAAAAAGCTCAGGGTTGGTTTTTTGCTGTTGTCTGCTTCACAACGAAAATCTGTATCCTGAGGTACAAACAATTAGAAAGCTCTTATTAAATGGCTACTGAAAACAATAAAAATAAAAGCAATCCAAACCCATAAGTAATAATTTCCAAAGAAGAGCAGATGAAAGTATGTTTCTGTTTGCTCTACAAAACAAGTTGTTTATTAATGTTCCCATTTTGGGGTAGATATTAAAAAAACCCAACACATACACTCAAAGCTTCAGGAAGTTGTCATGCTAAAGGAATCACAGTTTTCATTTGTATCGTACAATCTAGACCATCGTCTTGAAAAGCTATTTGGATAGTATTTACAGCCCAGTATTTTCTGTGACTCATTTTCTGTGACATACAGTAAGTGATGTTATCATGATATTTTAACATGTCGGACTTATCAGGGTTTGTTTTTTCCCCCTCTATGTACATGAAATCTTTAATAAAAGAAAGAAAAGTCAGTAGAAACTCAGGGAATTTAATTATTCCTTAAAAGCCAAAGGTACAGGTGTGGGAACAGGTATAGTGGTCAGACCAGTGCACATCAACCCTATAGGGCTGCAGGAAATGACTGTGCTCTGGAAGCAGGAGCCAAGCTTATGTTGAACCAGCCAGCTCCAAGACCAGACACACTATTGCTGTATCAGTGCAATGCTCTATGTAAGCTGAGTAAATGAACAAGGCTGAGTACTGTGGACATAATGCCATATGGCCAGAGCTCCACTAGCTTGGCATGTGTCTCTTTGCACAGTGCCACTGTACTCCAGAGTTGTGCCAGCCTGCTTGGAGCCTGCCTGAGGAAGTCCAGTGCGACACATGTACAGCTGTAAGGAGCATGGTGACCCAAGGGCCATACAGCCTATCCTGTTCCCACAGGAATCATGGTCAGAACTTCTCTCATTTTCTATTTGAGAAGAATCAAGTCTTTAGAGGGTACCATAAAGGGTTCCCTTCAGGAAATGTAGCTGCTACATGGCTGGCAATATCCAGCAGGCTGGTTATTCCATGAAAAGTGGTCCTTTTCCTTCTGGGGTGCAGACTGCTGCTACACGCGCAGTCTTCCTCAAATGCAGAGCATTAGGAGGAGGTTCAGACACAACTTGAGCTCAGTGAGAATGACTCAGAGAGCTCCTGGGCTTTTGGTAGAACATGTCAGTTTTGCCCTCATGGACTGAATGTTCACGCTCAGGTCACACGTGATACTGGAACATGGTCCATGTGCTGGGGGAATGGTGGTGGAAAGTGTCGAAAGTGGTGTATTCTCTCTCTTCTTCATTAGATTCAATAACTCCTCAATGACAGCAAAATTTATTTCTTGGATACTTCACACTGCCCTCTGTATTATCCTACTGGCATCAAACAGTGGCTCAGCTGTACCTCTCCTCCCCCACATGCTTCAAGAAGCATTTGAAATAGCTAGTCAGACAAAGTGGGAAGAGCGAGTTCAGGGACAGAGCTTCTATACCTGTAATACTGAATCTAGATTAAATGCGAAAGGAAGGACTTCTGACATTTCTTCTAAACACTTTTCGTCTTCCTTAACAGAACTATGGTCCTCTCTCTCCCAAGAAGAAAATATGAAGAAGACATGCTGATGCTTCTGTGCTACTGATCTCTCCACCAGCAGACAGTCAGAGAAGAAAACAACACTGAAAAGTACTGTCAACAAGGTCCTAATGTACAGGTGGTGAAGCTGGCAGAGAAGTCCTACTTGATGCCCAGGAGAGCAGTCAGGCCACAAACCTGAGACCTGTAAAAATGCTGCGTGCCCGCAGCTCTCAGCTGCAGGTAATTAGCATATCTGAAAAGTCAGATCAATAAATATCTCACTGCAAATTAAAGCGAATTTGTGTAGACATCATTGTTGTCCCCCTGCAGAGCAGTTGCAGATGTCTTGGCAGATCAGGGAAATCAGATACGTGGTCTCTGGTTATATTCTAAGTATAAATTGTTTTACTTACACATATAAGTCCTGGAACAGAGACAGTCAAACAGCGTGCAAGCAATTCCCTTGTTCAGGAATCTCAGCTCATCACTAAAATTGGGATTACAAGCAACAATTCCACCTGAAGAACAGATTTTAATATGAGATCAAGGCAAATAGCAAACTTGCCTTCTGATAATGCAGCTCCTTTCACACACAACTGTATACAATGCAAATTAGAAAAATGAGTGTATCTTCCCATGAATGTTTACTTGTATGCTTAAATAAAAGAGAAAAGAAAAAAAAGCCTGGAAGATTGAAATGGCACCACCTGGTGACACCTGCCACACAGTATGAATGGTTGCACATTAGTACTCATGAAGCTACTTTTGTTGTTTGAAGTTTTGTTGAATATCCTGGTGTATGACTGTAAAAGCCTTTAACAGAGAATTTAATTAGCCACAGCTTTTTTTCATTGTGTTGGTAGTTTGCTGTAAAGACAATTGTAGACAGACATGTGGATTCAGATACTTCATTCAGAAATTACCAGAGTAAATCAAGTTATATATAAGACTCACCTCACTCTAATTTATAGTTCAGCTCAGACCATTGAACTTGCAAGTAAAATTTATGGGGGAAGAGCAATAAATTAAATTGGGTAGAAACATAATTTTAGTCCTCCAGTTACTTGTACAGTTCGATTTAACACATAAAAAATGGAGTATAATACTAACTTGTTAATAAAATGTGCACAGCGCTGACATGTAAAAACAGTTTTATAATTGGTTGGTCCACTCTGTTAGCCTTGTTGACAACACTAAATTTTCAAAACCCTACATTAGTAACATTGAACTAACATTATAAATGCAGAAAGCTCATAAATGCATACAACAGAAATTCATTTGGCCTTTGATTTTTTTGGGGGTGTCTTTAAAGTGAAAACTGTAAAATTACCACATAATAAAAGCCAGTACACTGAACACTAATTGCCCATTTATAAAAAGCTCTTTTCCTCCAATCATGTAGGTGTGAGGCATAAACTTCTTGGGTTTTACGGAGCTGCGATTTATACTTTCAGTTCTGTTTCTCTCTGTTGCATTTCATCTTAAGCTTATAAAAGACGAGCTGGATTTTATTAATCTGCATCAGCGTTCATTGGACATTAAATATACGAAGATCCCTACAGGGTTTTAATTGTGGCTGAATTGCCAACAATAATTGGGCCTCTGACTAACCATGGAGAGCAGCCCACCCTCACTGCTGGGCACAACTGCTAGCTCCAACACCAGCCACGATAGCCCACTTTGTCAGCCGCCCGAAGGGAAGTTGTCAAGTCTGGGACCCTGCTGCTTTATTCCTATAACTATGTTTTAGAAACACCTCACAAGTGGAATTGTGGTTGCCTCATCCAGAAAATGTGGAAAGGATTAATGTGGCATGTAAAACAAATCACTCCTGAGCTCAGCTGAGAAAGTGGGTATTAAAAGCACTCCAGTCAAAAGAGCTTTAGTGAAAGGGTCATGGTGATATACAGTCAGCACATGTTGGGCTGGTAAAGCTGCAGGGTGTTTGGAAATGGTAATGGTCCATGGGTGTAAATTCTTTCAAGACCTCTTAAAGGCACATGTGTTTCTTGAGCATGTTCTCCAAACAAGGACCTGTTATAGGTTAGATTCACTGGAGCTTTTAAACTTTATTGATTGGTTTGTGGTATTCCAAGTTCGCTTACTGTTTTTTTTTTAACGCTGTTGATAAACACAGGAAAAGATCCTGATTTAATCTAAATCTTATAAATCTATAAACTATGTGGTATGTAACTTTATTGTAACATATTTCAGAATGTGTTGTTTCTTTTCTTTATGCCAGTAATCACTGGCTTCACAAGAGTTAAGGGTCTATCAACATTTCTTTTATGAACGCACGTTGGTTAAAGCGTCTTTAGTTTTGAGGTTAAAAAAATCAGACCCTTAACTTTGACATAACATTTAGTGTGCCTTTATATATGTTTGTAACATTTGTAACATAATATTTCCTAAAGTTATTAAAAAGATGGCTCATGGCAGCTTTTCTTGTAAAGCTGGGAAGACTTACAGTGCTTAGTGAAAGCTTTATTTTACAAGTTGCACCATTCCTTGTTCTTTTTTTTCATTAGGAGTCTCACTGTGATTTAGCATAAAGAATAAAAGTGTGATAACATATATGTACCATGTAGCCCTTTTCTACCCGAAGAATCACCACTACAAGACGGAAATGTCCAGGAAGGGTTTTTGAGCAACAACTCACCGTGACTTCCATTAGAAACATGAGGCTTCAGTAATTTTGTAAATTAGGCCTTCTGTACAGGGATCACTTCACTTACACTTGAAATGGAGCCATTTCTGAGAAGCACGTCAGGTGTTGAGCAGAACACAGCCACATCTTTATACAGACTGAGTGGCTGAGAAGTGGAACTGAAAAAAAAAACATGTATCTAGGTGCTACAGCACTTGCCATGATATAATTAAAATCACTAATAATCACTTCCAACACAGACTTTTCAGTTGAGAACCCATCCCTGCAGCAAGTGGCCTGCATTCAATTCTAGGGAAGCCTATCGCTGAGGAGTTGTTTTCTTGTAAATTCACAGGACTGTTATGAACAGGGATCATGGTTAAATTATCAAAACCCTACTTAGTCAAGTTAAAACAAATAAATAAAGTAATGTGTGACCTTGGAAAAGTTTGGGTTCTATGCAGGTTCTGGTTCAGTGCCTCTGACTTTGGCTCCAGCTACAACCATGACTACAAATATTTTTTCACAGGTTTCAGCAATGACACCATTTGTTACTTTTGCTTAGTACAGCGCTGGTGAAAGTCAAGATCAATCGTTCTCCTGCAACATTTCCACCATGCAATGAAGTTCCAGCCATAAAGCAAAGGGACACACAGTAGATATGATGTCACTGTCTGGCATCTTCATAGAAATCAGAAAGCTTTGGCAATGCTGAACTTCAAAATTAAGTTTCCTGTCCTCTTCCCCTTCAGGAAGGTGAAATGTGATGTGCCTGTAACCTATCTTGAAACAGATGTCCTGTAGCTACTTAGGTAAACAGCTGAGGTAACCAGCCAAGACACATTTCAGTGTTTTGTGAAGAGACATACAGTCTAAAAAGACCAAGGAGGGGGAAAAAAAAGGTTAATAGCAGACGTAGGTTGTTGTAATGTCATTGTTCCACATTGCAATAATGTGCAGGAAACTGGACAACACTGTAATCTGTAAACCAAATTACTGGTGTTCTGCCCAAACATTTAAAAACCCAAACACCTGCAAGGAGCAGCCAAATACTCTGAACAGAAGACTAGGTCTTCTAGGCTTTTTTACCTTAAAAAAACATATTATTAAATTTTAGGCTTAGGAAATGTTTTTCTTTAAGCTTTCTAGCCTACAGGCCACAAACAAAGGCATTTTTTTTCAAGAGTGTACAGTTGCTCTGTTAAGCCAAGTAAAAGTTTCCCCTACCTAAGAAAAAAGACACTGCTTACCTTTTTTTTTCAATTATCATTTTATAACAGAATCAGTCTCGCTAGTCTTCATATTAAAACCTCAAATCATGTTTTGCGGGAACACAGAGGTTGTTTTAAGTTGAAGTCTTAATAGTACCAGGTTTTTAAGTTAAATTCCGAATAGCATTGGTTCTCAAGATTCTCCTCTGCCTCAGAATAAAACCTGTAGATTCAGATTCAAAGATGTTCATCAGTATGTTCATCATCAACTCTGCAAGACCAAAGAATAAGCTAGAACAAAAAAGGAGAATATTGCAGAAACTGGGGTTGTTTTTTTTTTTCAGTTAGCGAGGCTATAATAGTTTGATTTTAATTCAGTGTAATTCATTGAAAACCCCAACTTCCCTGTTAGAAGGCAATCCTGAAAATATCCACTGAAGTAATATAAATAGTAAGTAGATTTAATAGGATGCCAATGGTTTATATCCTGAAGATGATCTCTTTCTTATTCAGAACCATATTTTAACCGTATTATCTCAGTAACCTGAAGGCCTTCAGGTAGCTGGTATTTATCAGACGTTTCACTGCCTAAAAGAGTTAATTTCAACAGAAGAGGAGTCCAGGATAGGGAGCCAATGAGCTCTCTGTGCAGCTTATTACTCAGCTGTTCCAGTTCTGACCCACCACCCTCGGCCCCTAAAAACTAGTTTAGTGGAGTAGAGAAAGGTCTCCCTAAAACTACCCATCCTCTTACTCTTCTGTGGAATTTGCCTCAAACACTAGTAAGGACTTGGGCCTTGCTGTGCTAGGATATGTATAAACATTAAGAAAACAAATATTACTTGCTTTGAAGAGAAGAAAAATGTAAGAACGTTCTAACAATAGCAGTCAGTGAGCTTACATCCTCCTAAATAGGAAATCAGGTAAGAATAGAAAAAAAATTAAAAAAACCCACAGGGTTTACTTCCCTGTCAAGTTAGGAACAAATTGGGACTTGTTTCAGTCTGTACCGAGCAAGCTTCATACAGCTTGTTCAACAAGGCTTTGACATGGGCAGACCAAGAGTCAAAGTTGATTTTTTGGTAGGCCTGTGAGCAAAAATGAGTGGTACTGAGAAAAAAAGGGAAGAACAAAATACAGCAGGGTGGGGGAATAGCTGTATAGAGAAGGAAAAAATTCCATAGTAAAAATTATTCTGATTAAATAATTTACATTTGGAAGGCATATATTAAAATAGAGAAAAATCTATATTGTGCATAATTTCTCCAAAAATTATCAAAATGCCATGTTTCAGTAAAGCCTCATGCTTGGTTCTAAATAGATTCTACACAAATATACAAATATTTGTCACATTCCATTTTTTGAATTTTAAATTTAAGATTTTTGACTGTATATTTCTTCTTTCTTCTTTTAAAGTTTTCCAAGTTAATAGAGGAAGAAAAAGGCAAACCTGGGGAAGCCTTCACATGAAACTGAAAAATATCCTGTATTCAGGAAACAGCACACTCTTCCCCACAAAGTTGAACTAAACTTTTTGTTTCTTGGAAAACATTAAAAAAAGGCAAAGATAAATTCATATCATCACACAAGCAGTGAAATGCATAAGCTGACTCACATTTTCTGTTGCTGATGTAGGGTTGTCCATGTGTCAGCCATTTCATGAAGGGCATGGACACCACCTAGCAAACCCATCTAAACCAGAAGAGGAGAGAGGTAGGTGAGGAGGAGTCAAATGTCCACTTTATTCTGATTTTGCTCATAAGCTGCTGCCAGCGCTCACTTTCCAAACAGTTTTTCTGTGTGATCTTTTCCACGCTTTCCATGCACTTACCACATTTTCCCCACAAAGTCTTCTCTCTACATTTCTGCAAAAAGTGCTACATGAAGGGCAACAAGCACATATCACTTTCAAAACAGTCTGATAAGTACATATGTCTGTGTGCACACATGCGGTGAAAACGTTTATCAGAGTCTTCCTGTGGCACTACTGCTTTCTTATTCACAAGTGCCATGCCAACCCCAGGTGTGATATCAAAATAAAATACAATTGAATTACCTGTATATTCTGCTATTCATACGTTAAATACATCAGCACTGAAGCAATCTCAGAATGTCATTTTCTACCTCCTATGAGCTATGGATTTTGCCATCTTAAGATGGCAAAAACCTAGTTAAGACTATGAACAGACTAACCAGCTCCATCTACTAAACAAAAGAGAGCAGATCCAGTAGGAAAGTGCCCGCACTAACATCTTTAAGCAGCAATTTTCAGGCAAACAAAAGGAAGCACTTTTCATTACAATGCACAATTAAATCATGGAACTCATTACCACAGGATGCTGCAGAAGCCAAAAGTATAACAGGGTTCAAAAGGAGATTAGACTAATTCACGAAGGATATGTCTATCAGTGGCTATTAACCATGGTGATCCGGATGCACCTCTGGCAAAGGAAGTCCCTAACCTACTGACTACTGGAAGCTGGGAGGCATACCATGGAAGGACTTTGTGCATAGTTTTTATGTTCCTATATAGGAAAAGGTTATTTTAATTGAGCACCTTAGAGAATTGTTTTGTTCTCAGACCCACAGTTCTTATTCCTACTTGACTACTTAAAAGTTTGCAATTCTTTTTTTTTAGGGCCCCTTTTTCAGCAACTTGAACATTATATTAGTCCTTTAGAGACAAAGCAGTAACTTCTTTTAACAGATTTACTTGATGTTATTCATCCAACTTGTAGAAATCTCTTTACCTTTGTAAAGCTGCAACATCAGTTCCCAGAAACCTGGTAAGTATAACTGAAATAAAATGTGATCTGTGCACACCTGTATAGCAGATGACTACATTAAAAGTGATTAAACAGCATTTCTTTTGGTTTCTTTTAATTTGAACCTTACTCCCTTATATTTCTACTAAGAAAATGTTAGAGCCAGGACCCCTCTGTGCAAACCAATTTACTGAAGCTGAGGATGCAGCCCTTGGTTTTACAAACTGAGGACAGATAATTGTTAAACCTCAAAGAACACATGTCATTGCAAAGCTCTTACAGTAATACTTTTCTTCCCATGACCTTCCATTTGAAATGTGTTTGTGTTATTTATATTGCAATTACGTTCTAATGCAAGATACGTTTGGGAGCGTAAATATCAAGCTTAAATCTACCTTGAAAACTCAGGCTGAATCAGGTTTATAGCCTAGAGGCAAGTTGTGAATCCCATAAAGCATTGTTTGAGGGACCTGGTTAGTGTTCTGTACACCTGCTTAATGTTTTTTTTTTTTCATAGTCACAAATGTCAAACTGCTCAGTAACGCATTGGGGTTTGAATGACAGCCATGCACTTGAGCACCAGTTATGTTTTTTCACTACCAAATTGGACTATAAATGATGAAAAAGAGGTCAGAAAGGAAGTATGGAAGCATACAAATTTGAAAGGGGAAACTGCTAATAGTCATAAACCGTGTGCAATCAAAGGACTGGCAAGTCATTGTGAATTACCTGCTCCATGAATTACTGATCTAACTGCATTATGATATGGAATTTTCTAACTCCTTTCATCTGTGGTGCAATGGCTCCTAACAGCTCCCAGATCAAAAGCAAGACTGCCAGCGAAACCACGAAAAAAACCCCACAACACTGACTTTCATTATGAGCACTTATTTGTTAAACTTTTCTTAATATGCAGGCTTCATTATTTATTGATTCACTGATTGGCTGTACTGTAAGTATGCCACCTACCAAATTTGAGGAAATAGCACAGAAATGATCAGCAGTGTGGCACCTCAGTGCAAGTCAAAACTTGTAAGCACGTGCACACAAACACTGGTAGCTTGTGCGTTTCTCCACAGGTGGTAAAATGCAGCACAAACGTTGGGTTTATATGGCCTCCTATTTTTTTTCTAATCCAAATCACCCAAAATACTTTACAAACAATTAGTTACATGTTAGTAGTTTTACTGACCGTATAAAGTTAATGAGACAATTAGCTCGTACATGCCAATAGCATCAACAGGAAGACATAGTCTAAGGCATATGTGAGCAATGATGAGACGATTGATTTCTACAGAGGCCTGTCACACATGTCCCAAAACAGAATTCTAAGCTCAAGTTATGACCATACCAACAAAGCTCAAGCCAGCAGATGTATCAACCAAAATGTATAAACAGCTTTTTCAGCTGGGCTTAGAAATTCTTATGCCATGTATTACTATGTTTAAAGGATATTTCTAATTAGACATTTTTTTTAAAAAAAAAAACTGTTTTCTTAGACTGGATGAGAAAAAAATAGGTTAGTTGCTTGTCTAAGCAATTTTGAAAAAAATACAGAATAAAAAAAAATTACATATATATGTACGTGCACATTTTGACAGGTATCTCTTTTCTTTGGTATGTTTCCACTGGGAAAATTCTTGAGTTCACCTAGAGATGAAATTGTGAATTCATTTCATCATGATGACATTGTGCACATTCAATATGTCCTTCTTTGTGCCTATCATAGAGAAGAAACACTTCAGGCACTGACAGCTGCATCACTATTTCAATGTGAATATACTGCATACTTTCCGCCTAAGACCGTATTTGTAAATATGTAATGCACAAGCAAAGAGAAGGCAAAGACTGGCAGTATCATCTCACTGGTAGATCAGCCTAGAAAACAGAATTTCTCTCCTGTGGAAATAAGTGATTGTAATTTTTCCTGAAGAATTCATATTTTTGTAAAGGAAAGAGAACTTCCAAAGAAATGCTACTGCAAAAGAGCCTACCTGAGGGCCAGTGCCCCCCCATTTCATGTTTCTCTCCCCCGAGTCACCCCACTCCTGAGGTAGAGGCTTGGTTGGGACGTCAGGAAGCTGGAGGAGCAGCTGCCTGGGGAGTGGGGAGCCAGGGGAGCCCAGGCTGGCACGAAACCAGGACTGCTGGTTTCCTGGACAGCCTGCCTGCCTGTTTTCCATTGAAACTTTCAATAGAATCAACATGTTCCTGTGAAATGTTTCAATTCTGTAAAATCAGCATTTTCCAACAGAGAAGTGTTCCACTGGAAAATTTGCAACCACCTCTAGTTATCAGGGCATCTTTAACATCTCACATGGAGATGGAGCTGAAGGACATTAAATTTCCATCTGAGAGACTGTGAGGCAAATGCTCTCCTTACCTGTGTCCTACGCTGCTGCCATGGTCTTCACCTGAGCTGTCTGTGACAGTGGGCTGGTGGCTCTCCAATGAGCATCACCAGACGACAGTATATTCTAACTCCATTGTTACAGCTTGACTGAAACAGTCAAACAGCAGGCACCACGTATGTGATGTGGCCAAACACAGGGCCATAGCAAAGACCACTTGTGAAACACTTAGGAAAAGCCAATATTTTCTGAAGTCTGGAAGAAATTTAACAGTTTTAAACTACCATAGGAACCGTTCTCAGCTGCAGTCATGACCAGGGTTTTTCTTATGAACATATGTATGTATGTTGGAGCATTTGAGTTTAAATCTTTTTTTCTTTGGTGAGTTATTTGGTTGATTTCCATGTCTTCTTTAGGAGCTTCATTCATAAACTTGACAAAAAGGTATGGATTTTATTTATACAAAGATTCTATTAAAGAAAAATTTCAGGAAAAGAGCAACAAAAATGTCCAGCAAAACACAGAAAACGAATGGTTCCTGACAGCTGTCAGTCAAAACACTGGTTAGAAATCTCTGTTGATGATCACACCTCTCTGTGTAACCTACCTTGTTTCCAGTGAGAGATTTCAGGAGCTTGTTCTATTAAGACGAGTTAAAAGTTAGCTAGACAAAGGTCTACAAATATAGGATAAATCACAGTAAACAATTATTCAACCAACATTTTAAAGAAGTAAGTGAATCTGGATGACAGGAAACTGATGCCTGATAGGGTTTTTTTTGCAGTGAGCATAATGTATCCAAATATGTTTCTTTACTGCAAGAAATAGATAAGAGAAAGATAAATGATACCTTTCTGTAGCTGATGTTGGAACTCAAAAAAAGAACGCAGAAATTATTGTCAGCAAATGTAAACCAATCAAACTACATGATGGCAATCAGATCAAACCAGCTTTTTAAATTCTACTTTATCACTCATTTTTAAGGATTGGATTTCAAATTACTGATGTCCTTCAATTTCAGTTTTGTGCAACTGTAATATTTAGGAGCAAGAGTCATCTCGCAGCAAGTCATGCAATAGACCAGATCTTCTAGGGTGCAATTTCTCTTAGTCTAAAATTGGCCAAATAAATCTCGGGAAGAATGTGCCGATTTCACTCTTTTAACCATAAAAGGAAGTTATGGTGACAAGCTTGGGGTAAACATCTACACTGTAGATGATTTAAGCTAGGTGAGATGAAACCAACCCAACTTTCTTTTAAGGTGACTTTTCATGGAATAAATTACTGGTCAAACTTAGGTTGTAGATAACTAGTGTTTATATTGATTTAAAATTTTTCAGGAGCAAGTTTTAATAAACAGCATAGTGACATCTGTGCTTTAAGATCTTGTCATGGTAGAGGAATTTTTAAACAGACCAGACTCTGAGGCTCAGTAAATATTTTACTAAGTGGCCTCAAATTTACGGTTTAAGTATTAGGAGTCTCACTCATGTCAACCCTTACAGTAGCAAGGCAAAAGAAAAAAAGAAAATGAAAAAGCATGAAGGAAAAGGGAGAGATAGATGTACCAAAAAAAATCAATACAAAAAACCCCAAACAAAACCCAAATAAAACAAGAGTAGAAGCTAAAAGACCAGAATGAAGAGAGAAACAGAAACAATCTACAGAATTACTAATCTTTTTTTGTGTCTTAGAAAAACATGTATAAACCACATAAGCTTCCCATCATTACAGGAGGCAGCCCTGGAACAAAACTCCAAATTTTGAAAGCTCAGCAGTTGGGGAAGCTGAATGTGGAGCTATGCTTTGAATCTGGTACAGCCCTCGCTGTGGGGCTGTGCCAAGCCCCCAGACTCAAACACTCTCCCAGGCTGCAGCAGGGGCACCGGGTGCCTGGCCCACCTCCAACCCAGCACCAGCTTTTCCAAGCGCTCCTCATCCTGCAGAGACAGTCACTTATATGTTGAAAGCCATATATCACATATACATCCAACATGTAAAGTCACTTTCCATCTTGCACATTTTGGGCGTTTAAATTATTTTAAATGTCATGACATTATACATGCTATTCCAAATTTCCCAGCTGACACATCTCAGCTAACCCCACCCCCAACACAAAGTATGGGGGTTTTTTAATATATAAAGACAGAAAAATGTAGCAGCGTTGCTGTCCCTTGGGTACTGTTTGGTGAAAGGGGGGAATGCCACATGCAGGTAGCTGTGGCTAAATAATTGTGACCACTGCTGTCCCTGCCACACAATAAGAGAGGTGACGGGTTCAAGAGGGATACATTTTGGGAAGCGTACCAGTGCCACCCATAGAACACGTGAATATACATGTACAGTCAATGCATAAGTACCTATACCTATATTCATGTGTATATATCATGTAAGGTGTGAGGAGCTTGGGAAAGATCCCAGGGCACATACACTTGAATTATACATGAGTGTGTTTGTGTATATATGGGAAAGTGGGTAAGCACAGCTGTGCACATGTGCTCCTCATGTGCCCCTAGAATGCCTTGTATTTCTGCTATTTTGGCTTGGTTACCTCAGTGCCTGAGTCTACAATAATGCATGTCACCCTTGTGGGTAACATTTCGCTATAAATCTAAGCATGCAAATATTTGTGTCAAAGCTGTCTACGCGTGCAACCAGTTGAGAAGCTGAAATGCCTTCAAGTTATGTAGCAACTGTTTTCATTTTCTCTCAAATGGTGTTTCTGTTATTTTCTAACCTCTGCCTTTTTTCATTGTCTTTATTCTGCTCTAAAGCTTGACTGCCTTTCTCTTCTTTGCCTAACTTCTGGGCAGTGAGAAGAATGTGTAGGAGCCATCTCCAAATTTTAATACAAAGACAGCTAAAATTCCAGTCTGTATCAAAACAGTCCCTTGCAGAGCTGCTCAGCATTTCTTTTGTCTACACAAACCCTCTCAGAGAAGCCATAATGCTTAGAAGCTTAGAAGCTACCAGTGATCCTGTAATAATTCTAAGCTTAGAAGCTTAGAATCCTTAGAAGCTACCAGTGATCCTGTAATAAGCACTTTCATTCTAATGTGGCAACGGCTTTGAAATTGAAGTTATAAATGTGACAGAAGGATTGAATTCAAGTTTGTCCTATAGTTACAGATGCAGTATAGCTGATGGGAGACTACGGACAGGCTGGAGAGGTGGTGGTCGACTGAACTCCTTCCTGGCCATCTTCACTACAAAGTACTTCCAGGAGCACTCCACGAGCAAATTTTCAGAAGTCCCAAGATCCCCTCCATGCAGGTCCCACTGTGCCTAGACCAACAGAAAGGCACTACTGGTATGCTTTAATAGTTCATTAACACCCTGAGTGGAGAACCTGGACATTAAGGAGGCTCCCTCAGGCAATTCCTGCAGCAGAAGTGACCAAACTGTACATAGACAAGATACTTTTAAATAGTAGAAACTGCAGCTGCAGAAGTGGGCACATAGGACACCCTTTTGTGCACAGTTAAAGTAATTAAGAGATGTTTTGCAAGTAGTTTAAGATAATCAATACCAATGGATCATGGACATGCTAGAGTGGTCACATTGGACCACAGCCCTCACAGTTTGGGAAGTCTCACCTGAGCCAGCTAAAGATGCCATTGCAAGATACCTTGCAATGCAGACTACAATCGCCATCTAGACAGTGACTGATCATCTTGTTTGAGAGATTTGGTTCCCCGCATGAGTACTACCCCATACAGATAACCCAAAATCTTTGGGTTTTCCAGTTGGGCATGTTTTTTGCTTTTTTTTTTTTCTTTTTTAAACAAACCATCCATGAGTCAATATACAACACTACTTAAATGTAGGAAATCTAAAAAAGAGATACTGGAAAGGGTCGTTTCTGCTAAGCATCTATGTACATGAAGCAACAACAGGAAAATGTGGACTATGCTGGAATTCAAGGAAAATAAATAAAAAATTGGCAGGAGTCAAAATAAGTTCACCTGTCTAAGGATGACTTCAACGGTAAACACTTTGGGGAACTCAGACAGTTACCACCCACAGTGAAGAGGACTGAAGGAATCAAGATTAACTCATCAAAACAGACGTGACCCTGACTTCCCCCTGTCCTAGCACTCCTCTTTCTTACTTTGTCTTAACCCGCTTACCAGTTTTTCTGAAGTCAGTGGCCCAAAAGGGCATGTGACCATGGCCTCCTCAGCTTAACTCTATTTACTCAAACACAAAGGAATAATAACAACAACAATAATATCAACAACAATAATAATAATAATAAAAATAATAATAATAAAGTCTTTCTTAACAAGGATCAATAGCATTCAGTTACATGAATGTTCATTTAAGACTTTTTTCTGCAAGTTACAGGAGCTTGTGCAGAATAGATAAGCATCAAAAGCAGAATTCTTATCTTCGTTTTACTGCCGTAAATTTGAAGCAACTCAATATACCTCCAAGGAATCAAACCAAGTTTACAGTTTCTAAAATGAGGTAAGAATTTGTCCCATACCATGTACAGTAACAGACTCTTTAACAAACTGACATTAAGAGGACCCAGAGCAAATAAACAAAAATAAGTAGAGCATGGTCCTTACGTGAACATCAGTAGTTAAAGAAAGGGTCTTCTATGAGCCTATAGGAAGGGATATGCATTCATAAATCCTTGTCTGTTGCAAAGCGATGGGCCAAATTGTATTTAGCCACATCAGCAGCAAAGACTCACATAAGGAACAGCAGGAGCAATAAAATTCATATGGCTAGCTTTCATAGATATAAAGGTTTCTTGTACCACGTGTCACATATTCAGTTTGTAGGAATAAATATATTAACTATGTTTTTCTAACTGAAAACATTTTCCACATGCGAACAGACTTAAAAGCACGTTTAAAAAGAAGATGCAATAATCAGATTTTAAACTTTGACGTTAAATTCAAAACAGAACTTGAAGTAAGCCTTTGGGGATGTTCCTCTTTTTGAAGGAATGCACAGTTCTCGTTACCTACTTCAAGCAATGAATGGCAACACTCAGTCACGAAAATGCAACAGAACTTCTTAGGAGTGGGAGGAGGCTCCATAAAACACATTTGAACACCAAGATCATAATAGTCAGCAATATTTGGAAAAGACTGGGGCAAAAGTGGATTTGAAATTTTAAATAATAACCTTAAATCTTCACTTATTAACCATTACTTTTTTCCAGAGAAATAAATCATGTCAGTTCCCATTCCTCAGCTACCACACAAATGGGATAATTATTACTGAAAATAACTTATCTCAGAAATACAGGATAAATTATTTTCACCAAAGTCATGGTCAATTAGGCAACATGCAGAATGAATGTTGTTGATTGGATCTCTTTGTTAAGGACTGGCAGAAAACAGTATACAGTAATGGTTAAACTGTGATCAGATGGTAAAAGAAAAGAGCAGTTCTTCATCAGTGTTGTGCCCTCAATTTTTATTTGAGTGTGTGCATTGGGCCCATGTGGGCGTGGGAGCCAGGCAAACAGCATGAAGAAGGAATGGGAAGAAATTAAGCAAGGAGCCCAGGTTGATGAGCTGCACAGCACATTTCATTCACTGGAAGACGCCCATTCAGACCTATCTCATTTTCCTTTTGTAGGGTTTAGCTTACACCTTGCTGGCTTTGCTGAGATGCAGGAATTTTCAGGAAAAATCAACCTCTGCTCATAGATAGGTAGTGTAAAAAATGCAGAGCATGCTTTGAAGAACAACAGATGTTAGTGAAGTAGTTACTACTGTGAGAGTAGTAGTTCCCACTTGTAAGTAACATTTTGTTCTTCTTTGATGTGGTCTGTGTACATCCCCTGCTGCAGAAGCCTAGCTAGCAATAAAATACCAACAGAGGTAGGTCCAGGAACAGTAATAAGACAGTACAGGTACAAACTGAAAGGAGGTAAATGAAATCTTTTCCATCACTAGACTGTTTGGACTGGCACCACAGACAGAAAAACTGCCTAAGTCAAGAGACCTTGGTATATCTTGTCTAGGAAAATGGGATGGAAGAACAAGCAGCAAACACATCAAGGACCTTATTATTAAGCTACCAATCAAATAGTGCCAATATGCAATGATTTCCCTCTCTCTTCTCTTTGCACTAACACAATCATGTGCTATTGAGCTTCTTTGGCACTTAGGAACTGGTATACACCACCTCGCACCAGTAGTGCTGGAAAGAGGAGTACCCTTCCCTCTCCTGTATAAGAACAGGAGAAACATGTTGGGATATTTCTCACACAGCATCTTTCTTAGATGATGTCTTTAAGGAGTTCTTGAGGTAGAGTTTTTACCTTCATGTTTCATAGCCCATGCTGGACTCTTCTGCCCTGAATTAACTACTCTCTTTTTTAACCTGTGTAAAGTTTTGGCATTCTGTGACAATGAATCCCACAGACTGATGGTAAAATGAAGTGTTACTTTTTTCACTGATCCAACACAGTCAAAATGTTATGTCGTTTATTTTGTCTTCTTTGGCTGACAGTCACTAAAAATGCGTGCCTGCTCATTGGCCTCTAAGATAGTTCCAGCTACATGTTGACAGTTTTTAGTAGGGCACTCAGAAGTACTACAGGCCTTGTGATTTCTATTTCTTCTATCCCTTTCCAAACAATTCTAAAGTGAGTGAGAAAACTATCATGCAGGCTTTTCATAACATAATAGCATACAGAATGTTATCATATTCTCTATTGTTTGTGAAATCAGCATTAAAATAGTTTTTGCATCTTTGCTGTGTTATAACTAAACCAAACTATTGTTACAGTGGTGGGTTGTTTTGTTGATGTTGGTTGGTGGTTTTTTTCCTTTTTGCCTTTTTTTTTTTTTTTTATCATTATTAAATGTAGGTAACAAGCCACAGCAAGAATTCCGGCTAGTGTTTTCTTAATGTAATTATTTATCTTGACTTTTGAGACACTTCTTTTCAAAACCCTCCTGAACTGCATTGCCCTTAAGTACACAAAACAGACAACCTGAACGAATACATAACTGGGGTATAGTGAAAATTAAAATAAAGCAAATACCCTTTGGGAATACATTCATATCACAAATACCGTTAACAGCTGGCACTGGTTGATCTAGCTTTTGGCAGTCTCTGTAGCAACGTCAAAGACACAATGTTTCAGAAACAACTGATGAGTCAGCTGCAAAAGGTTGAGAGATTTAGTTCAGAGACGCCCATTTATTATATAATGAAATATTTCCGTAACATCCCATATTTGACATCCCATAAGAATACCAGTTACAGGCTGAGCTAATAATACCACCTATTATCGAAACTGCAATAACATACCCCAGTTTCTGACCCTCTTGCCAGCTGCTTATAGGCTTGTAAATCTTTAAACATTTGGGGCCGTAATTTTCCATTTTTTCTGTTTTCCTATGACCCGTTTTTTGGGTCTTTTTTCAAACTAACAAAATACTGTGTTTCTTTCCAAGAAAAGCTCTTGGGAGGAAAAATGTTGTTTTGTTCCTGTGAAATAAGGCCTGATGAACTTTTATTGAGAATCTCTCTGACATTCATGCTTTGAAACAGCAATATGAAATTGGGGCTATAGGGAAGTTTGGAGGAGTTCTTTTGCAACTCTCATTACGGTCTTTTATAATTGATCCATCACCTATTTTGGACTTCCACAACTAGTTCCTGACACCTGCAAAGTTTTCTTGAGCTTCACACAGACAAAAAAAATGTTTGAAAGGACACAAATAATTTAAAAAACTTTCTCCTTTCACTTTTGGAAAACAAAAAAATATACAAAATAAGCGGTCTGAAGATGTAAAACACTCACCAGCAAAGGATTTAATAACAAAAGGAAGAAGTATTGTTTCACTTTTCATTATCTCTACAATAAAAATGGAAACATATTTGGTCACACATCACATACAATATGCTTCAAGGGAATGTTTCCTAGCCTTACATGCTATACCCTCTGGAAGACAGGCATGCTCTGACCTCTCAAATTTACTGCATTTTCACTGGCTAGACATTTTCAGCCCTTTTCCTAAGCTGGCAATTAAAGCCTCATTTGCAGCTGTGCTTGTGAAGCTGAAGCTTCCATTGTATCATTTTTGAAAGCCTGGGATTTATTTGGTCTGTGGAATAGTAAAATTCTGCTTTTGAGAACATAAAAAGTACATAAAATATTAAAAACATAGGAAATAACTACTATCCCTGGACAAAAACTATTGCCCCACAGCGAGATGATGAACACAAGCAGCAAACATAAAGAAAGGAGGAGGAAGAAAAGCAATTGTAGTTTGGCCTTTTCAGGAAAGTCTGGCTTGCTAGCTGAGTGCATGGAATAAGTTGCAGGGGAAAACGAAACTAGAGAATATGTAAAGCTGGGAGATGAGATCATCCCCCCAAAACAATCCTTCAAATTCATAGACACTTCTGGATTCATGAGGTGAGAATAACCAGCACTGAGGACTGTAAAATTCATTTGTAGCATTTGAATTTGTTAACATGCATTTGCAAGCTGTCTCCTCCTAGAAGGGGGAGAAGGAGATGCCCTGGAAACCAAGGGCAGAGAAATGTAACTGTTTAAAAAATGCTTCTTAAAATGAGAGTGACAATAGCTTGCATCCAGACAGCCTCTTTGCTAACAGTCTACACCAATCCAATCAAGTGTTACAGCTACCTTTTAAGTTTTCATCAGCATATTATTTTGCAACAGCCTGATCCTGCAAATGGTTGTTCCCAGGTGCATAATTATTCACACATGGAGCCCACTGAAAACAATGGGTGTCAGTGCATGAGTAACTACCTGGAGGGCTGAGAGTCCTGAAATTGTTTCTGCACATGACAGGCAAGTTGCATATTTGCAAGGAGATTTTTTTTTCGTACGTGTATTTCGTTTTTTTTGTTTCCAAAACTAAAATGGAGATAGGCCCACGTCAAAATACCCAGACAAAACCTTCTGAACTTTGACAGTGGATAGAGTCCAAACCTACAGCAATCTCAAAATTTTGCATGTATAGTGGCTCTTTATGTGGGCTAGATCCAAACCTCACATTGAAAAAAATCCCCAAGGCAGTAGAACTTGGATCTGTGCTTTCCGGTTTGAACCCAAACTAAAAGTGTTGCAAGAAATGGCTCATTAGTTTATTCTGTAGCATTCGCCTCCAGAAATCTGTCATTGAACAAAGGCACATCAACATTTGAGAAAAAAAGGATTAGTTATTGTTGGATAACCTGGAGGCCCTCTAAGTGTTGTAGCTCAATATTTTTCGGAAATCAAGGTCTATTGCAGACCTGTCTTAAATCTCTCTCTCAGTGCAGACAAGGCTGACTTTTGCCACAGTGGGAACATCAACATCACACTTGGGGTGGCTAAAGTTTATAAAGATAGCAAAACAGATCCTCCCATGAGGTGAAGGTGAGGGCATGATGAAAAGCATCAGTCAGATTTTGCATGACTGTCACTAAAAGCAGTAGCTGTTTTCTTTCTCTTTTAACTCTCCTCCTTTATTTATGGTATGGTGTTCCTCTACCCCACCTGCCATGACAGGAAGAGCCCTTCCTCTTCCTCCTGCAGTTCTTCATTCCTTCTTGGTCTCCAGGAGGGGACAGGGGCTAGGAACAGGGTAGGCTAAGAGCAAAAGCCTGGACAAAACACTGTAATACAGAGCTTGCTGTCCTCATATCCCACCCTTACCTTGGTAACAAGCAGCAGCTGTGCATGCGAGAGCTGAAACAGCCATTCTTTGTCTTTTTAAGTATGGGCAAATACAGGCCACAGATAAGAGTGGTAGGCTGACAAGTCTGTCCTCCTCCTCAGACCTCCTTCCTAGAGCCACAGGATGGAAAGTGAAGCTATTCAGCTAGGTCCTAGCTCCTCATGGAAAAAGAAAGTGAAAAATTGAGTCTTTGGCTGATTTCTTTTCTTGTAAAGGTAATTACAGATGTGGTTTATTTTGTCTCTTTCCTTGGTTCAAAAGCTGGTTAAGCCAGAAAGGTATCTTAAAGAAGTACCTACGGTACCGTACAGTATGCATGTCTTGAGTCCTCTTCGTGGACAAATGAAAGGCTTCTCCTGACTTGATGATGATATTCAGAGACCAAAACATGGAAAGAGGGAAGGTTTTGTTACCTCACATTTGTGTCTTCTTAGCCCTAAAACAGGCTACAGGTCTGTCGGAACTCCTGCACTGGTCATGGCCTCCGTAACACTGATGGCTACAGCCTCAAAGCAGTATGTCAGCAGCTGAGTGCTGCAGGGGAAGAACTATCTCTCATCTGTGCCTCTTGATCCATTGATACCATTCAGGGATTTCTCTTGGCCGTTCAAACCATCACCAGATTCAGTGAACTATTTTAAAGATTCCCCCATGCCAACCAGAAAGCAATGTCAAGGATGTAGCCCACCACTTGGCTGGGATTGGGTTGTCTACAGCCTGCTGGTAATTTATTTATTTTCCTCCACTAAACTGAACTAAAACAAAGTACAATACTGTAAAGCAATGTAGAAGACGTTGTCCTGAATTGACAGCCCTTTGAATTTTACTGAGAGTTTTCTGCTAACCTCAAGCAGCTTTGGCCCTCACATTGACCCATAAAAGCCTCAGCTCTTCCCCACTTCCTTTCTCTGTCAGTCGTTATTTCCTTCATATTAGCCTTAGGTGGCTAATATTCGTCTCCTTTCTTGCTATATGGGGCCACATTTGAGAACTACAAAACAGAAAGCAAATTAGTATTGGGAAATTAAAGCACATTTGCCTTTTACACTGTTGTGCAATCTTCTAAACAGAAATTTAGGCCTTATCTTTCAGTTCAGTCATCATGCTTTACGAAGGAATGCTGTTTGCAAAAATGGATTTGGTCACATACTGATTACAGAGGGTTGATATTCAGATTCTGAAGACGCGTGTTGTGTAAGGGGTTTGTTTGTTTTCTGGCTTTGGGGTTTTTTTATTTGAAAGGGAACTTTAAATAGATTTTCATGAAACACAAATTGCTTTTAAGTTTTGGCATAATGCCCACAAGTGTTTATAACTTGGGTAAGGAAGTCGTCTATCTTAACCAGTGTAGGTCAAACATATTTTCCATGTTAATTAGATGTATTGGATCTGATATGTCAATGACAGTGCTTCACTGTAATCAGCAAAGAGAATGCTCTTTAACCTACACAATGCAGGTATAGCCTCTCCCAAACTAAATGTAACAAGTCTGGAAATTATAAAATCACAGGCACTCATTCCAAGGCCCTAGAGATGCTGGACGCTGGCTTTCTCCATGGGCTCTCACTTGTGGTAATAGAACACTGGAATTCTACAGAGTAATTATCACTAAATTATAATTGCAATAATGGATGTGTTAAGTCACTCTAGCAAGACCAGTCTCCTGAATATAATCACCTAAAAAGGATGTATAGTTATTTTTGCTTTGACCCAGTGGAAATGTTCAAAATATCCCCGTGATTTTTGAAACAGTTACATGCAATTTTTGGTACTTTCCAGAACAGTGATGATTAACCCAGTAATAACCTGAAGTTTTTTATATCATGTGCTTTTGGAATATGCCTCTGTGCACTGTAGTCTCTGCCTTTAAGTCATACGCTTCCAGATTAAGGGGGTTTTTAAAATATATTTTTGGAAGTAAATTCCCAGTGTTACGACAGCTGTTCTGAAATGTGTGGTGACAAAAATATCCACACAAAATTATTTTTTTAATACATTTTCCAGTTATTGGGGAATAACTACTGGAACAATTTCTTTGGAGCCTGTACATTTCATGTACTAATATACATCTATTACATTTCGGTAGCCATGTTTATACACATTCGCCCTTTTCTATGCATATTCTACCACTGTGGAGATTTAAACTGTATAGACTCAAAGGCAAAATCGTCTTCTCAGGACTGAGCTGTGGCAAGTTCAGTACTCAATTCAGCAGCTCAACAAATCCCAGCATGTCAGCTTGGTGTGCCTGGTGTTCCAACCCAATCCACCTCTGGGGCAGCCAGCTGTCCCACTACAGCTGATTCTCCTTTCACTCACATTGTCCCTCTGTGAAGGTCAGGTCTTATGAAGCTGCAGCAGTGCCTTTGGGCAGTATTAATGGACATATCATGCTGTGCCCCTGGCACACTCCACACCAAAAACTAGAGTTTTACACTCAAGAGTCCTTAGGGGTATGAAATAAACACTGCTTTCAAAGGCTCCCATCACAGCAAACTCCTCTCCCAACTTTTCAAAGACAGGTGGTGCGTTAGTCAAGAAAGAATGACAGCAGAAGATCTTCCAATCATTTTTAAATGAGACAACACTTATTAAAAGTAGATGGAGGCAATGGAGATTATATTAAGCCACTCCAGACACAGACAGGCCTTCTCCTGGTCCTTCACACCTAGAGGTCTGACTCCTTTGAC
This sequence comes from Burhinus oedicnemus, assembly GCA_008921705.1. Classification (NCBI taxonomy): domain Eukaryota; kingdom Metazoa; phylum Chordata; class Aves; order Charadriiformes; family Burhinidae; genus Burhinus; species Burhinus oedicnemus. Next base: position 3,769,705 of record VFFE01007486.1, read on the forward strand.
TTCAGTTGCTTACTGCCATTACTGCTAACTTCTGTTACTTCTATTTTATACTAGTGTGAGTCTAAAGGAGCCAGAGAAACTGAATATCATTACCAAGGGCAGAAAACCCTTCAACAGATGGGAAAATGATCCCACTTGGCAAGAGGCAATGTTTGGTACTTAAAAAAAGGAAAAAGCTTTTGGATTTCAGCCACCAAATCCAGTCCCCAATCTTGGGCTGTGCAGAGTAATTCCCAGAGCTCAAAAATGTAATGTACTGCTGTGGATCATCCATTAAACTGTCTATTGAATGAGGTATAATGCTAAACAGGCTGAGGAGAGTCTATCATTCAGATTAATGCAACTCCAACTCACATAACCTTCAGAAATGGTTTTTGTAGGCAGGGCAACTTGGTGCTAAATAAGTTTGTTTGCTGCGAGAGCCAAGATGTTAGAGCATTAGAAGCCCAGAAGAATATGGCTATTTCTAGGGGTTGAGTCATGAAACAAGTATGCAACAAAATGGAAACAGAGTAAACATTAAGAAACAAAGAAAACTGCATGAATTTCTACCTCTATAATAAAACCTTAGCAACAACATACAAAGCCTTAAAAAAATGCCTCAGATTTTTGCTCTGAAGGTAATTTTTAAAGAAGCATTTTACTCCAGTCAGAACCCCACTCTGATTCTGTAATTCTTTTTGCAATAGGGTGAAATGTGTCATTTTTCAGCTGCTGTCTGGGTGAAGTTTTAAGCAGCCACTGAATGTGTCTCCAACGTTGTCATCACAGTATGAAACACCATGCTCACAGTATCATAAAAAAAGCATCCTAAATGATTGTGGAGAGTATGGATTTACTTAACAATTAAGAAAAATATCATGCTCAATCTTCTTGAACATTTAGGAACTGAGAAAAAAAATTAAAAATCAGCTTAGCATATTGAAAAGGATATTTTTCTTCCAAAGGACTTAAACTCACTATGATTGGAATAAAACATTGTCATTAAGCTCATTGCCCTCGTGCTTCAGCTTATAGGTGCCATAGGTATACAAATGATAAAACATTCATGATATGAAACAATGAATTAAGAGCTGCATTTCTCTATTCTTTGCAATGCTTATGCCCCTAAAATAAAAATGTTTTAGTTACTAGGTGAGTCATTTTAAATTTAACATTAAGTCATCTAGTTATCAATTTGCATATAAATACTCAAAAATAATTTTGACAACACTCTTAAGTGTTGACAGTCTGTAGGCAGGGAGCAGAGAGCGACAGGAAGAAGGAAGGAGAATACACAGAACTCTTTATATGAAGTATTTGCAGTTGCTTTATGTTGAAAACTCAATTATATTCTTCTTGGTCCACAGCCATAATCTGTGACCCCATAATAGCACAGTCTTACTCCTCCATGGTTCTATCGGACTTAATTCAATCCCTCAGTGTCCTGTGGTGCCTAAAGCAAAAGGGATGCTGGAACATGTGTCTTAAAGACTTGGCCCACTTCTCTGTAGTGGACTATATAACTATCATTTATTAGAATATTATTTCAAGGTTATGCTTTGAAGTGAGAAACATGTGGGACCCAAAGATTGTATGCATATTAATTCAACTTTTTTCTTGCTGGTATTTTAGAGAGATAGCCAGATATGGGCATATACAGTAGCTTCCTCAGTCTCTTTGTACCTCATGAGTCTCATTCTATTTCAGTACAGCCTGAGGTATCTGGATGTTGAGTGTTTGTAAAACATTGAAAACGAGGGCACAGTAAGTGAGAGTTCTGGTCTCAGATTCCTCCCTTGAAAAACAAAATTGTTCTTTTTGGATGATGCTGAGAAGTGTTGAGACAAAAATTAGAACTTTGTACCTTTGCCCTAGTGGAAGAAAATAGTAACAAGACAACCTGAACCAAACATGGACATAAGCAGCCTCAGCCCCCAGTGGAGATTCACATCAGGGTCATCTGTCAAATAAGCAACAGTGAAGTACGTGTGCAGACTGTTTCTTGTGACATATGCCCTTTTCTGGCACCGAAAGTAAGTAGTCTTCATCAGACTGTGGGACAGTTTGTTTTAAATTGTAGCTAAAATAGATACATTGAATTTAAAGTGATAGGTCAAAAACAGAAAAGGTCTTACAAGCATGATTTGTGGGTTTAGCACAGTGAAGGGCTAATATAAAGTCTCTTTCTCAAACAGCATGTGGAACCACTTACTTAAGACTCAGTTGTTTGGTTGAAATGGTAAGCAGTATCCCTCAGCTTTCTGAACTATATTCAAATAGCAAAAACCTGTATAGAGAAGGCAATGGACAATAAATGTATAAAATCTACACCTCTTTCATTAACTTGTAGATGCACACTCCAGTGCATCAAAAGGATTCCACCATTACACATCCAAACCAGGGAGGAAAGGTAACAAGCACTCTGTTCAGAAGCAAAGAGTTTTGCCAAAAAAACCTGACCCATCTGTCATGCGAGAAGTGTAAACCAGTAATTCAGAGGCCATTTGCTTTTATATGACAATCTCAAGAATCTTCTGTTGTGACTATACACTTCTGTTTCACACTGTTATCACATACATAACTTTCTCAGTCATGTAGGAGACAGAGAAAAACAATCAGGTTTTGTGGTGGTTTTTTTTTCTTTTTTTTTTCTGTAAAATTACAATGATACAAACATTAATATTGACATCTCAGAGCTGCTTCTAAATATCACATTATGAGAAATAGACCTCCAGGACTCTAACCAAGGAAGACTGAGGGAATTTTTACTTCCTCTACGAAAAGGTTTGAATAATGAAATACTTTATTATGTCTATAGAGACATTCTTTTTATAATGCTCTCTCTTAAGAATCTTCCTCACAGAGAATTCAGGATTTCAAATTATTTAAACATCATTAAAATAATCCTTGAATTTTTAGCTTACTGGGTTCAGGCTGTGCTGTGTAAAACTTTCTAGTAGCTCTCCAAACAAAACAATTACCTTCTGTCAGTGAGAGCTATTCAACACTGAGGGGAAAAGTCTGATTACTAAAAATAGGTGTCTATTGCCAACTTAACCCTAAGATATCAAAGACATCCACACTGCAACAGCCTAGATAGCTGAAATGGTATTAGATACCTTTGTTTAGGTACCTGAATTGCTGCCTATATACCCAAGATCTCATCCCTACTGAAGATCCATGAAGCAGATGATTATCCACAATCTATTTAAAATTGCCAGTGTGTAGGAGACTGTGGATGGATGCCTTTCTGGGGGGTATTGATCTGCCTACCAAAGATGCTCGCAGAAGGCTTGGGGTTCGCCAGTGTGAAGCTGCCACTCCTGAGCCCCCATCAGAAGACACTGTAGGGGCAATACTTCATGTCCTCCAGCACATCATAACAGCAATGACCAATGCTGATGGTTTGAACCAGAGCCAAATGACCTTGCCCTAGCTAGACTCAGAAACCCAAGTAAAGCCTTGCAGAGCTATAGGGACAAGGGTCTTCAGCAAAATGCTGGTAGCAAACAGCTGGGGATAGTAACATCTTAAACTAACACAGCTGTCTGCAAATTGAACATCTGTCCACAGGCTAAGTATTCAGCTATGTAATAAATGGAACAAAAATTATACACTTTGGACAACTTAAAAATGTGATTCTTACTAGTAGATATTCTCTTAAATCTTACAAATCCTCAAGTATTTCTTGCATTACAAATATGGCAACCCTCATTTGCCTACTTTGTGTCACACACAATTCACTGTCAACTTGAAGAGAAACAAAGGAGATGCAGAAATTCTGCAAAGCCACTTGTACACGATGTTACTTGCTAGGGATTAACACCATTTACTCTCAAAGCAATAGTGGTAATGACACACAGACACACATACATATATCGAGATATACATATGTCTTCAAATAAATCCTCTTAAAACTGAGCAGCCTGTGTTGGGCTACAAATATGCAATAAACAGAAAGTAAACTGAATGGACTGCTCGCTTCCTAAGACATGTTACTGAGATTACCCTAAAGCCAATTGTGCCAAGAGTTTGTGACATTAGGTTAGTGGAACAATTCTCAAATAGTGTCATATGCCAAGAAAAATTATCTGTAAAATGAGTGCATCATTTGGTGAATTCCACTATGGCATGACTGTATTTATGATGCACAAACATTTTGTTCCTGCAACACTGTGTGACCCTATTACTATGTGACCTCTATTTGAGATTAATACTAGGAACTAGGCTGATTCCATCACACAGACCCTGAATAGTATTTACAAATAAGACCTTTTGGTGATGAAGAGGCAAAATGTTTGAATATCCTGTTATCAATTCCTGAATCATCAAGTATTCTTATTCTTTGCTACAGATGCAAATCCCAGTAAAGGATGAAAAGTGTGTACCAACAAAATTTTCAACATACAATAAGCACATAGAAATTCAGTAATATGTGCATCTGTATAAGAATCAGTGATTTAGTCAAAAACAGCAATAGCATTCTTTGCTGAATATTTTAAGGCCATCTTTGATCTGACATATATATATACACACATACATACATATCTACTTGAGTTAAATTCCTTTTTGTGCTACTGAAACTAAATTAATTGACTGACATTTGAGTGCCTTTGTCCCATTCTGATTACTTATGAAATATTCATAAGAAGGATTTCATAATAAATAATGTGTAATTTTTAAGCTATTATTCATTGATAATAACAGCACTTGTCAATAAGATTTCTGCCTTCAGAGCAATCTGTACACATCAGCCCTCATGACATCATTGTGAAATGGTTGTTTATGGCAAACTTGGACAAAACTCTCTCCTTGAAGACAGAGATGCAAGGGTTTGTGCTGCTGTGTAGAAATAGTCACTTCACGTGGTGAAGGTGTGTCCTTCTCTTACCACCATGACCATTCCCATGATGTAAAGGTGTCCCTTCATTTGTCTCCTGTGATGGCAACAGGACCACAGCTGGAGAGCTTCTGTCCTTCAGACTCTTACATACCAAATGCAGAGTGGCTAAAGTATTCTCACCCTTCCTGATGAAATTATGACTTTACTAGAAGACTATAAAAGGTACCAGATGTGTTCACTTTATGAATATAATCTATTGCCAATGTATTGTTATGTTATACATAGTGTTGAGTCTTCCTGAAACTTTGGTGAGATACGGAAAAGTTAACCTTATATTAAAGGTGGGAACTGAAGATCAAGACAGATAGTGACCTACCTTCAAATCATTCAGAAAAACAGTGGTGAAGCAAAACATTACATCAGGATGTCCTGTGTGCTAGTCCATTTTCATATGCATCAAGCTATCCCAGACCAGAAGACAGAAGGGGGGTTAAAAAGCCCAAAAGCCCAAATTCATGGGACCAGCTGGTGTTCCCTGGAAGAAATGCATTGGTTCCTTGACTCTGACTCTATATTTCTCCTTTCCTAATGTGTACAAGGAGCACTTTTCTTACACATTTTTCACAAAGGACAGTATGACATGGAGGGTGCTACATAACAGCAATGCACAGACAGCCATTTTTGTGATTGTGGCTTGTGAGGGGCTGTGTGTTTGTGAATTGCAAGGTAGTCTTTCTTAAAAGACTCTGTTAAGCTCTGATTCAGAGCAAGTTCCATGCGTTTTGTCAGGATGTCCCAGTTTTATGCCCCTCACTGGCTCTGTCCCACTGACTCAAGTTGGCAGCAGAGTTTTCTGTTGTGTCTTCACCTCCCAGCCTCCTACTCACCAGCCTGGCAGGACTTTCTGCTTTTCTGGGAAAGAAGGTCTTCAAGACTGCACTTCAGGGTCTATGGAAGATTAGCTCAACTCAGTCAGAGGAAGCTGCTGTCAGTGCCCTGCTGTCATCTTCTCCCTTCAATGCTGCCCTTCAGAATGGAGTACTGTGCTTTGGGGCCTTCACTTGCTACAATTTTCTTCCAGAAATATTCAGCTTTCTCAAAAAATATTTGCTCATATCCTTCAGCATTACAGCTATTTGGTTTTGATTCAAATTACTCCCCGAGTATTCAGAAGGCTGAGACCACCATACAGTTGCTTATGCAGTTGTGAAAGAAAAAATCTCATAGTGTGTAGTTTCTCCAGTTTGAGTTCCTGTCAACCTTGACAGGCAGGTATGGGAATAGACCTGAAATTTGAGAGCTCTGGGGGAATTCTCCTTCCTAACTCTCTGAGCATCCATCTGAGGTTCAGGCAGCTACTCCATACAACTTTTGTTAAGCTGTGCAGCAGGTGCCTCTTGCAATAAAATCTCAGCTTTAGCAGTTGGAATCTGCATCCTTAGCTGACCTCCAAGGTCAGCCTGGCAAGATGGTCAGAATTAGTCTGTACAGTAGACCACAAGGGAAAGAGAGTGTGCTTGCACTGGACAGTAAAGCAGGACTGGGATATCTATGTTTGCCAAAACAGTGCTTTGGGACAAGTTACTTCATTACTTGCTCCTGCATATCCCCATGTGAAAGGTAAGGACAATAATTGCTTTCCACACAGAATACTGTGAGGTGGGGAATAAAGTCCATTATATAACTCATGAGACATAGACCGACAGACTTAAACATAGGTGGATTTGATAATAGTACTCATCCTGTAAAAGACCCATGGGCTGGGGTTGGGGAGGCCAGTTCCTGGCAGGATCAAACTGGAACCTTTTTCCAAGGGATCTGTACTAAAGAAAGGCAGTGAGTACTGCTAGCTTTCCTGTCAATTAGTATCTGCTATACACTTCCTACACCTTGAGGAGCCCCTGCAGGGAGCTCCCCCAAAAAAGCAGAGAGTTACAAATACAGAAGATGAATTCTTATAATTCATCTCAGAAGAGGCTGAACTAGTTGCTGGGCTTTTTGTTTGAGCTCTGCAATGTTAGTTTCTTACTTGTACCCATTGCAGGAATACCTCATCAAGACCAAACCTTCTGAGGCACACCAGGATAGTGATTGGCAATTTCATATGATAAACTCCATATGATTTATTTTTATTAGCTATGGCATGAGTGTATATTAAAATGCAACGGCTATGGCCTCCTTTTGCTCTAGCATTATACCATATATGCATCCAGTCACACTACAGAGAAATTATTAGACAGCTGGACCGTCCCATTCTACCCCTGCCCCACCCATGCAGCTTAACTGTCTCCAGTCCTCCTACTGCTCATTTTTTTCCCCTCTTTTAAAAACAGAACAGATCATTTCTTTTAGCTTATGGGCAGACAGAAAAAAAGAAGGAAAAAAAAAAACCAACACAAAAAACCCCCATGAAAAGAACCCACAAGTCCTTCTGTAAATGTAGGTGACAACATAAGGCGGAAGATAGAAGTTAGCTGAATCCAGAATCGAGTTACATTGTTGTCCAGTGCTTTAGGAATTGTACTTTAAATATGATAGACTGGCTGGCTGAATGTTACTAGATAGAGATCAAAAAGTTCAGCTGATGAAGCCAAATGGTAACTAGATACCCTTCAATTTTCTTTTAAGAAACATACAAATATGGTCGCTCAGCATGCCACATTTTTGCCCTGTTTTGGATTTAGCTATTGAGGAAAACTAGCAAATTAAGCTTTTTTCCCCACCAGAAAACAGTATTTGTTCCACAACAAATGTTAACCAGTGCCTAAATTTGTTTCCCTCTTTTGCACTTGAATATTATTGATTACTCACAGGAACAGAAGAATCTTTGAGTATCAGCCCAAATTGTCTGAAAGCCTTTCTTGTTTTCCCAAGCATGAATTCCATAGCACTTATTATAATGAAAAATATTTACAAGCTGGGTGGTAGGAGACACCTGGGTGGAGTGAAATTGATAGTGGGAATAAAAGTCTGACTCAACTGTAGTTAGAGTGAAAAGCTTACCCAGAAAATACAAATGATAAGCCATTAATAGAAACTGTGCTCTTGAGATTCATTCCACAAGTATGATAGTACAGCAAGGAAATAGCATCAGCAATGCCAACTGGCAGCAAAACAGAAAAACAAACATCAGCAGGGTATTAGAAACTGATCTGGGAGAAAAAATGCCATTTACAGGTAAGATATATTAGGTGAGATTTGTCCTGTGACTGCAGCTCTTTTATGCAGGGGAAAGGGCCGAGTAGTGAAAAGAGTCTCTGAAATGTCCAGATGCAACTGAAGGAGGATTTCCTCCAGCAGCTACGAGGAAGGCTTTTGGCTGTTCCTCTAAAAGTCACCGGTGACCCCAGGCATCAAATAGGCCCCCAGTGGAGATGGGGGCCGCAGAGCCAAACCACATGTGTTTCAGGCATGTTGAGCAACACTGTCAGCAGCAGAGCACACAAGGCCTCTGGGCTACGTAAATTCTGCAAAAATCTGAAGACTGCCTCAATGCTTGCAGCAGCCTGGGCTAGGGAGGGGGCAGAAGTGGGTAAAACTGCCTTTACTTCTCCCTCCCATGGGGGTAGGAGTTCTGTGCTCTTTGGCAGATGACTCAGACTGTCACCCCTTATCTTTTCCCACTGACGCTGAGATTCACATAGAGTTGCCTTTAAATTTGAAGACAGGCATATTTTAATAAAAGAAGTGAGAATAATAAAGCCAGAAGTTGCACCAGGGAACATGTATGTGTGTATGTGCTCTGGTATCCCATGGGAATGTTGTAGAGCCCACTGCGCATCTCCTCACATCCCCATAAGGAGCCAAGCCATAAGGAACTGCTCCCATTGGGCCAGGCCCCAGCACACAGCTTCTTCCATATGCGGGTTGCTTTGCCCGTCATTGGGATAGCATAGCTATCATGGGGTTCAGAGGCTTTGGCCACAGAAAGAAAAGGAACAGTTTATCCACTACCTTAAAATCTCCTATTTTAAGACTTAGTTCATGTCAAGTCACTTCCCATGACCGTAAAACAAAGCCTAAATGGAACAAGGAGAAATAGAGGGCTATTCTTATTCTAATGAAAAAATTAGTAGGCACATAAGCCTAACGGGGCATGAGAAGATGTCATAAGCATTTCTTTGCTCTGACGAACTGCTTTAGCAGTTAGAGCATCAGAGAAGAGGCTGTCAGTGGCTAAAAAGGAAAAATCCCCAAAGCAGCCACAGCATTCAAGGAAGTGTTCAGGCCTGAGTCAGCTGTTAATTAGGCAGCTTCATATGGGAGAAACCATTTATAGGAAGCCCTGATTCTGAAAAAAAATCCCGTGTACTCCATCTGGCATTATGACAGGTCAGTGAATGTTAGATAGAAGAGACAGAAAGAAATGAGGCAAAAGATTTAACAGTGGCCAGGAAAAGTCTTTAACTCCTTATCACCTTCTTGTTAACATCTGTCTTCTCCATTGGTTTGCAGCTCATCTAGATATATTAGATTAGCTGGTGGGATGACTCACTCATCGAGGTGAATAAACTCTTTCCACCGAAAAAGCGGATGGTGACAAATAAAATGTGTACATTAGTGGCCATGATAATCATTTCCCCAGTGTTGCAGGGCCAGGGCAGAGAATCAGATGCTAAGACAGGCAGTTTTGTGGTGTTAATATCATTTGAAACACAAGTAAGTAGGGAGAACGATTCTGTAACCTTCTGATTTCAAATTTACTGCTGCTGGTGTGATCTCGTCATTCCAAATTACTGGATTGGGTAAATAAACTCCCCGAAAATACAGCTGCTTTGATGGGTTCTTGCATTCTGTTGGCTTGTATCTAATTTATTTTACCCCCATTCAATTTGTAGAACAGACTTTTGCAAGTATTTCCCAATAACTTTTAAATTTCTACAATTGCTGAGATAGTGTCTCAGACAAAGACCTATAGGGCTGAAATAAAAATAGTGAAGGGTTCAAGATGACATCATGTTTTATGAACACAAGACGTGACCACAAATAACCTACAATAACCTTTAAAATTAGTTTTTTCCTGACTTCATAAAACAATATTTTATTTGGCAGGCCCTTATTGGCAAGCACTTTGAACAGTTCTATTTGTTTTCTGTAACCAGGAAGACACAACCAGTGTTTTCACATAGGTTTCCTCAGTACTGTGGTTTTGCCATTTTCTGCCTCTTTATTACTGCCTGCTGCTGTTGAATATTTTTCTTTGGGATGTTTATTAAGAACAAGGATATGAATTAAAAAAACCCCAAGCTTTCCTTATAACAGCACTGGTGAGTTTCTCCCACTGTAATATTACTGTATCAAAAACACAGAAATAGATCATGGTATCTAGAATGATCTGGCTGCTTTAAGTCTAAAGTTATGTAATAACATACAGCTGGCTACATGTATATTATGAGAAACTGAAGGAAATCAGCCCATATGTCCTTTGATGCATTAACCAAGACCAAGATTTAGAAACCCACCATAACTCATAACACCATATGAAATGGAGGAAGGGGCTTAGCCAGTCACTGAACTAAATAACAAAATAAAATCTAAGTACTCCAGTTAAAATAAATTAGAAATTAATATCACAGAGTGCAAGAAATGCTCCTGGTTTCTTAGGGGATTTTACCTGGAATTAGTTGCTATTTCGTTTCACTATCACAAGTTGTCCTGGTTGTGAGAACAACTTGAGAGGTGTGTTTTTCATAGTGCCGCCTGTAACTGAATGGGATTGCTGTCTGTATTTGACACTGCTCAGGCTTTTGGTTTTTTGAGTTGTGCTGTCGTGGAAAAATGGACCATTTTCCCACCACATCTGTAGGAGTGGTTATGCTGCTCTCAGTGCCTTAAATATCTAATTTTGGGACTTGGGGTTTTTTTTAATATTCTTTAAAAAAATCTCAATAAGATTTTTATTCAGTATATTTTGAACTAAGGAAGAAATTTAGTTTGCAGTCCAAATTGCACCATTCAGCAAATCCCATCACCCCTCTACCCCCCCAAATGTTTTGTATGTTTGAGCAGGGGCCATGCAATTAAGATGAGCTTTTCAGCTTCTGTACACAGTTTGGACTTCCTAGTAATCCCTCTTTCTTCTGTACAGTATGAAGCTTGAGTGAGTAAGGAAAGTTCCAATAATTAAACTTGCTCTATTGACCTAACCAAAATTAACTGGCTATGCAACAATGTAGCTGTCCATGTAAAAACAGGAAGTCAGATTTCCCCAAGTAACCCTTATTCACCATGAGAAAAACAGCTGGTGCTCTCCCTTTACATGCAAGTGTGTGGGGCATGGATAAAAGATGTATACTTCTGATATCCTCTCTTTTAAAGGGGTGTGTTTTTTTTTCCAGTGGAAGTTTTCCAGCTCTCGGTTCCTGAGAGGTAGGGCCCCAAGATAGTCTGGTCAAAATAGTTAGAATCATATCTTTGTAAGGAGAAGTCTGTGAAAACGAACAAAGAAGCCACATTAGTATAACATGAATAATCCTCCCTGACCTCCAAAGAGAAAAATAATAAAGGATTTATTACGCTTTTTTTTTTCTCCCTAAGAAAGAGTAATAAGAAAAATCCTCCTTACAACAACAATAACCACTGTTTCAGAATCAGAGCTTTTGTGTCACTGTTTTTCAGTAGTTACGCTACATTTCTCCCAGTACACTGCTGGGATTTTTTATTCTTTATTTTGCTACGCATGCTCGCACATCTGCTCCACATGTGTGATCAGCAACTGGATTTTCTGAGCTGAATGTCCTGTTAAATGGACAGAGTGGGCAGATCATTCCTTAGAGAGCAGAGAATCTGCCTCTGGTGGATTGCCGCCAAATGCAATGGTGTAATAAAGAAAAGAAAGCTGCTCATTTGGATTGCTCTGAAATGAACTGTGTCCTCTCCTAAAATACCATCTGGTTAGGATCCCTGGAGGCACAGTCCAACACACCTAGGTCTGGCAGTCTATATGTCTGATGGCTGTAAATGTCTCTGCATAGGTCGACTGGGGGAAGGCAGGATCATTAAGAATTAGAAGAGGTGAAACAATTGTACTCTCATTCCCTTTCACCCACCCAGACAAAATTACACACGAGGGTTGTGGAGGTGATTGTACTTTCTGTTGCTGAAGCTGACAGCTAATCTTTAAAATAGCTGTCTTAGGCTTTGACTTTCTATGTATTGTCTAAAAGCTTTGTTTTCAGCTGGTGTAAACCAGCAGCAGTCTGGACTGATTGTCTCTCTTCAGATTTGGACCTCAGTGCATTAATCAAGGGTTTTATAGTAAACTGTATAAAGGAGATTGAAGTGAGCCTTATGTTATGTGTGCAAGGAAATCCAGCTTCCAAAAATCGTATCACACCAGGGACTGATAACAGATGTACAAAGTAAAAGGAGAAATTAACAGATGCTTCCCAGTTTGGGCCATTATCACCAATGAAACCCAACTCATATGGTCTATAGGTCACATTAAAGAGTCTGCTGCAGATGAATTTGGTTCTTTCCTGATGCTGGCAAAATTAAGATTGCTGCAACTGCACAGTACTGGATCTATCCTGAGTACAAGTTGGTTTTCTGAAGTACTAGCACTGCTGCTAAAAGGATCACTCTGTGACTTTAGCAGTTAGTTCTGCAACCAGACAAACAAATAGTATCACACTGGTTTAATCCATCTCTGTAATGGATGTCTTGTAAAGCAGGAAACATGACAATTCCATTCTCAAGAAACCAAATATTTCATTTTAATTTTCTTCTCAGTCTACATCTATCCTGGTGAATTAAACAGGGCCTGGGAACATTCCTGGGCACTGTATTATGATCATCAATGGTGTTAAACAGATAGGCAAGTCCCTAGCACCCTTAAGGCTGCTGCCAACTACCCTTCAAACTGCTCCCAGGCAGAAATCAGAAGCAGGGGATTTCCAGAATCATTCCCAATAGGCAATTTGCAAGCAGACACCCAGTTTTGAAGGTTAAGAGTGTTTACAAGAGCGGAGCTGGCTGCTCTGTGCTTGTTGGCCTTGGTTCCTGGGAACACTCTGGGAATGTCAGCCACCCATCCATAGCCCTGGACAACTCTCATCAGTGAGACTTTATTTTAAGCAGGGGCAGAGTCTACCACTTTTTGAGGCAGAGGTTTTTTTTCTGCCTGGGGAGACCATTTTCTTTTTAACAAGCCCAAATTAGAAAACTCTGGAGTTATTTTCAGGGCTTCCCTCTGCAGCTACCACTTGACAGGGTTTTGTTTCTGTGATTGCCCTGGAAGCTGTTGGGTGACTGAGGCCCTGCAGTAGTGTCACTGATGGGACGGATCTCACGGTCTCTAGCTATCCCATTGAAACTACCCTAAAAATGTTTTGTTCTTCTTTTTCCAGAGGTGTTTTAAAATAGTTAGCTATTGGTTATATTGTGAGTTCCTATTGTTCTTATTTATCCATCTGCTTCTAATTGTGCTGGGTTTGGTTCAAGATGATTTTTAGCTAATTTGAAATCATTAATTTGATTATTGCTTACCACCCAGCAAAGAAATGGCCAAAAAAACAGGACTCGGCCTTTGCAGGACTTTTCAAGAACTTGGATTCAGCTCAAATACAAATGAATTATTATTATTATTAACAGTAGTAGTAGTATTCAAATTTCTCTTGAGCCAGACATTTTTTAAAAATTGCATTACAAACAATGACAGAGGGTGTATCTTACAGAAATTACTCCTTTGGCTCAAGATGTTATTTTAGCAACTATGAAACTGAGAAAAACATCACTTTCACTAACAGCTGTGCTGGCTTACTGGGTCTCAGACCAGGTATTCCAGGGAAGGTCTCTTGTTTAACTGGTACTTTCTGGGCTTCCCTGTATGAAGCTGCAACCTGGCAGGAATTCCTGAACTGACCAGCTTCCAATCCCTTGGACAGCTTTGTCTGAGCCCAGCGCTTCCAGGCTCCAAGTACCAGGGGCGCCAGGTGCAAAGAACAGGACTAAGGGCTGGGACTCAGAGCACTTCCAGCCAGCTGGGAGTAAGCCCTGATACAAAAACCTGTGAAGCCAGTGGCTTTCAACCTTGACTTTCCACTGCTCGGGGTTTGAGAAATGCAAGGCCTTTGGTGTTCAGCGTTCTAGTCAGTCAATCAGCTTTCTTCAGTGAGCAGTTTCTGACAGACCATTCCATTAGATAATTTTGGATAGAAATCAGTGGAATAGACATAGGGTAGAAAAGAAAACAGTGAATAGAGCTCTTTATTAACTTATCACTATGGTTAATTAGTGGTATATAAAAAAGCTGAACTCCTAAACCCAGGGAGTAAGTTTTTCAGTTTGGCAGTTGGAGATGGCTGGGGATGGGGGTTAAAAGTTTTCAGCCAGACCTTAGATTAGGTTCAGAATAAGGCAGGATGCATCTAAGGAAATCATAATTGCAAAATAACACTATTTAAATAACATGAAGAGCTCTCCCATTGTTTCAAATGCAGATCCTATCTCGATCAATTATTGTGTACAAAAAGATGATTTAGCAAATAGCTAGTTGAAATGGAACAGGAACATTAAAGCAAATGCTAAAAAAAAAAAGTTTTCACTCATTATATAAATCACAGTGACAGGGTAATAACTAAGGATGAGGTGAAGCCATTTAGGTGATGAACTAGATGACTCAGAGCCCACCACGTGAAATGAACCCATTTTGAAATTTGGTTAAGTTCATTTAGAGGTTTTCAGTATTTTCTGGTTTTCTTCCTGCCTTTCTGGGTCCCCACTGATGCTCAGCCTTCTCCTCTGTTCCCCACAAGCTCAAATCTCCCAGGAGTGTGGTTCCCTTATTAGTGACCAAGGCATCATGTGGCAGCAACATGGCTCTTGTTGCAGCCAGGCTGGGCAGATCTGCTCACACCACCTGTACAAGCAGGGGTCTGCAGTACCTTCTGCAAACCAAACTTGTGGGGGAAAATGGGGGCAAAGAATCACTTGGAAGCATACATAAGAAATACAGAGTTGGTTTGAACAGAAAGGATTCCTTCTTTGAAACGTTCCTTATCAGCTGAGCAAGGCACTTTGTCCTACATGACAATGCTTTTCCTCATTGTAAGACAGGAGAACTGAAAACCAGTGATTGCCTGTACAAAAGCACTACATTTGAGGCTAATCATCTCACCTTGAGAACTGATCTGCTGCCCTTTGAAGACCTGAAAAGTCTTCCTGCTGACTCAGGTGGATTTTTGGATTAGGTCCCCCATATAGGTACAGTGGAAAGCCCCTAACCAAGCAAATAAAGCTTCATGAAACCAAGCTATTATATACTTTGTAGCTCTGCTACAACGCATTTAATGATAATTCAAATCTTAGCCATTTTATAGGGTCACATAAAGAAATGGGAAGGAATATAGAGGAAGACACAGTGCAGGGCATAGAATCCTGAATAATAAATAGGTTCTTTTAGCACACACGGTTATACAAAGGCAGAGCTCTTCAGAGCCATGCAATAAGCCATGGTAGCTGTCTTCTACTCTACCTGGCACATGGCTTTCTAGATCTCACAAAGCTTAAGAAAAGGACTCAGTAATACAGTACTGTGCCATACCCCACCACATACCTCCTCATTTCCCAAATACTATGACAGCATTATGGACTGGTGAGAGAAAAAAAAACTACTACTGGGGAAAAAATGTTTTCAGACTTTGTCTGTTCAGTGTTGTCAATACAGTTTTTAATTACCTCAGCAAGTTGTCGTTAGGTGAAAGATAACAGGCTGCCAAGTCTAGAGAGTAAACATTTTGTGTTGGTCCACCCACAAAACATTCAAATAAGAACCTGGAGCTTATTCAGGGTAACGCAGGTTTAACTATCTCATTTTCAACATGGCCTTTCAGATCCTGGTCTCTTCATGTTTGTTCTCAGCCTCCTGAACCTTCCTGCCTGCTCTTTCATGTTCGACATCTGGCTTAATCAGACTTAGGTTATCATTATATTTGTGAACATGTCTGATGAAGGTGCCTCTTTTATTACTCACCTGCAGTCTGGTTTTAAACGTTAACAT
Organism: Burhinus oedicnemus; assembly: GCA_008921705.1. NCBI lineage: Eukaryota > Metazoa > Chordata > Aves > Charadriiformes > Burhinidae > Burhinus > Burhinus oedicnemus. The sequence continues at coordinate 3,785,529 of VFFE01007486.1, forward strand.
CTTAAATGTTGATAGGTTTTATTCTCATTCCCCAAACTGCATATTGTTTACACGTGTTTCTCCTAGGTATATAATATGGACATTAAAATGCAAACAAATATATATATGCATATATTTGCATCCACACAGCATACATTTTATATATAGATAGATATACATGAGCGTACTATATATAATGTATGCAATCTTTGTGCATATTTTTTTACCAGGATTTGGCTCTAAATTCGAATATTTCTTCAAACCACGACAATTATAACAGCACCTACTGATGTAAGTTTACCTAACAATCAAAATGGACTTGTGTTGACAGTAAAGCAGCTCAGGTCACCATGTAATTGAGGGCCCTTTCCACATGTAGTTAGTTAGTAAGCTGTACCAGGTGGAAAAGGACTTGTCTCTGATATTGTAGAGCAGGGAAGGAAAAAAAAATTAAGGGCGCAGACAGTATTGTTGTAGGAAATAGAAGAGGGAGTTTCCAGAGGAAGTTTCTGGTGTCCTGTGGAAACTGGGGTCAATGAGATTTTTCAGTTCAAAGATGATCAGAAAAAGGTAATCAGGGGTAGGAAAGAGTCCTCACATGGGAAAAGCACACCTGAAGCTCATGAAAGTATGGGGCTGGAGAGGATGGATTTGAGGCTGACAACAGCTGCCTATGAAGGAAAGAGGAACTTTGCAGCTGGTACAGCAGAAGGGAGTTTGGCCAGCAGGACATGCAGCTGAGGCTGATTGATAGACAATCTAGAAATAAGAGCACTATTCTGAGAACTGTGTGCAGTGGCAAGTGCTGGTGGTGTGCTCCCCATTCTCTCCCTCCTTGATACATGTCCCTGAATCTACTGTTAATTTTTACTCCTGAACTGTGCACAGAACTCTAAAGTATGGAAATCCCTACAGTGTGGTGAGTCAACCAAAGCAACTTGTAACCCTTTATCTTAAGATTTTTGCTCTTACAGTTACCTGCTTGGAGATTACTGTATGTGAGACTTCAATCCTGTTCCACTTCAGAAGACAAGAGTGCAATGTTTTTACTATCCACTACTGAGCTATATAGTTTCTTGGTCTCCATCAGGAGACCTCAGGAGTAAATCTGATAAAGTATCTTGGGCTATTTGACAAAACTTCTGCTCTTATTATCCTTTTGGACCTGAGAAACTGGCCAAAATTCAAGGGGTTTGGACTGTTCCAAAAAGGATAAATTGGTGCAGGCATCAATGCTTCTCTCAAACAATTTTGTAGATTTACAAGGAATGGATTGACCCTCTGTTCCTGAGGAGAAAAACCACAGTTATTTACCACATCAATGTCCCTCTAAGTTACCTCCCCATGAGGACTCTCCAGGCTTTTCAGGGTTGTGCAACCAGCTGTTTGTTGGTTTCTGCTCCTTTTCCTTCTATACCATGCAAAGGAACATGTTGCAGAGAGATCACAAGTAACAGAAGCCAGGCTAATAGAAGAATCAAATTAATACAGTTGTGTCAGACCTGTGTTGCACGTGAGCTAGTAAGATTTGCAGAAGGTAGTGCTTATAAGTGCAAGCCCAGTACAATATGCAGGAAGCTGATTTGTTTGGCTGATACTGTTTATAGCCTTCACAAGGCAAAACCTTGTATACCACGGCTGGACCACTGGCTTTCTGTGGGGTACCTAGGCATGTCTTCTTTTTTGCTTCCACTTACTTCTCTTGTATACGCAACCCTTTTCAATGCTGCACCAAGAGAGCTGAGATTCCTCAGTTGTTTTCAATATGTCCTTGTGTTAGTGTGGAGACCAGTGGCACTCTGTGAACAGTTTGTTTACTGGACTCCAGGTGGTCAAAACTGCCCACTTCAGGGGACCTTCACTAGACTGTTGGTGACTGAAAGTACTGAAGAAGTCGCAACTTCAGCAGCTGTTTTCTCTTTCTGTGAATAGTATATACAAAGTGATAGGTATACTGTGCACTGCTTTACGAGTTAAATCTGCAGTTAACTTCTGATCTTTAATGTGGACACTATGGATTTTAGTTGGAGTACCTGGGATCCAAACTTAGTAACTTTATTTTATTATTATTATTTTTAATGCAGCACCTAGCCAAATCCTTAAACTAGCTGGGCTGTCACAGTCTTCCATAGAAAATAGCCAATGAGCTATTATGGAGAGGATGGTTATAGTAGAAAATTATTGTAAGGAAAGGTGGGGGCAGAGGCAGCAGCAATTCTTCAGTGTGTGCTTCTGTCCTGCAGGAGAGGTGTAATTGCATTATCTCACTGTCAAGGCTGTGGGTAAATGGAGACTAAGAAATGATGTCTCTCAGCAAAACAGGAACAGCTCTCCCTAGCTATTGCACATTGCTTGCTGTCACCTTTAATGAATGTTTATAAAGTACTTGGGGATCTTCACATGCAGTGTTACATATGAGCCACTGACAATTAAATGTTTTATTATGTACTTGTTTAAGCCAATGCTAACAGTAACTAGTGGAAAACTTCAATCTCTATGTCTCAAAAAGGTCAGAATAATTGGAAAGAGCTGACTGGGTAAAATGTGTGAAATCCGAAAAAGGCCTGTCTGAAGAGTGTGGGGTGTTCTCACAAATGGGTGGAGAAAAGGAATCTTTTTCATTTATCAGCACTTGTATTTAATCTAACACGAGAGATCAAGAATACAGCAAGCTGATAGAGCCAGAATATTTTCTATTTCCAGAATATTTTCCCTGATAGCAGTCAGCACTTAAACGGGATGCAGTGTCTAAAAGGATCTGGTATCTAAATGATATTCAAACATATTACATGTAAGTAGCCATTAGACAACCTTAACATTCAGCAAAGGAATCCAGTCAGCTTGTTAAGATCTATGAATCTCCTCTGAACCGGGGTGAGGCGCTTGTTATCCACACCTTTAGCACTACTGCTTAAAACAAGAGGCAAGTGGATGCAACAAACAGTACAAAAGAATGAAGAGGCTGGTGACAACTGAGACTAAAACCAACTGGCCTTGGCTTAAACACAGGACCTATAAATTAACATGTGCGCAGGTGCAATTCTGAACGTGCCTTTGTGCATGTGCGCACACGTTCAGTGTCTGCCAGACAGAGATCACAAGGAACTATTGCAGCTCCCTCAGTCTCTGCTTGGCCCTGGCAGTTGCGGAGCTGGTAATTGTTTCCCAAAGCTATACACCAGGTGCAACTCCCTTGGCTTTATACCATCATTCACAACACTCCACTCACTTGGGAAAAGCCCACACCTTCTGCTGTCTTAAAAAAAAGACGACAAGTGAGAACCAGAGAGTAAGTACTTCAGTATTGAACAAAATGTATCAATAGCCCTTGTTGGCTCTATTGCTAGCTATTAATATGTAATTGTACAACTTTATTTTTAAGATAATTTATTATCATAAATTTCATTTAAAAAAAAATCAGTGTAGGATTGGCTGAAGAACACATGCACTTGTTTCTCCACGCTTTAAGCTCCATGCAGCTACCTGTGAAGCCTGGGATCGACTGACTACGTCAGCTGACAGAGATTTTAGGCTTACGTTCAGCAATTGGAAGTCCACATCCTGAATCTTGATACACGTTGGGACACCTTTTTCCCCCCACACACATACACACATTCACTTCATAATATCATAAACTACCTTAGCTAAACCCATTAACTGACCTTTACCGTATACAGCGTATATATCACACCTAACAGTTAAGTTGCTAAAAAGTTCAAAAGGTGAAAACGTGTGCTTTACAAGTGGAAGTACGGACCGCGAGGTTACCTGCTGCAGAGCCCCCGCAGGAGCCGAGCCGGCTGCCGCTGCCCGCCGCGCTCCCCCGCCATTTCTGGTGTTATACTCCCTCTGCTGCCCGCCCGCCGCCCCTGGCCCCCTCCGCCTCCCCCCGGGCTTCCAGGCATCTTCGCTTGCCGTCCCCTGCAGTTATCCGCGATTCAGCGGCACGTTAATCAGAGCAGTATCCCGCTGAAAGGGCTGTTAAGGGATAACACTGCACGTTTATCACAGGAACAACCTTTATCGCGTCATCACTCACTTTCTCTCCTCTTGTTAGAGTTTCACCCCATTTCTTTATGTATCTCAGGTGCTTCCAGGGATCCTATTTTCTCTTTTCCTCCTGTCCTGCCTGTCTCAGGGTAGAGACCCCTGCTCCTGCGCCGCTGCCCCCGAGCACACCTCTCCATCATGTCACCTTGTCACTGCTCTGCGGTGAGAGCAGAGGGACAGGGAGGGGTTTTTTAATCCCTCCGTGAATTCCGACATTTGAGTATCTTCAACCTAAATCAAAGCCAAAAAGTGACATTTGCTTTTTTTCTTGGCATGAATAGTGATAGAAAAAGGAGATTTTGAAACATCCGTTTAAGTACTTTCAATCACAGTAAAACACAGTTCAGCATCCAAACGCAGCTGGTTTCAAACGCTTTGTCTTAAAATGGTATTAAACTGCATTTCCCTGTAACAGCGTATTGCCTTATGGGAGGAATATCTGCCACGTCTTCCCTATGGAGTCACCTTCCCAGCTGAATGTCTTTCACAAAGACCCCAGAGCTGTGTGACTTCAGCCCTTCGCTCTGAGGAACATCTGCGCTGCGCTGTGGAAGATGGCGTCCTTCAGGTGCCTGGCAGGGGCACCTCCACGAGAATGGGGATGGGGCCCTGTGCTGCTCTCCTCTGGGGTCCAAGCAGCAATGAAGAAATGCAAGGCAGTGTCTTTGGTGAATCGATTTAAGCCCATGTGTTTAAGTCAGCCAAAATCCCCGAAATACTCCAGTTCGGTTCCATGGATCATTTCAACTTTGCAGACACTGTGTTTTCTTCCTAAAAATTCATTCAGGTGGAAGATTCCCAAGGGTTTTCTCTTCCTCATCCTACCAAACACCCCCAGCAGAGAGCAGGCAGTTGTGAAGAGGAATGTGGGGACTGTTCCCCAGTGAGGTCCATGCGAGGGTGCGGGTCCCTGAGCTCAGCTGCCCTCCCAGCCCACAGGCTGCTAGGCCGGGCTGCTGCACCGCCCCAGGGACAGGCCGAGCCAGGGTGAGGACCGGGCTGTGGGTATAGTGCCCCTGCAGCATAGCCCGTGTGGGGAATCAAGGAGGTTTGGCCTGGAAATGGCTGCCAGGCAGAGAGCAGGGGCAGCCTGTCCACCGGCCCTCTCCTCAGGGGAGGAGTGAGCTGGCCTCCAGCAGGCCCCAGGCTACCGGGGGGGCGCTCTCCAGGCCTAGGGCGGTTACCCACACCCTGACAGGCCTGAGTCCCCTGGCACTGAACACACAAGTTGGAAGTCCAGTTTCCTCTATTACACGCTTTCAAAAAACCCCAGTTCTTAATAGCACAGTAATCGGTCTGAGTGACAATCCCAGGTCTGTCCCAGAGGGATTTCAGCTCAATTCACGTTGCTGATGTGGAACATAAACAGGGATGAGCATTCATAAATCTGCTGCACAAAATCAAATGAGTCAAATGAGAAACATGGCTGGATAATTTTAACACATGGATAAATTCTGTGGTCCAAAGTCCTTGCCTGTATTTCAGGTACAGGAGTAATAACATCTACTATCTGTAGAGCTACTGAAAAATGAATGCAGGCAAAGCGAGATCTCCATGGCTCAACTGGTTAATCAAGGATTCTATAATACACAGAGGTGTTTTCACCACTTAAGTATCGTCTCAGCAGTAATAAATATTACAAGACAGCACTTTTAAGTTTTTACGGTTTTCAGTTTACAAAGGACTTCATAAATATGAATACAATCACTGTACACATACTGCTGTGAAGCAGCCATTATTCACATTGCACAGAGGGCGATGCTGAGGCACAGAGATGTTCACTAACCTGCCAGCGCCCGTCTTCCCCTGAGCGGGACTAGCACCCAGCTCTCCTCGCTCTCCAGTCTGTACTTTAAACCTGGGAGCACGTGCACCATATGCACTTTGCTCTTTTATGGGGAGAAAACAGAGCAGCAAGATACAGTGGGGGAGATACTGCGATCTAGCATTGGCCTCACCATCCTGGGACCTTGTCTTTCCTCAAGCAGTCACTGGTTTCTTGGCTTTCTCCAGTCTCTTTCCAGCGCCTGTGTCCAGCCTCACTCCTTGTGTTGTTTATTTGGGCTGTGAAGTTCCTCAGAGAGAAGGCACTCTTTCAAAAGTGGCTGGGACATTAATAACAGTCAAGATCAGAAACCCAAAGTACAGCATTTACAGTGATATATTAGTTTCTTCAGAAAATACTTTAATTAGAGCAGCATCTGAATCCAAGTGTTGTACCTACCAATGAACATACACGACAGTAACAGCCGTTGCCCAGAGAGTGTACCGGAGGTGTTATTGTTCTAATTGCACATATATATGCAAAGATCCTGAGGGGACAGGCAACAAATGACCTGTTCTAGTCCATGCCAGAATTGGTAATCAGCACTCTTCAAAAATGTCATTGGTAGGAAAAATAACACATCTTTCATGTTTTAAACAGCAGATCATCCTCTCAGCACTGCTGACTGTTTTGGTTCTTCTAATTATTTTTATCATTATTACTGCTGCTGTTATTGTTGTTAGTAATTCTTCGGCTTAATTAGATCATACTTGTTCTTTCCTCCCCAAAAGTCCTTTTCATTGGTAGTTCAGGACTGATCTTCTTTTTCTTCAATACTTTAGGACTGTCCTTCTCTAGCACTGTGGAAATAAGGAAGAACATACTCCTCAGACTACCTTCTGATAGAACTTTTATTTTCATGCACGAGGCATCTCCATGGATAATGAATATTGCATGCTTTGTTACGTATATGCTAAAATACTTGGCCAGAGTAAGTCCTACAAGGAACGAAGTTAGTCCTTATTTTCATCTGGGTGACCATTTCTTCATCCAATTAAATTTTTTTATGCATTCTTGCATCTTTGTCTTCAAATGTAAACAGAAGGGGTATGATTCACTATATACGATTGTGTATGTCCAAAAGTTAGATATCTATTTGAATTTAGCTGAATGTAATCAAAGTACAATCAATTGAAATAAGACACTTTTTCTCACTTATTTTTATAACTGTTTTGAGTAGGATTAAGCATTTCATATGTTTCTATGCATAAATGCAATAAGCACTCTCTGAAATTGATGCAAAAAAAGTTACATGTAATTATGAAACTCACTTTTTTTTTTTAAGTAGTTCATACGGTCGTGTATACGTAACTTCTATTTGACAGCAAATATGCACAAAAATCCGAACCTGCGTAGAGATGGCTGTATGCGTGTAGTGAAACCTAGTGTGCACCAGCAAAGATCTCATCCAGGAGCGCACCTCTGTTTACTTCTGGGCTCTCAACTCTTGCTATGAGTAGTACCGCTGTGAAAGCACAAGATCATCTGCTTTACCATAATGCTTGCTAGATGTGAGTGATTAATAAGAGCCACAACCTAGCCTACAGGCAACCAAAAAAAATTCCGACAGTATTTACTGCTCTGCAGGTTTTCATTAACCCTAGGTACGACATTCCATAACTAGGGAAAACATAATTTGACTGCACAGACACAAACAGTGTTTTAACTGCAGAGGGCATGAAAGAGCTGCTGAACAGCGCTGTGTTTTACTTGCACGACGTTATTACTTGCAACATAATTTTCAACAAGTTTGATTTCTTCCACACTGAGTATGAAACATATTGCATTATAGTAATGAAAGATCCTGTAAGGATCCATCTGATCCAGTTCTTTTTTTCTTGGGGTAAAATACAAACCTAAGGAACGTAAATTATCAGATTCAGTCTAGAGGATATTTCTTTATGATAATCATGGACTAGAAATCATTCTGTTGTCCTCACTGAATCTAATGGATGTCACTTCTTACTGAAATTTTATTTCCCATTTTACTTCACACTCAAAATCACTTTTTTTTTTTTTAAGATTTGCATACAAGGCTGCTAATGTAGAATAAGATGACGTTTACCTGTTTCGCACTTAATGCCACTTTGAAAATCCCCAGACATTTGTTAATGCTCACTAGAGTCACTGACCACATCCAGCCTAGTGCAGTGCAGCTATTTTCTAAAAGTCTTCTGATGCTTATAAGGCTTTCATCATGTTGGGCTTAAGAGTAAGAAAAAAAAATTAATAAAAAGAGCTGAGATTTTCATTAAAGTATAATTTTTCATTCAAAAAAGCAGTTAAAGATTCAGAATTTGAACACAGAATTGTCCAGAACTTGCCCATTTGGCCTGTATTTTAGGGCTTTCTGGGAACCTGAAACAGCTCTTACTCAGGGTGTGTTTTCAGAGGAATGAAAAACCGCTGCAAAAACCGCTACTAAGAATCCAGCCTGAGGCAGGTACGTGCTGGCAGGAGCAGTCCCAGCCGATAACAAACGCTTTGCCATCCTCCACCCACACAACCTGATTAGCATGAATCCCCATTTTTCCATTAACCCACATGCTAAGCTTGTTTTCCAGCCTCCTCTTTAAGCTAGTTGCATCTTTGTTATTCACTTTGTAGTCATAAGCAGGGGCTGATGTAGGGCCGATGGCTGTGGAGCCCACCACGCTCGGTATTTTTTCAGCCCATCTCAGCACCCCAGGTTGTCACTGCTGGGAATCAGTGAAGATGGAGAGCAAAATATTGGCTCTTCCTCTGCCATCGGCAGCGCTTGTCTTTAGTTAACTTAGGGAAGATTTTTGATAAAACATTGATGGACGCCACCAGAGGGTGCATTGCTGCCACTGTAATGCCTGTTCTTATAACACTGTAAGTAACCATGCTCGGCTGTCGCAGAGCTTGGGACAAATCCTGCACCTTTGATTTCTGTGGAGCTGTCTACACAAAGGTGCACAATGGAAAGCAGGATTAAACGCCGAAGTCGGTGAAGCCAATTTCTTTAAAGAAAAAGAAGAAGAAAAAAAAAAACAAACCCAAACCCAAGGAGAAGTAATGTGCCTTTTGTGCTGTGCACTCAAGGCATTTTGCAGCTTTTCTTGAAATATCCATCATAAGAGCACCTCTTTGATCTGCTGCTAGCAGCCACTCCCAGAAGGGGTGAGAGACACCTCGTTTCCTTCCTTCCTTTCCTTACCCTGACCTACCAGTCTGGAATGCAGTTCACCTCTGAGCATTTTCAGATGTATCATTTTCAGAGAGGCTTGCATGTCACAACACACAACCGGGGCTTACTTCACGGCTTACAAAGCCTGCATGTGACAGCCAGAGGAGCCACATACTGCGTCTGACCCTCCCCTGCTTCACCTACATGTACGTCCTTGTCTGCAGAAGGGGCATAACAGAGTTAGAATAACGAATGTTCACCTCGCCCTCAACATAGGCAGGACCCGAGACTGCAAAGTTAAAAAACTAGTGCCCCACGGGTGCAGTTGAGCGGCAGTTTAGGCCGATCTATGCCTCTATTGCTGTAGCCCTACATGGCCCCGGCACATCCCTTTGCAACAGGATTTGTGATGTACTTCCTCCCCCAAAGTTGTCCCACCTGGTGACTCTGGTCAAAGCTAATCATTTCTCACTGGGTTAGTTTCCAGCCACATAACAGTTAATTTTTCAGCTTCCTCAGGTGACTTCCTACACCGCAGCCCAACCGTCCTTGCTAGCGTACAGGAGAGAGGGACAAAACACAGCATCCAGAGGAGGCCAAGACTTTTTCTAGCCCTGCAGACTAGCTTGAACCAAGCACAAAATCATCCTTTTAGGGTTACTGTGCTGTCATTGGATTCAGAGTCTTCAAAGAGAGATTTTAAGCTCTGAATTGCCCTTTAGAGGAGCCCCTATCTCCCCCCATACCACAGGCCTGTGGATGCTTAAGCTGGAGTCACAACTAAACTCTAAAAACATACTTGGCATTAATCAAGACCATAATGTTCCCCCACCAAATGGCAAGGGAGTTGAGCGCAGCATAAATACACACTTGAAACTGCAGCACAATAAAAATAATAATAATAATAATAAACCCCCAGCACAACCAGCATGGTTATGTGTGAGTTAGCTGAAGATGGCCGGAGGGAGGAGATGCCACACATTCTTGAGTGCACTGCAAGGAACTTTCAGTCCCATTGACTTCAATGGGGTTTCAATCAGGCTGTGTCTCTGCTGTGGAAAGGAACTGCTTAACACAGCATCGTGGGGTTCCTCGGTTTTTGTCTCTGAGCAACTCCTGGCAAAGCCACTGGTTAGTAAGTGAAAACACACTTTTTCCAGTTGCCGGGGCTGCAAGCCGTACCTGGATTTGGCTTCTTTTCTTTTCTTTTGCTTTTTGTTGTTGCGGAGACACTGATAGATTTGCAAATCTGGCTCCTTGACTAGGTGCTGACTTTACAAACCCAAGTTCAGCTACTGAAGAGGAGCCTGACCTTGGAGTGGATTATTTCCCCTCCTGCGGGACGGCTCTGCTTGCAGCTCGACTCCAGCTAATAAGCGGCATTCAGTGTCAGCCCAGCAGCTGCCATGCAGGAGGTCTGTCCCTTCGGGCAGCTGCTGCTCATCTGCCTGCAGCTGGCAGCGGAAGTGACATCTGTTCTTGGTCCCAGCTGTGAGCAGCGCCGAGGTGCCAAAGCCTAAATGCCTCAGTTCTCGATCCAGGAGCGAGGAAGGGTTTCTGATGCCAGACCACGGCCTGGCTTGCAGGGGAAGGGAGGGAGGGGGAAGGGATCGTCTCCTTCGACGATGGTGGGCTGGGAGGAATGGAAAGAGAGTGACAAATAGGGAGAGAAAGAACAAGTAACAGAAGTAGGGGAAAGGATGGGAGAAGAGTGCGGGAGAAGACAGGAATGGCTGAAATGGAAAGGAAACATGAAATTTGAAGAGACAGGGCCGGTCAGGCAAACAAACAAAGGGAAGGCGGCAGAGTAATGAAAAAGATGCAGAAGTAGCAACAAATAACTATCCAAGGGAGGCGATTATCTAAAAAGGCTGCTGAATAGGGAAACGCCTTATCGAGCTGCCATCTCAGGCGCTCCCGAGCCTGGAAGGCTTTCCTGCCCGCAGCCCTTAGCGTATCCTGCCATTCAAGGGGTCTCCCCTGCAGATTTTGCCATCTGGAGGAGCTCTGGTATATTCTCTCTTGCCTCCTTGCTTCTCCATCTTAATGAAATTCACATCACCTTTTGCTTGTCCAAGTCTCTTACTCGCTCATTTATCTTTGTAACTGTGTTATAATCCAGTGTTGTGGCATTTTAACTGAATTATAGTTCAGTGAGACAGGAATATGTGCAGGATGAAGGACATGATCTGTTTCAGTCTAAAGATTGAAAAGCATACTTAAATTAACCTGGAAATAAATATATTAAGAAATGCCACTTTGCTCCCCAGATTGGTGTATGCAAGCCGAGTATATTCTATCATAAAGGTATTTTCACAGTTGGGACTATTTCCTCAGCACAGGCACTGAAATTGTGTTTTTCAGATCTCAAAACTAATTGAGTATTCCTGGAAGAAATAACCAAGGAAAATGTATATTCAACAAGTGCTTTACAGCCCTGTCAATCAAAATCAACTTACACTAGGAAAAATGCAGTGCCAGCAACTGCTTCTTTCCCTTGGTGCTTGCCAGAAGCACAAGACAAACTGAATTGTGGTAAACAGCCCGGCTGAGGAATGAGCCGAGGGAGACAGACATCATAAAGACTTACCAGTCTGAAGTTGAAAGGGCAGGCATTGGGGACACACAGATTTGAGCTCATTTTGATACTTTGCCTTGGTATCTTACTGGAGGCATGCAGAGCAGGGCATTAGTCATCGAACTGGGTGCCATTACAAATTATTCAAAACCAGGTGCAAAAGATTGGATTGATTGAGTTGGGCAGGAATAATGAAAGCAGTTTCTTAGTTTCTCAAAATTCAGCTCTTCAAGATTGACTTTAAATAATGTAGCTATCGTTGAACTTTTTATATCACAATTATATAGTTCTGTAAGATATAGATAAGATATATACTTAATATTTCATGACAGATTTTCCCAGTGGGAGCCTTTAAAGATATTATTCTCTTTACAAGTCTCAGCAGCTCTCCCTGTTTCAGTGAGAATTAGTTGTGGTTTTAGTAAGTGATCTTTGAAACAAACAAGAGGAAATTCCTCTGAATACCATTCTTTCACTACCTATACAAAAAGAAAAATCTACCATCTAGTAAACTATGCACCTGAATTAATCAATCTAATAACTGCTTTTTTTTTTTTTCCAGTCAGACAGGAATAAGACTAGCACATCTATCATATGGACCACGGAGAATAATCAGAAATCTTAAAAAACATAAGGTCGAGGCATTACTAATGCTCTGAAGGGCTCAATTCATCCCATAACACACAGTTTTTACAACTACCAGCCACTTATATGGCCCAGTCATCAGGAAAGTCACACTGGGCCAGGTCAAAGGTATCTCTTGCCCAGAATTCTGGCTCTTGCAGGAGCACTGTTAACATGAGCCTATGCCCGAGCCCCAAAACCTTCCTTAATGGCAACAAAGGGAAGCATGCATTTTCTGCATATCTTGGTGGATGATTGATAAGGTGAACTAGCATTTTTCAGATCAAAGTTATGGATGAAGAGAAAGGAGATACGAGACAAAAAAGCTTTTGCGTATCTGTAAGTAAATGTGCTTTTCTTCAGAAATAAAACCTGAACAAAAAGCAGTGACCAGCAGGAAGTGTCTGAGACAGGGAGAGCAAACTATGATCCTTCTCTGGTGGAGTCACCTACACACAGGAAAAGTTGCTGTATCATCAGAAAGTGCTAAGCAGTAATTGGGAATCTTATGTATCTTTGGAAGCGTCTGTTTGGATGGCACCTAGAACAGCATCGTGGAGATGATGAGGCTCTGGTGTCACACAGAAATACAAATCTGAATGCACAGAAAGCTTCAAGGCATCCAGACACTTTTTTTGTTCTGCAGTCTGCATTAGTTATCACGATGACCTAAAGTCTTCATTGTGATACAGAGTTATGCCACTGATTACAATAGGGTCACATCTCACTTTGTTTCTCTTTGCTTTCTGGTTTGTTTTGGGGTTTTTTTGTTTTTGTTTTTAATTCCACCATCTTCTATCCTTTTCATTCTTTCAGTCTTTCTTAGAGGACCATCAAACCATCTTTTTCAAACTAGGTAGCCTGGAAAGCTAAAGAAAAAAAGATTGTAACTAGAAATTCTTCTGCCAACTGATCTGAGACAAGTGAAGTAATTTAATTTTCAGATTTTGCATGAAGTGGGTTGTTTTCAATATACAAATCTAATTCACTCAACTTCGCAGTTACGAAAAGCCGTATTCTGTATTCTCTTTCCTGATGAACACTACCCAAGGAACACTAATTAGAGTGCTTGAGGAGTAAGGTAAGCAAGGCTGGCAGAGTCTGAGCTTTTATTTACTCTGTGTTATCTCTGTCCAAATGTTCAAAGCAATATGGGTGGCGACTGATTCACTAGTTAAATTCAAAACAGCATGTGTGTACAAAAGGCTGCCAAGTTTCTCATGTATATAGCTATTTGTGAGAAGCTATGCACAGACAAAAAACAATCAACCAGTTTCTTAATTTCATTTTATATCTTTATTCCCATTGTAAGTATTAACAATCATCCAAAAGACCATTTAAATTTGGTTTGGATACACAATAGCATTAATCACAGTCCAGTTTCTTTTTTTTTTTTACTGCAGTTCTAGTATTTTGTGATCTGTTTTAGTAGTTCTGGTGTTGGCGTATTTGCTTCCAGCAAAATAGATTTTTCAGTGTCTGTAGATTATTTAAAAAGACTGTTAAAGATAAAAAAATCCATAATGCAATGATTAAGAGTATATTAATAAAGCTTATTATTTTCCATTTAAGATTAGTACTAAGTACATTTGATGACCTGAAACTTACTTTTTTGTGCATTGTCTCTTTTCAAAATAAATTCATAAACCACAATATAGTTTTTCATTACAGCAGTTCATTGCAGTAACATTTTTAATTGGATTGAAATCCTTTTAAGAGAATGAGGTAAGTAAAACAACCCTACAAAGTAAAAGGTTCTGTTTAAGCACATGACAAGTTACACACAATCCAATGCTAAGGCAGTATCACAATGTATAAATTAGAGTGGATGGAAAACATGAAGGATTTTCTAAATTCACTTCCTTATTATTATGTACGGAAAACACATCACGGGTTGTATTTCAGTCTTCAAGCGAAGAAGAATCACAAAATACAGCCAAAGAGACATCTTTCATCATGTCTTTTAAAAGCCTGTGAGACTAATTCCTTCATCAAATTCATTAATGTAAAAGTGAATTCAGAAAACTTATTTGTAAAAGCTGTCCTGTTAAATTATGAATACCAATAATAAATTCTTTAGTTCCTCATTTATTTGCATACTCTGCATATGAACAGGCATGAATATATGAACAGGCATGAATAAAATATGCCTATTGTATAGCCATACACAGAGCTAATATGAATGCTTCTGTTGTACAATGTCAGAAAAGGACAAATTATTAATCAAAGCAGAGTGAGAAGCAAAGAAGAAAGCAGATGATGCACAAGAACTTTGTTAGTTGTCTTAGGATGACTTCTGGGTGGAAGAAAATGTGCGCTTTGGATACAGAACAGTCAGCTAACAGCTCTTCATCATGTACTGAAGGAAGTTTGGGAGCAACATCAGCTTCTAAAAGGGATTTAACACAGAGATACAGGTAGCCAGGTGAAGGGAAAGAAGAAGGAGAAGGGGATACAGCGCAGATCCCAAGCTTTGTCTGAGCACCAGAGGGAGTGGAATATGGTGGGAGTAAGGGGAGGAATGCTGGTTTCAGAGGGAAACTTGTTGAACTGAGTGCTCTCGCTCAGGACAGACTGAATAGCGGGCTCACTGGACACTTCTGGTGGGGATTTTTCCCCAAGACCTTGTTTCAATCATGACAGGTACATAAAACATTACCTAGCTCCTTCACAAGTTGCAGGAAAGCTGGAATTCCTGAGTCTGATGCACAGGGAGGGAGAGGTGTTTTCAGGGACTTTCCTCTTCTTGTATTGCTCTTAGTGGTTGTGCTACCTGGAGATACTCCACATAATAACCATTCACCGTTTTAGCTTCCTGTCCCACCTTTCCACACTTGAATATCAATGTAGCATATATTTGAACTCATAACACTCAGTTCTCTTCACTACTATTTAATACATACATATGCTAGCAAACAAGAGATGAAAACTGCATTCTTGTATATGAGCTAACAGAATCTTCCTGTTTCTCCATTACCTACAGATTGGGTTGCAAAACATTTTTTCAGTCTTAACTCTTTAAGCATGCATACGCACATACATGCATATACGTACACACATGTGCAAACACAGAGTATGTGTAATACAGTACTCGGAGGAGCTATTGGAGCTACTTCAAAATGATGGCACATGGGTACTGGAAGAAGCACAGCACTAAGGAGTGCCACAGCCAGAGCATATCGCGTCTGGAAAACTGGAGTTTAGCACCTCGTTGTCCCCATGAACATCTTTTCTTTCAAGGTTACCTTCATTACATGGAGGATGGGGATCTGACCCTTCAAACACTTCTTGCAACGTGTGTTTCTGTTGATGTCAGGAAGGCTACACTGAATAATGAACTCTATGTTCACTAATAGGTATAGCAGCAATTTTAAAATAATTGCATATAAAGAACAAGAGCTGTGCTTTAGGATTATTTTATCTTAAATCAAATTTCATTCATGCAGTGCTAGAGTACAATACACATGTACAGTTAAAGACAATTCTTCATGAAGAGTGAATACTTTGGTGTCCTCTCTGCACCTTGTTGAACAATCAGTACCTCACAAAAACGTTTCAGTATCATTCCTCACAGTATGTACCCAGCGTATCTCAGAATGATTTGTATTTCAATTTAGACTTTATACATAATATCAGACTTGCATTTTAAGTATCAAAAATATGTTGTTAAAAGATCTTAATAATAAATGTCATAAATCCAGAGTTTTCATCAAAAGGTAAAATGATTCAAGACCTTTGGCGAATGGATGATGAAAAAGAAACATTTCCAAAAGCTACGCATGATTTACGGTCTTATGCTACCAACAGCTGCCCAATCAGCTCCGGGTTTCTGTCCTTTATTAATGCCATGATAAGAGCAGCAGCAGAATTTACTGTCTCCTGAAGCAGCAAATGGTCCTGGGAAGAAAAAAAAAAAAGAAGGAGCGGGGGAGACAATATGTCAACAAAAGTGGAAAAAGTAAATATTTAAAAACAATTTTCAAGTATGCAAAATTACCATATGATTGTTGAAAAAAATAAAAACACTTATTTGTACTTATTAAGAAGAACTTCTAAAACTTATACTTTAAGGAAACACAATTTCATAGTAATATCCTTTTTCCAATCTCCATGATGATTTAAAAAGCAAAATTATTTTTTAAAAAGGAAGATATTTTAACTGCCAGAATTAACGTCATCTATCCAGAGACCACCAAAACAGAAGCTTGATTCTGTCACTTGCTTCCTAACTGATTTTTAAAATCTAAAAGGTAGTCAAAATTTTGGGTTTGAAAACATTGGAACAAAATTGAGGATTTAATTGAGTAGCATAGTTAAAGACCTATAACTTTAAGCACCTACTGAATCCCATCTGTAGTCTACAAACTACTTAAACTCAGAAAGGCATTTAAGCACTGGGACTTCAGTGGTTTAGGCTGATCTTTGTATCAAATAACTTCGCAAAGTAGTCTGGTTTTGATAGGCAAGTATAGAGAGCAACACAGGAAGAAGTAATAAAATGAGACTTTGATTCTGTGCTTCTAACTGAGCACTCCAGCTCACATTTGAAAGAGTCCTTTGTCTAATTGCCAAGTTTTCTTAATTGTATTGACTATAAAAGGTTGGCCTCTTGCTACCAGTAACATTTTAATTTGCGCACTGGGAAAATATCAATAGGTGTAGCCAGGCATAGGCACATCCCTGGAGAGAGAAATAGGAGGGAACAATTTCTGTGAAGCAACAGAAAAAAAGAAAGGTCTACAAAACTCTAGAGAGAATCTAGAAGAGTTTCAAATACGGAACGGGAGCTACAAAGAGAAAGCAAGAGGTGTTCTCCGTATCCACAATGGATAGAACAGGAAGCTATAGGCTTAAGGGAACTTAAACTGGCATATAAGAAATCAGGAAAGTGTTTTAACAGTTAAGGACTGGTATACAGTAGAACAGGTTATTGGGCAGATCAAGGAAACTCCATCATTAGGGTCCTGCCACATGACACCTGCATACATGTAAAATGGGGTGCAGGTACAGCTTCCTGCCTGGGGCAGGCAGGTGGGGCAGTTCGATTCTGTATCTTTTCACCAACTTTTCTAAGATGCTGCATCAAGGAATAATTTGTAGATGACATGCTTAAGACACTTGGATTAATGGAGAAAGAGGAAATAGTTTCAACAACTTACACAAAAACATAATGTTAATCACTGCTTTTTAAGGAATAAGGCTACTGCTGAGGGGACCTACCTGTTCAACTAGTACAGAGGGGAGTTGGAGACTAAACAGTTGGGGTTGAGGGAAAAATAGATAGGGGAAAAGTATCCCTGGAACACTCTAAAGTATGTAGCATTATATTTTATAATGCTCTTATTAACTTTCTGCTTTATGTAAATGACACTAAAAATGCTAAAGAGGTAAATGGATAGAATTAGAAATGGCTAGTTTATACCTGATTCTTTTATCATTCCTGGAAAAATGATATTTGTATGTGACTAGATTTTTATCCTAAAAATGACAGCAGCCTTCCAGTACTTAAAAGGCGGGGGCCTCCAGGAAAGATGGGGAGGGACTCTTTGTCAGGGAGTGCAGTGATAGGATGAGGGGTAGCAGTTTTAAACTGAAAGAGGGTAGATTTAGATTAGATATTAGGAAGAAATTCTTTACTCTGAGGGTGGTAAGACAGTGGAACAGGTTGCCCAGAGAACTTGTGGATGCCCCATCCCTGGAGGTGTTCAAGGCCAGGTTGGATGGGGCTTTGAGTAACCTGGTCTAGTGGAAGGTGTCCCTGCCCATGGCAGGGGAGTTGGAACTAGATGATCTTCAAGGTCCCTTTCCTACCCAAACCATTCTATGATCTAAGTAAGCTGTTAGAATTTGTAAACCCCCAAAAGATTACACTCCTCACAAATTCATGTTATATATTCTAATATGCAGTCAAATTATTCACTAGCAGTCTAAAAAATTGTCTTAAGAGTAAAAATATTCACCAGAGCTGTGTCTTGCTGTTTACTGAGTGACTCTTCCCACTCAGTTAAGCAAGGAGTGCAGAAGTATACTCAGGTCCTGCCCCTCCAGTACCTTTTGTGGTGGACTGAGGGTGCAAAGAGGAACTCTGAATCCACTACTCCAGTTTGGTAGGGGTTTCATGCCCTCATTTCCCATGGGTACAAATTGCTGTATAATGTACAAGGAGAGCAGAAGTCATGAGCATACACCCACTCAGACAGCAAACACTGCAGTCGCTTTCAAGATCTAGCAACACATTTATTGATATTCAGCACTGCCAATCTCCTTGCGCCCCTCATCGCTTTTTGTTCAGTTTTTGTTCAGTTTGTCTCAAGAAGCACTTCACAATTACAGACACTGTTTTCTAAATGGGCTTCCAGCCATATCTGAAGTTGGCTGAAGGTGTGTATTTTTTTCTTCCCATTTCACAAAAAAGAAAAAAAAAATACACCTGGCCAGGAATGCTCTTAATGTTTCTTCCAATAAATCTTTCCACATCCTCTGTTGGTTACTGGATTCAGTACACATTCCTTTGCAGTAATAAATTATTTAAGTTTTTGAACATAAAAGGAAGCAAGAGCAAGAAATTTAACTTTCACAGGAGAGAATGAAAGTGACACCATAAGATTCCTTTAGACTGAAAAAAGCTTTTTCTAAAGCTAAACCTAAGGCTTTAGTGCTAACTTCCATGTTCTGAAGGCAAGACATGCAAAAAATTATGAACAGTATTTGTAACCCAGGCAATGCGGCACAGTAATGTGTACAGAAACCTGCATACAGAAGTGATCTACAAACCACACCGAAATCAACTGGTGAATTGCAATTTGTTCAAAAAGAGAAACACAAAAACTAAGCAGCACAAATTAAAATAATTAATAAACTGATTATTAATACTATTATTATAACTGTTCTGGTTCCTGTCTTTCTTAGACTCAATCAATACAATGGCAGGAACAATGAACTGTCGTACAGGATCGGCCCCTGTGCAGGATTCATCCCTGTAGGCCTGTTTTTTGGAAATAACCAGAAGTGTATTCTTTAAGTGAATATACATTATCTTATTTAAGATAAATGTCATAGAAAAGATACTCTTAATTTTATAGTTACAGTTGATGGTTAAATGGCATCGTGAAGCATGTACTGAAGCTTTCAAAAGGGTAATCCTTTAAAGTATTTATCATAGGGGTTACTAAATTTTAGATTTATGCTGTTGCTCCTTCCCGGTAACGCTGTCCCAGTCCGATCTCAGGGTCACCTATTCATTGAACAGTGTCCAGCACCTGGGCCTAGGAGCCAGCCTCTGAGTGCAGGAGGAGTCAGTGCCACAAATGTCAAGTATGTGCCGATTTTAACTTGCTTTATTCTCACAGCCACAGTCTTCTTGGAAAGAGGTAGTAAATAATGCAAAAAAAAATGGACTCTTCCAGGAATTTCAAAATCATTGTATATCCTCTATCTTTCTGAGAATCAAAACTCGCTCTTATGCTAGGAATCGTTATTGTAGTATCCGGTGGTCATAGCCTGTGCATAATTTATAAATTTTGTTGATCATTTCTAGTCCTTATTATCACGAAAAAGAGAACAGAAAAGGACATTTTAGCAACTGAAAGAGAATACATTGTTCAAAGTGTAGGCATAAAGCTGACTGACACAATAGTTAAGTTATATCTTAAGAATTCCTTCCTCTCCTCTGAATCCTAAGTAGTTACAGGTAATTTGGATGCTAGCAGTGTTTATGAAGAATATTAAAAAGAATTTAAATGACAGAATTCAACAACAACCCAGGAAAGAAAAAAGAATCTTGCAGGTCTTTATTAATTTAAAGTTAAACAAATAAGTGAACACTTCAAGTCCCCTGGCTATACCCTGAAAACACACACGTTTCTGACACTGCAATGTTATTTCTGGCAACAGTGCTGATTACAGCTGATAGTGCCTACAGGGAGGCTTCAGTAAGAATGCCAGGACAAATTTAATCTACCACACCTAACTCCATTGCACATACAGGCCTCCGATCCTCTTTTATATTCAGTGGCATAGCACTAAATCTTTCAAAAATCTCATTATTAGTTGCAGGAAGTCAAATAATCAAGCAGAACCAGGTCTTCACATGTCTAATTGCCTGACGTGTTTGCGTATATTGTAACCACGATAAAAAACAGGATGTAAGAACAGAATGATCAATACAAATCCTCGTGTAGCCCACAAGAGCTCTTGCACGTTATTGCCCACCCACTGCTCAGCGTTGCAAATTCCAAGCAGAGAACATACTTCAGCACGCTAGTCAGTGAGCGCATATCCGTGCACGCGCTGGATGGATCAAACACGAATAGTTCTTTCCCTCATTAACAAAATCCTTAAAAAAGACCGTGACCTTTAAATAAGGCTCCGAGGCAGTAAAGATTTTAATGGATTAGTGATTGAGTTTCCACATGATCAACTGGTGTGCCATGATCCCCCCTAAACCATTGTGATATTCACTGTCTATTCATTTCATCCAGTGACTTAAATGAGTCTCTTGTAAAAAAGAAAAACCAAAACCCCCTAACATTTCTTGGCCATTAATAAATAGAATTTTTTATTGTTTGAACAGATGATTAACTGCATTTATAAGCTAAAAACAAAACTTTTACCACTTTATATTTATGTACTTTGGAAAAGAAAGTACTCAGAAACACTGCCAACCTTATAAACCATAAATCCACATAACAGCACTTTGATTCCAAAATAAAATATCCACTTTGTCTGTTATTAAATAGTAAAAATATTCCAACATAACCATATTGTGTGATGGTTGTAACTCATATTCAGAATTTATTTGATGTAGAGTTACTGACTGTAGGGGTTTTCTGGTCTGCAGAATAAGACTGGGAATGGATACAGGAATAGAGTTAAAGTTGCGTTTGGAATATGCAATCTGATATTTTACAAATGTGCATTTATTTAGGAAACTCTGAGGATATCTGAATATTTACTGACATTCCCCTAACAATTCATTTCCTTGCTTCAATCTGTTTAGAATTTTGTTTTTTCCACCAGCTGGAACTACACATATATGCATGCTTCAATTTGCATACGTACTAGTTCAGTTTAAGCATAGCTTGAAAAACACAACTACCCTTTTTAGCTAAAAAACTTAATAATGCCTCTGCAGGTATTACCTCTGCCTTTTACTGCATCCCTCCAAAAGAATTAAACATCTGTCTTCCATTATTTGCTCTGTTTTGCTGTAATATTATTTGACTTTCCATTTAATACAGTTTTTAAAAATTAACAGAACTGTAACGTCAGCCCAGATTATATGGCTGACGGGAAACACGAAAACATGATTTAAAGACGCTGCTAAACTTAGGGAACATCAATATTAATACGGTTACGTTTGTACCAGGAAGGGAAAGAGAGCCAGGGCATGCAGTGGCATGCCCCTGCCCTTGCTGTTCCATTGTAAGCCCGCTCCCTGGCACAGTTTTGGCTCCTGCCAGCTAACATGTTCCCAGACAATGGCTGGGCATGGTTCAGGGGACAGCACAGGCCAGGGACTGCTCCCAAGGGACAGGCTGATTGAGGCCACCCTCTTTTGGGAAAACAAGAACTTAGCCATATGCACATGAGGCATGCTGTGCCTTTTAGCCCTAGGACAAGAGAACCGTCCCTGCCCTGTTTTACTTAGCAGTATAGACGTGGCCTAAGTATCGCTGGGAAGTGACAGTTGTGCCTTTGTCTCCCTACCCAAATGCATCAAGAATACATAGAGCAACAATCAAATAATCCCCCCAGAATTAGGCACAAATCCCACGTAGCTACCACATAAACACAGTAACTTTAAAAAAGATTAACTGCTCTATGGACACCTTTCCGACCAAAACAGAGGAGGAGAGAGGGACGAACCATGCCACAGGACAGCACTTATGCTGTACTGCACATTCCTGCCACCTTACGGAAAAAGGCCGGAGCCAGCAGGACAGTGTGATGGAGCATGTCCACTGCTCCCTTTTGCAGGGTGGGCCTGGGTGCACACCAGGCACATCACAAGGCATGAGTGGAAGAGAAAAGGGCTGAAATAGTCTGTGTTCATAGAATCACAGAATGGTTAGAGTTGGCAGGGACCTTAAAGATCATCTAGTTCCAAACCCCTACCATAGGCAGGGACACCTTCCACTAGACCAGGTTGCTCAAAGCCCCATCCAGCCTGGCCTTGAACACTTCCAGGGATGGGGCATCCACAGCTTCCCTGGAAGTTGTTTTCTGGCAAGCATCTTGCAAAAGACTACGTTGGCAATACAAGAGAAGCTGTTAATTTAAAACTCCACAGGATGCTGCAACTTATACTAAGGCTATACCAGGTGTCTCCAAAACTCACCTAATGTCACATACTGACAGTGTTTTATTTGCACTCAGAGAAACTGAGTAGAGAATCTAGCCTCAAAAACCACAATACTTAAAATTTTTAACTTTTTTTTTTAAATTTAAAAAGATGACCTGAGGAGGGACAGAGGTTTTGCCACTACTAAAAATCAATCGTACAACATGGTTTGGTGTTTATTCTAATCTCACCATGAGGAAGTCTCTAGTAGATTCATGAAGAAGCATTTTTTCCTACACAAGATAGGTAGTGACATGCATCTACATACTAAAGCAACCTCCATTTCTGTAACACTGCAAATTAAGCTGAAGTCTCCTTTCTTCTTAAAATGCTTCCACATCACATTTTTAAATCCATGTGCCAAAGGATCTATTGATAAGTGACATCTCATATATAATAGCAATGCAGCAAGTTACCTCAATAAGAAGATAGCTATGTAGATCATTCTAAAAGATAAGAAAACTATTTCTCTGAATATTTTTGGCTTTCCTTTCAAGTAATACAGAAATAATTAAGGTAGCATTTCAGTTCAGATAGGTAGCTGGGTTCAAATTTACTCCAGTAGGTTCAGAATTGAACCTCTGTATAGGCAGACTTGCATCCTTTCCGAACTAAGAAAATGCAATCAATTCTTCATTAGTGGATACTCCTCAAAATAGAAATAATTTAGAAATCTAGATACTTGGTATGCAATGGAGAATTAGGAAGAGATGAGTGGCACTGGAAGAACCAAATTGTCTCTGTGCTAATGGAGCCTAGCGGACCTCTTAGTTAACAAAGGCTGACAGATCTGAGTTAATTCCCTGCAGTAAATGGTTGTACATCCATGCTACAGTCAAACTCGGATAAATTGTGCATAAATATGTGATAACGTATTGTACCTCTCTCTCCTTTACCATTGCTCAACCATGCCTCTTATAGTTTGTCACAAGAAAATGGAGAGCCACTAACAGTTAAAATGACTGTGTGGATACACTGAGGACAGACAAGTATTTTAAATCTTCTGGAGTCTGTGAGGATTATGCCCTTAATGCTACTGCATATATCTTTTCACTTAAGAGTCACAGATTTTAAACTGAAGGTGAACATCGCTCTTTTGTTAAAAAAAAAACACAACCCACAACAAAACAGCACAAACAAACAAACAAAAACCCAAACAGGATTAATTCCTTTTTCTAGTATGAACGGATTAGACAGAATTTCCCTAACCCAGCAGTTTTAAAATAGCTCCGTTATCTACATGTTCTGCAACGGGGTTCAGTTCCCTTCCTTGTGTGAAGTGGTTAATCCACCCCCCAGCTCACACTTTTTTTGGATGGGGGTTAGAATTCCTGTGGCGGAACACCCATTCTATGTACAGTCACTGTATCACAACAGAAAGATGACATGACTCCAGCCTAGAAGCTAGTCCAGACCCCTGGGGAGCCAGTGAAAGCTCTGTTCTAACTTCTGCTCCAAAAGGTTGTTCTTTTGATATAAAATAGACAAACGATGTTTGGAACAGACACAAGCTTGTTGCCAATGCATCTGTCATCTGCAGACCTAGGCTTTATATTTCCTTGTTCTTGTCCTCTCCAAGTCTTTTTTTGTCCCTGTAAGGAAAATTGTTAGTGTGATCATACTGAATAATCAATAAAAGTTCCCAGACCAAAAAATTGTCTGAAGAGTTTGTTATAAAGAGCGTTTTCAGCGCATTCAGTCATTGCAGCTTAAGCAAGAGTTTTCATTCAGCACCTACCACTATCTGATCTAAGCTCTTAGCAAGAGTGAGTATGCCAGCAGTGACAGCACAACTCTCTGTCAACCATTTTTCCCTCCAAGTTGTTTCAAAAGCTACCTAATGCTTGAGTTAGCCGCCAATTCTGCCACCTGTATGGGTCTGGTACAAAAATACTGGCAGAAATAAGCCACTTAACAGATGTGGTTGTCTGCAAAGGTATATTATGTGTTTGAGGTTTCTTAGAGGTGGTCTCTTAATACAGTATGTTACTAAATAAGACTATAATATGAAATGTATTCATGTTAATATATGTTACTGTACTACTTACAGGCCCTATGAAGTATCACTCTGGTAACCTTGTAAAACACACCATAAGAGTTTTTAGGGGGAAGGAAAAAATGTTTCTTACTATGAAAATAGGAA
Organism: Burhinus oedicnemus; assembly: GCA_008921705.1. NCBI lineage: Eukaryota > Metazoa > Chordata > Aves > Charadriiformes > Burhinidae > Burhinus > Burhinus oedicnemus. The sequence goes on from VFFE01007486.1 coordinate 3,810,221, forward strand.
AAGTGAAATGCTCTCGAGGCACAGGAGACTTGCTTTCTCCTCTGACAACCAGCACTACAGGCTGCTGAAAATCTGAGCTTCGGCTGAAGTTGAGTGAAGCTGTGGCAAGTCTTTACTCTGGTTCCAGAAAGCTTTGGATCAATCCAATAGCACTGACAAATTCACATGGGAGTGGGATTCAAGCCTTCGACGCAGCAGCGGCATACAGCATTTCCCTCAGTGTGTATGTGTGGTGGACGCTCTGCTGCCTGTTCCACTCTCAGAGTCTATAAATACTTTGATGGGCTGCGGTGTTAAGTTTTGCAGGCGGCCAGGAATACATAGCAGACCCACCACACACAAACATACAGAAAAAACGGGTTAAGTAGTGCTGGCCTGCTGCAAAACATAACATCCCAATCACGCAAATCATATACAGACTGTTGCAGTGCAGCAGGCACCAAGCGAAGATGAAGCAGCTACAAATCACGTATGAATTTGACACGTGGGGCTAGTAGCAGAGCAAAAGCGGTTCAGCACAGTTTAGCTGTTTTTCTCCTATTATAAGCTGAGAAATACAGCACTTTCAAGCTCGGTTTCACTCAACGACTAGGGTTTTAGCCCTAGTCAGCAGTAAGTAGGAAGGCGAAAGTGCGTATGTAGGGAAGACTGAGAGAACTGGTAGGGGAACAAGCTAGGAGAAAGGGGAAAAGAAGAAACAGCAGAGATAAAAGATTAAGTACACAGGTATCTCAATCCCCAAAATATAAAAAGACACACCATTGCTAAAGACCAGGAGAGATTAGTATCAATGCCAGAGGCTCTATCGGATAGGCAAACTGTGCCATATACCGCCAGTTAAACAACAAAACAAAAAACTTTTCAAAGAACCAAGTAGGACGTCTCTACCCAGTGCGATCTGAGGTCATCAGCGTGATCGTAAAGTTCTAAGATGGCAAGTATCACATATCTGAATGTTTCTCTTTACTTTTAGAGCACTATGCCATCCTTACTTAGGATCTGACAAAACCTACCTAATGGGGATGGAGAAAACAATACAGCACTTCTTCATATAAACTTCTAGCAAGAGCAAAAAAGTACATATTTTATGCCAAATTTAACACAGTATATTTTGATATTACAGGTTTTTCCTTTCTGTCCCGTATTATATTGACACTAGAGACTGGTTGTTTCACTTTTCAAGAAAAAAATGAACACAGTAGTTTGCAAACATCTAAGTTCCTAATATGCAGTACAAGACATGAAATGCTTTAGCTATCACAGGTTACAGAATTTTGCATACAAATGTGCAGGAGCAGTTTCATATAATTTTTGACACAATTTGCCATTGTGATTGTGATTATCAGTGTCATACAGAAAGACTGGGCAACTTCTAATTAGTGACCGTAACAAAACGGGAAGGTCTTTGGAAAGCATGAGTGATGCACATGAATCTTCTGGAGGATGCTGAAAATCAGTGCAGAGGAATGTGAGCATTTTTTCCACTCTTCCAGTCTAAAGCACACTTTTCTGCCCTCCTATAGCTGCTAACTTCATATGGAATATTATGCGTAATAGATGTTCAGCTCTTCATAATAAAAAGAGGCATGCTTGCATCCATTTCAATATAAGGGTTCTGTTCAGTCATTAAAATCTTCATTACAAAACTCCTACAGACTGTGAATAATCTGAAATACAAGCACACGGCTGCAGTAACTAATTGATTGGAAACATTCCTCCTGATTACAGATCATTTATTTGAGATGGTTCAGAGGAGAAACTGTATAGCCTACTAAAAACCAAAATTAAAACTTCTCCTTTGGGGAAAGAACTACACAAAACCCAAGACATTCTGAGGGGCAAAGTATGCATACACATGTGCTGGGCTATTGTTCACATCCCAGTCTTGTGGCTTCCAAACTCTTAGGATGATAATATCAGTTTAGTGGGGTAAAGGCCACATTCCAGTCTTGGTTACAGAAATACAAACCAAAGTAACTACAGTATTATAAGCCCAGTTGCTTTGCAGTTGCAGAGACTGAAATTCAACTTTAAACTCTGTATTTGCTACAGAAGACCTAGTATTTAACTGTTTTTAAGCTGTTCTCTTAAAATCTCAAAGGCAGCTTTAAAGTAACTCAAATGTCAGTGTTTCGGGCAGTGAGACACAGTGAGACGGCGTGGCTGTCCAGAACCTCATTGTTAAGCATTTGATATCACAGATTTCCCTAATTTGATACTCTCAATTGAATCTAGCTAGTTGCTTTCAAGTGGCTCTTGAGTTGCATCATCTCATCATTCTGTGAGGAGGGACTGATTGCAGAATAAATTGTAAAAACTTCATGCTTAAGTTACTTGCTGAAATTTGGAAACATCCTTAACACTTAAAATTGAATGTTCATCCTACGTCTTTCATGTCATCACTCAAATTCTACTTCTTTGACCACATTTGCGTGAAGTCTCCGCATAGTTTATGTCCCATCTCTGACTTCTTTTCCTGTCTACAGCTGAGGGTCTACAGGCTACTGGAAGGCAAAAAAAAAAAAAAAAAATTCCTTACAACTCAAGACTTTTATGTAAGTCCAAGCTAGTCTACTTTCCCCCAAAAATAAAAATACCAGACTGATGAAGAAGTGTCCAGAAATGAGACAAAAAGTTACAAGGACATGAGGTGACATCTCTTCTTGGAGAGTAAGAGGAGAGTAGTCAGCAGGGGAAAAACAAGTTACAACACAAGTTTATTAATAAAGATTCATTCCCTTTGTCTCTCACACCCATATGACATTTTAATACATTAATTTTGCAGTAATTCTGATTGTTCTCAACATCTCTTTGCACAGAACACGAACTTGTTCCCTACTTCAAAGCAGTCTTCATGCAGTGGATGCAACAAACAGAAAAGGAACTTGCATTGCTTGCAAGCACAAACAATTCTATGAGCAAAGGAGCTCTCAACACAGTCAGGTACACTCAAATATACTCAAAACTGCTGCGAATGAAGAAAGTGTATTTGCCTCTATCTATTGTTTTCTTTCAGATATGTTGCCTACACCATGTTTACCTACACACTGAAAACTGGACAGTTTATCTGAGCAGCACCCTAGGACACAAACTGAATTAAACCCTATCCAGTATGCATGAGGAAATAATAATAATTTCTAAAAATGTTGATCCAAACTCCCTTAGTTCATAGCCTAAAGTCAGTGCAAATAGAGCGCTTGCCCATGTTAAAGTTTTCGGCTAAGCAATGGAGGGAGTATATAAATTTTGAATAATTAATCCTAAAGGAAAGATGGTCCTTGAAGTCTGGTGTGAGTAGAGGCACTGCGTTCAGAAAGCAGCAGCAAACAGCCCGTGTCCAATCCAACAGACGGGGCAGAGAAGAATCATAAAAACACACCAGGAAACCACTGTGGCAAAGCGCTCGCTTTTCACCAAGTGGCTGAGCACCGAACACACCATATCTTTCCATGGAAGCATGGATGGTAGTAATGGATGGACAGGGCTGAGGGGTATAGTGCAATTTTTAAAGATACAATCGAAGTATCCTCAAGCCAGCTAACTTGCTAGCAGTATGACTGGAGCAGCATAAAATGTCAACACGCACTAGTCACACGTGCACTTACTCACTTTCTCAGCTGTTTTTTGCAGCCCGTAGGTAGCCATGCTGTGACGGCTGTTCTGAGTCTGGGCCTCCACCTCATCATCCCTCCATAGCTTGAATCACATGGAGGAATCTCTCCTGCCGCTAGCTACTGATTAAACCGTCACATAGCTGGAGGGCAAATACCCAGTTTCCAAAAAAACCTCTTCGAGTATAAAACCCAGAAGAGGGCCCATAACTTGCTTTGTAGCTAAAACACAGCAAACAGATAAAGCAGTTAGTACCATTCCTCAGGGTTCACCAGTAAATCCTTATCCTTAAGCTCGAATGTATAATCCTTACAATTTTAAGGGTACAGATGTGCTTGCTTTTAGCTTCTAGTTTTCTTTTAGGCTATGAGAGTCTAGCTACACCACAATGATAGAGCTCACAGATGTTCTCTTACATAAAAATCAGGGTTTGCCAAGACAGGCTTCTCTTTCTTTCTGCCAGCTAATATCAGCCCAAACCGTCTAACACAATAGCCTGTCTATATACAAACAAAGGCACTCAAAATGAAAATATATCCAAGTGATAAAACTCTTGTAAAATAACAAAAAAATCCTGTTTTGTACTTTTAGAAAAATGGCTATTTTAAAAACTTTAAAAGAAACAGAAAATTAAATAAAAAGAAGTACAAAGAAAAAGAATAAAGAAAGAAAAAAGAAATAAAGGAACAAGTTTTGCTTTAGCAGATGGCTAATTGTACTCCATAATTAAGATGTTTTATTAAAAATAAAAGAGATGAAATATTTTGTTAGCTATGAACACATCTCGTTTTATGAGATTAGCATTCAATGTTAAGCTTATCCTTCAGGTATGTTGTATCTTGAGTTGCGTAACAAACAGTCTATGTTTTACAGCCTTTAACGCTTTCAATTAAATTGTTACCAAAGTTTCCTTTCAAAACATCCTAAAACCATCCTGTGCCTACTTGCAACTTTAAATATGTCTGTGACTGTCTGCAAAGATAAGTTCAGTTTTCCCTAGTATCTTCTTGTAATAGGCATTTGATTAAGAAACTATTTATGACAGTTTCCAAGGGCATGACTAAACACGATGTGTAAGAGTTTACCACATCACTTACTCCTCACTTTAAAATTTGGGTCATCCAAAGCTAACTGAAATCAATGGGCTGAGAAAAAGTGTGAGCAGTGCTATTTTCATGGTGATGGGCACTAGTCTTTATCATAAGAAAGGGGACTGCCATTCTTCCAAGACAGTAAGGTAAAAAAGGTGATATTAATGTCTTGTAGACTGCCTGCATGTAGAGTGTTCTGGTTTTTCAGCTTTCCCTATAAAAGCTGAATATTCAGCTAAATAGTACTGTTGCCAATACTTAGAAGTGATGCAAGAATCATGATATTGGATATGAAGTAAATACCTGTATAATTAATTTGCAGGTTCTCTAAAGTGTTTTTAAATATTATTGCCAATTAACATATTTTAAATAAACTCAAGAATAATTTAGAGGACTTAACAAAATTGTTGGATTATTTTCTGAATATAGCTGTCAAAAATGAAAGCAAGCAGAACACTAAGTAGTTTTCAATCTGATAGTAATTTTGACAGCAGTTAATCATTACAGATCCTGGACATAAGACTACAGAGGAATTTTAAATCGATTTTAAAAAGTCATTTTTTTGTAAAAACTGTATTGTAATAACAACATTTATGTTTACGGGAAATATAGTAGCTTAATTTTGTTGGGTTCTGCTCTTGATATCCACAGCTACTGAGGAATTAACTCCTATGAAATGGAACAGTTACTCAAGTAAGAACACTGGATGGCACCGATATTAATCCGACCACCCACTGTGTGAGCCCAACTATTACAGCCTGCAGAGGTGTTTGTATCATAGATTTGTTTGGTTAAAAAGAAAAGGAATGTAGCTCTGTTTAAGCCTTATCCAGAATTAAAAACTCGTTCAGCTGTTCAAATAAGCTAGGTGTTCGTTAAGAACGAGTCTCCTAGTGCTTCAAATAGAAAGCACAACTTCTACTCTTTCTCTGACTTCTACTCACTTTTCTTTTCCTTCCATCTTCAGTATTTGCTTCCAAGTTCACAGCTGCATTTAGAACTGCATGTATCTTTTTACATGGGCAATGATTTCACATTGTTCATCTCCTCAGCCTGTATTGATTAGATGAATATGTGGTTTGGCTTTTCATGGACATGTTTTAAAAGTTTCCTCTGGACAAAAGAAGTAATCTTAAACTCCATTTCCACTAATTCCTCTCTTGACTCAATCTCTCTTTTGTCTTCAACAAACTGTATTCCCTTGTGCCTGCTCTTGGCCTCAGCTTTTACCCTGTATGCTCTACTTCCATAAATCTGCTGTCTATTCAGTAAGCAGAACTACGTCTGCAGCACTATGTGCGTGACACAGCCTCGTCTCTTAACACTCCTAGTTGTCCTCAGTCACAATGTCTCCTTCACATTAACTACTGAGATTTTCTATTATTTTCTCGAAGCTTACGCATTAGGCATTTTTGCATTAACTTTTGCTGCTGAATACCCTTTTATATGCACAAAGTGAGATTCCATTCTCCCAGTCAAACAAATCTACTAAGAAACACAGCTACATGTTCCCTTCAAGGTCCATTAACAAAACATAGGCTGTCTTGTGCTTGAGACTGTCTACGGACCTGCTGTAGTCCAAAGACGGGCATTAAACCCCCTCATTCTCTCAGTTACTGCTTTCTGATTATTTCCTACTGGCTTCCACATATTCTCTCCTTCAACCGGATCTGACACTAGCAGAAAGGATTTCCTGAATTTTTTAGCCTAACCTTCATCTGAAAAAGTATTCTCGTCTTCATGCCTCAGTTATTTCACTCTTCTAACACTGACGTTGCAGCGTGTATTTTTACATGAACTGCACATTATAATAGAAACATGCATTAGAAAAAAAACTTCCTGTCTTCCACTCCCCGTAAAATTTTGAAATGTTTTTCAAATCTTTGCTCTCTTTACCAATATCTGGACAGTATAAGCAAATAGTTCAGTTTTTCCCAAGTATCCAAAACCTACACTTTCAAGACATAGACCTTGCTTTTGTGTAGAGACTCATTAGGTCCAAACCCACTAGCAAAATCTTTCATAGTGGTAATGCATACACAACATACCAAGAGTATTATTCTGACTGATACTAGAATACTTGATTTATTTTTCTGGTTTTTTTTTCTTTCGAATGTTTTCAATACAATTTATAGGATTCTATTAGTAGGATGGAAATGTGAAGTGTCAATTTTAATTTTTGTGTATCTGTTAATGACCAACGCCAAAGCCTATTGAATATACACTAGAATTAATTTGCTTAAAAAAACTCAAAAGAAAAAATGTGGTCATGTAAGATAGTAATAAGTATCAGTTAGGGGCATTATTAATAATTTTGCAATGACATTTAAAATGATTAATCATGAAGTTTTGTCTTTCTGAAATTCAACCCAAATATCAGAAAGAACATATTTTAAAATTCAGAGCTAGCTACCTATAAAATAAAATGTAATTAGGCCAAAATCGTATTTCCCAAAACATTTCTAGATTCACTGCGTGTCATTAGGATGCATTTAGGGAAATAATGAATTTAAAGAGCTTTGTATAGGAATCCTTGTTTCTGCAGCTATCATCATATTGAGTAAATATATGTGGCAACTAAATTTGTATTCTGCAGTCAGTAAATATCAGGAGCTCTAAAGCCAAATCAGTCCACAGAAGCAGTCCTTTAATGTGATTAACTGATAACGTGCTGAGAAAGCTGCTGTGGACCCTACAATTTTCTAAGTCCCAGACTTGGCCGCTGTGATGTTACTTTCTGCTGTGACTTTAGTATGTGTTTAAAGGAACTAATATTGTATTTACACAATAGATAATACATAAACTATAATAAGTTATGACAAGCATTGTATTTCAAGACAATTATAATTTGCCTCTAGTAGCTTTGTAAGGCATGAGACTAAATACCTATTGAGTTTTACCACCCAAGAAGTACTGTTTTGGACTGGAATGCCTGGATTATATTACTGATATAAAATAGAAAATAAACTTCAAAATAAGGAAAACAGGCTACATATTTATTTGTGAATGATCTCATTGCACACCAGCTCCAGAACATTAATTTTATCAAGAATCCTGAAGCTATTTGTAATGGCATTTGCTATCAGTTCTTTTTCAAATTCTTAACCTGTTAGGCAAAGGAAAACACAGTTCAGATGAAAAGAACTAGAAAGGATTCTCATAAACAGCGTTACAAAACAGAAGTAGTGCATGATTATGAGATTCTGCCAGCACCTACTGTTTATAGATCATGCGCTAATATGGTCTGATTTGTTAACTTAGAATCTGAAAATAACATTTTAAAAGTTCAAATTTACAAAACAGTGCTAATTCCTGACCAAAGGTTCAAAATTCAAGAAGCATATTCACATGCATTCATTAAAAAAACAGTCCATGAATCCTTTTATCTAAGTAAGACTTTACAAGGTAATTCAAACTGCTGCGCAATTTGCAATTGCAGTTAAGGTATGTTACTCGTGAAATCTTCTAAAGTTTGTTTTGGAATCAGTTCCTTCTCTTGCAAGAACTGTAAAAACATGAAAAGCATCACAAGTCACCAAAATAGATTATTTAGTTACTGCCCAGGTTGTCAGTCCAACCTTATCTAGAGACACACGCCCCAGATTCCACATCAACAGAACATCAAGACTTTTGGATGAAACAAACTACCAGCAAAGACTGTTGGTAATATCAAACTAAACCAACTTTACAGCAGGTAGATACATACTCTCTGAAGTCACACATAACAAAGGTTGCAGTCATGTACTTCAGGTGCAAGAACTGCGGATGGCCTTTTGCAAGTGCATTGCAAGGCTCTGATGGCATCCCATAAACATCAGCTTTCTTGGAAAAGTATAAATATTTCTGATATGAATTGCTCGTTTGTCACAAATATGTCCATACTATACTTAGGCTACTATTCTAAATCTCTAATTGGCTTTAAGACACAAAGCATTATTGATAAGTATCTGTACCTCAAAAATATTTTAAATTAGTCTTGATAAAGCATGTAAAATGCATACCTTCGTTTTCTGCTATAAACAATTTCTACTGCATCTTCAAATGCTAGGTCAACAAAAGGAGACATCAGCATGAACGATACTGTGCTCACCCAAAGTACATTTTGTTCACCACTTCTGCTGGTTGTCTACTCTGTTCTTTCTCCTTTGCAAATCCTGCTTTGCAGCTGTGGCTTAAGACATCATATGAAAACTAAAGAACGAAAACCAGAAGGTAGAACAGTACTGTGCAGCTTAAACGGGTGAACCATATAATCCAATTGCATAAATTGGATTCAGATTCCAAATGTAACATAAAAAAGGGAGAAATCTAGCTTGTATACCTGTTGAGGGCTGGCTGCGTGATCGGGGCCATGGTTCCCTTGAACAGCTCTGTGAGTTAGAGTTAGCCTAGGCCGCGCCGAGACCTGGCTACGTGAGCAGAACCACGGCTCTTTGGCAGCTTTTGCGAGCATAAGCAGTTTGCAGGTGCTAATAAGGAAAATATAAGCAATCTCCTTGTTAGCGTAAGGGCTTGACTACAGTAAGCCAGGTGCTGATAAGGAATTTATGAAGGTCATGCTGACCTCGGAATTTAGTGGTTAACGACTTTGAGAAAGTATGGACTGTGGAGACAAGAAAGAACCCTTAGCTTGAAACCGCAAGCAGGAGGACCAGGTAAATGTAATCTTTAGAGCTCAGCCAATTAAGTCTTGATAAGTATGCCTAATTATAATGAAACACATAAAAGAGCTGTATTATCGCAATAAAGTAGAAGTTGCTTTATCACTCATATTGAGTCGGCTGCTTGTCTTCCCTCGCCGTCGCATATACCAGTCAGAGGTACTCTTTCATACTTTATTTAATGTGAAAGGAGTTGAAAGTAACAGTGAACGACAGCCTCCTGGGGTACATGTATAAACAGTGATTGAATGACAGCAGAATATACTGATAAGGATAATATATCCATCCATGCGCATAGTCTTATACATAAAACAGGTTAGTAGATGAATTATAGTAAGAATAAAGTCAACTTTTGAATACAAGACCACCATTATTTCATAAGGATCCCTTTGTTAATATTTATTCCGTGTCCGAGATCAGAATTGTTTGTGATAGTATTTGGGGGAGAAAGTAAACAGCTGGACAGTTACAGATAAAGGATTAATACTGAGTTAATACAACCTCACAGATAAGCCCTAAGAAACCCTATGTAATAATTTGTTCTGACATATATGGGAAAATGCTTTAAAATAAAGGTTTTTAAAATATCCTTCTGTATAACATAAGGAGCTCTCAGCATCTGTTGTTATGAAAGAAATATGTGGCTACAAAAGCCTTATTTAAAATCAGACAGATTGACATAATCCACAAGAAAGTCAGAATTACAAAACCAGGCAATGGGAGAACAGCTCTTAACATAGTTTCTAAAATTCACTCCTACATCAGATGACAGGATTGAAAAACATATCAGATTTAGACACGGATTCACAGGAGGGCTTTATGACTTTCAGTAGATCTTGAACAGAAAAAGGGTGTTCAAGTCCAGAAGTGTAACTTTCAAAATCCAAGGACACCTGCAAGTCAAGTAGTTCACACATTTTTGACACTATGCTCCTGAGATACTCTGGTTTAGAAGCACCAAACTGCTAAAAAGCAGAATCGCTAAACCTTAAGTCTGCTAAATCTCTATATACTTTCTCTAAGTTGTCTAACTTGCTCTACTCCAACATTGCATGTAAAAAAATGGGTAACTAAATCAGGAAGCCTGTTTCCCCTAGACTCCCTTTACAGGTATAAATGAACTTCTTCCCTAGAAAGTGATTCAGATCAGGAACCTAATGCCCACAACTCATTTAGATATCGTAGCTGGATGTCCTAATCAAGTGATTGTAATATGGAAAGGAATGATTTTTATTTTTTTTCAGATTCCATACACAACTTTGCATTTGTTACAAAATCTCATTTAGCTGAGAAAAATTCTTGCGTGGGAGAGGGGCATTTTAAATAATCTATTCTAAAGGCAAACATAACCTGATATGTGTGTGTGTGCGTGTATACACAGCAGCACAACACTGAACCACATCCCACAGATTCTTATTTTTCATAAAAACTGCACTTAATCTGTCTGTGGTAATAAAAGATAACTTTTGAAATTATTACTCGAATAGTGACTGAAAATAAAAGCAATATATTGCAAAAAGTGTTTTTCCATTAAAAAACTGTGTAATTCTGCATTCTCCCATGCACGGAAAACTACAGTAGAACTTAACAGATTTAAATTAAACTTGATAGATATAAATCACACTGAAGAAGAGGGGTTTTTTTTCATTTTACTTCTGAGCAGTTGTAATAACCCCTAACTAAAATAAGTCTGTATTTTCTGCCCACCTTTGTCTTGCAGGTTTGTTCATGGAGGAATTTTTCTGTTTTTACAATTACATTGTATTGTGTTATTTTTACAAATTCCATAGACTATCAATATGTAGAAAAAATTTTAATTGAAAACACAGAACTGAGTATTTATATCTAGTAAGAATTAAGCAGAATTTGAAATACCTAAATAATAGGATGGAGAGGAAATGAATTAAGAATCTTGAAACTGGAGTTTCCTTTCCATTATTCCTTGTGGTCAGTAACAGAGGTGGCACTACACATTAGAAGCATCCATTTGCAGTATTTACTACACCAATCCCCCAAGATAAAGCAAACCAATTAAACATGAACATTTAAGAGTCCTAACAACTAACGGAGCATAACTGAGATGAAAAGAGAAGTTCCATAAATTTCAGCAACAGTCAACATAATATTAATCTCATTTGCATTTGTTAAATGCCCAGATTTAATAAGCAGAGGACAGAGCACATCAGAAAAATGAAACACGCCTGCCAGATACTGTTGCTTAATTCATTGGAAGGTAAACAGCGAAGCAACAGATGAATGACACATACTCTATGTGGTTCACAGATACTGCCAGTTCACTTAAAATTTAATTTTAACAAATGAACAAAAGTGCTCTAAATATGTCAGCTGCATTACCTGTAACCGCATGAGTTTATTGAGTCTATTCCCAAGCCATACCTATCACACCCACTCACTTAGGCAAAGACAATTGTTAATGAAGAAATATTTTCTAGTTCAACCTACTCAACCCCTGCTACAAATCTGTATTCGGCAGAGCACTTCCAATTTGCCTGAAGTCAAGTTTTCAAATTGCATGCGTACATCCTGGAGGAAAGAAACTCCACTCTTCCTGTGGCATACCTTGATTCCCCATACTTCAAAGTTTGAGTCATTTCTCAGTGAAGTTTTTTGAGTACCACCACCTTCCTATACTCCACACTTAAATTGCTTTGTTTTAAAAAGTGGTTTTTGTTTGACCACTCATACCAGGCAGCTGCTGTTTGGTTGTTTTTTTTTTTCTAGGAGGACTATTTTCTCCAAAGGTGTAGAAAAATTTTTAAGCAATAAGTGCTACAAAGCCTACTGTTCCTTACAGTGTAGTATTGCTGAAGAAATACCTTCTTCCTTGAAGTTGTATAGGTGTATACATATGATTCCACTCAGACACAGATTACTGAGGCTACTGAGCAGTATCAGTATATAAAATATACTGTACAAATATTTAAGGCAAAACACATCTGTATACTGACTATAATGTGCAGTAATGTTCGAGTATCAATTCTTGATTTCTTGGATATAAAACCACATACAATGTTAATAAACATATTGGTCATAGTTTTATAAATGCACACATATTTATAAAAAGGGATGCTTTAAGCAAATTTCTTGAACTAATAAACATTTTTGAAAAAAACTGTTCAGTGTAAGACTATAATCTGTATAGAATCCTCCTCTTTGTTTTGTAGCATCTCCACTTTTGAGTAATTCAAATATGAGAGTATATTTACCATAGCAACAAATTAATTTTTAGATGCAAGTAACTATGTGAAGAAGCCTATCACCCATCAGAGAACAAGTCCATCATCTCTTCCCACCATCTCTTTCTTGGTAATAATTCTGGAAAGATCCCATGTACTGATTTTTCTGTGAATTCATATGCTGTTTCAAAGTGTAAACCTGCATGCTGTAACATGTTCAGATGGTGGGACGAGAACAGACACATCTCTCTTTTACCATACCCAAGAGTTTCTTGTGGGTTTTCACTCTCTAATTTTGATTGTGGAATTTATTTAAAAAGCACCTTTTAAAAATAACTCTCTATCCTACTTTCTACTCTGTTCCTATGATTTGTTTTGAACACAGTGGGACTTGGTTGCGCTGCCATTCAGAGGTACCTGGACAGAACGGAGAATTGGCCCAAGAAGAATCTTATGAAGTTCACAACAGGGGGAAATGCAAAGTCATGCACCTTGGAGGAACAACCCCATGCAGCAGTACATGCTGGGGACTGACTGGCTGGAAAGCAGCTTTGCAGAGGACTTGGGTCCTTGTGGACAACAACAATGTGCCTCACAGCAAAGAAGGACGAACAGCCCACCCCAGCTGAATTAGGCAGACCATCACCAGCAGGTCAAGGGAGGCGATCCCCACTACTCAGCACTGGCGACTCCACATCTGGCGTGCTGCGTCCATGGACTTACTGAAATGAGTATACAGGAATACAAAGGGACTGGAGCATCTTTCATATGAGGAGAGGCTAAGAGAGTGAGGACTCTGCAGCCTGAAGAAAAGAAAGCTCAGGATGGCACTAGCATAGAAATAACTGATGGATGAGAATGAAGAAGTAGTCAGACTCCCCTCAGCAGTGACCACTGAAAGGACAAGAGGCAATGGGCACAAATTTAAGAAAAAAATGGAAAGTCAATCTGGACACACAAAAACACTTTTTTTTTTTTCTTTTACTGTGAAGGTGGTCAAACACTGGAACAGTCTGGCCAGGGAGTCTGTGGAGTCTCCATCCTTGGAGATATTCAAAACCTGACTGGACAAGGTCCTGTACAAGCCCACTGTAGCTGATTCCACTTCTGCAGGGCAGTTAGACTAAAAGATCTCAAGAGGTCCCTTCCAACCTGAACAATTCCGTGATTCTGTGACTTAGAACTACAGGAGAATCATTCCTGACAGTGCTGTAACAGGCATCAACCTGTGGGTATGACTGCCAACATTTACCAGAATATGAAGCAGAACTGGGGGCAAAAAGCCAGTACAAAAGCACAATGTCCTTACTGTCGTATTTTCTAAGCAGCATCACTATCAGCTGCGTAATATGTCCCAGTGCACTAGTGAAATCACTGCACATATATCCTCACTGTTGCCTTTACAGACTTCTTGCAATTACCTACCTCTCTTTTAATCTTTAGAACACTATTTTGCATACAGGTGTTAACTCAGCCATTTCATATCAAACTCAGTCCCGCTTGTTTAAGTTGCAGTATGCGTGTGTTTCAAAAATGTGGTATTTGCAGTGCAAGTAAGAGTTTTGGTGGAGATACGTTGCTGAACAATCAGTCTTCCTATACTACCACATAAAGGTGTTGAAGTTTTAGCTTTCTTGAAATAGTTGGGTGCTTAACCTAGGCAGAGTAATATTCTGTAAGATATATGCACATTGCAGCACTAACTTAACATTTCAAAAGTAACTCTTGGTCTGGCTAGATTTAAAACCAGTATTATAATACTGTAACACAGTTTTCAATTGATCGTATACTGCTGCAAGAACGGAATCTAGTCCAAAGCCTCAAGTTTAGTGTTTTAAAGCTCTAGGCAGCACTCTCAAAACAGCAGCATATGTAATGTTCAACTTGGATGGTGAAGGTAATGTAGCTATTGACACGCTTTTGTTACAGCCTCACCCATGGTGTGCAGTCCCCACTGGCATGAGGTTTCAGCAAAACCTTCCACATGATAGACAGAAACAATGTTTAAAGGGCATTTATGGAGAAGATGTTTAACAAACGTCTGATAGAACACGTTTCATAGATGAGGCTTAAAATGTTCATCAAATCAGAAAGTCACAATCACTTGCCTTGTATACATTGCGAGATAGGTATTTAAACCTAAAGCACATTCTGAAGTCTGAGCATTAGAATCAACAAACAGATTGTATAAAACTGTACAAAATCCCTATGTTAATACCAGTTGGCTTTAACTTTCAATGTGTACTGTGATAAAATGCTTTTTTGCTACGTGCATTCCCATCACTTCCGATTTTAAAACATTATCTATTTAATAACCAAACTACTACTTAGCAATAATAACGCTTATTGTTTCACATTCTTTTCATCTTCAATCTATCAAAATAAATGGCCACGAGAAAAACAATCAAATGACGAAGTCTGTTCCTACCAAGAGAAGATCCTTATCTACATAAAAATTTTAACGATGAATTGAACTTGATGAAGCATTTCTAAAATAGTTTGCGTTGTACTCAATTTTAGGCACACAGTACCTTGACTACTCGCGGTGCTGCCCTCCTTGTAACTGCAGTAGTGAGCAGAACCCCAGATACCCGCTAGGCCACTTGGCTCTGTGTAGGCTGCTTGTCTCACGGTAGAAGTATGTGAACAGCGCGGAAATGGAGCCACCAGCTCCACTTTGGATCATGCTGCTCTTGGGTGTGATGCAGAATGGCTCAAACTACCAAATGTACTCAGTGGAGAGTGCTTACTGCGCTTTGGGATATGTCAGGGAGTATTTCTAATTACCAATATTTGAGCAATACTACCCGTTCGGGCCAGCCTGCTCAGGATATTTTCTTTTGACGAGGGACATGAACAAAATAACATCTGGAGGTCTTTTACAGCCCCAACCCCCTTTTTTAAAAAATGATTGTCTGACTTGATAATTCACTGTTGTAATTTTTCTAGTAACTGGCAACTTTCTGTTGCCAATTATTTAAATATCAAAATAACATATTTGCCTAAAGCAATAAAAAGCAATAAAAATAAGAGTTGGCAGTTATTACTTACATTATAAAAATTTTGATCCAAAGAGTTCATCCAATTAGCAAAAGAATAAATTAGCTAAGAGGTACACTATGCAAAGCATTTAATGCTGTTTTCACTTAGATTATATTTGTGTTCAAGTCCAAAAACAAGTAGTGAGAGTGACAGGGATCCATTTTGCTCATCCTGCCATCTGGCACCAGGATCCCTTGGAAGAGTCACAGAACAACTGTTTCAGCACCAGAAAGGTGCTGTCAAGGGAGAGAGACTACTTCTGTGAGGGGCATGGAGGGTAAAAGAACAGCCAGATGAGGGGCTCACGGGGCTGGAAGACGTCTTCTCCCAAGCACAGCCTCTAGACTAGCAGCATCCAGGCTTTTTAGGTTTCACTTAACC
The DNA here is from genome assembly GCA_008921705.1 of Burhinus oedicnemus. NCBI lineage: Eukaryota > Metazoa > Chordata > Aves > Charadriiformes > Burhinidae > Burhinus > Burhinus oedicnemus. Next base: position 3,826,205 of record VFFE01007486.1, read on the forward strand.
ACACCACCCATTCCAGACCGCCTCTGCTCAGTACCAGTAGCCAGAGGCATAACAGCTGAGTGGGAACTTCTGGGCAGGGGTAAGAAAGTAAGGGAAATTAAGATAATTTAGAGTAAATAATACAGGTAACGGGTAATCCCATTGCTGAATGGAGTAAGGGAAAGGGACTATTTGCTTACAAAAGGGATGCTGCTGCTGCAGAAGAAAATAAGGAAAAGGTGATTACACGTACTGAAAAAACAAAAGGAGAGGGAAAGGTTTCCTGGCAATGAAGACAGACGGGCAGCTGTTGTAGGGAGAGGAGAGGGTTGCCTGCTGCTTTCCAGTGCAGGAGGGACAGACAGCTGAAGCCCAGGCATAGGAAGGCGTGGGTTAATATTTTAACCCAAGGAACCCAGGAAAAGAATAGCTCCTGGGATTTCCAAAATTCAGACTTTTTCACCAAGCAGCCAGCACAATAAGGGCAGATCAATAGAATGATGCAGTTGCTGCTGAGGACCTTGCAATTACACAGTACACATTTTGGGGATTTCACTTCAGGCTAGTTAAAATCTGAGCCCAAGATCAAGTGTTCCCATTTCAGCAGTTCAAAGGAAAGCTATCCCAGGTTTCCAGAGAGCAGGTATTTCAACTGGATACTCTGCGAAGCACTTCATCATCCTTTTGCCTGTCAAAGATTATAATGCTAGGTGGCAGGGGCAGTGACATGTATCTCCCTTACAAGACTCATATATGGAGTCAAGCCTTATTTCTGTTTCTCTTCCTTTTTCTGCTCTGTGTCTTTCTGTCCTTGCTTACATAAAAGCACCACCATAAAGCCATCAGAAGTCTCTTATCAATTCTGAACTTGCACCACTATTTTTTCAGTGACCAATATAGAAGGAAATATGGCCCTACTCCTCCATTCATGGTAGTTACTCTAAGGATATCCCAGATGAACTGAATTCAGGCCTCATGGAGGCACTTTAGTCTCAGGAAGGAGATACACTTAATGTCTTCTTGGAGTCTTTACCACCACTGCTGCTTCGCTGTCACCACCTGGAGGTGCCAGATGCTCTGGATGGGACTACATCATCCTGGGACATGGGATGACACAGACCTCCAGTGCAATTTCTACTTGAGGGACAGTGATCACTTGCATTGCAGTCAATGGCAAAGACTATGAGGTTTTATTAGTCTATGATGGTATAAGCAGAACATCTTGGCAGTATATTCTATATGCAGCAATACAATACATTATGATTCCACAGAGGTTCCCTTTGTTATACTAATGTTAAAACTTTAAAAAAGCAAAAAAAGAGGCAAAATACTGTTAATATACTTAACACTTGTCAACTGTGCTAATGTACTACAACGCTAATACCAGTTGATTATTTTGCAATGACTCACCTAGGGCTCCACCCTCTATTCTGCTCAAGCATGGAAACAGCCTGAAAACATTTATATTCTGCTATCCTAAAGCAGCAATGCATAACTAAAAAGCTTGTCCAACCCCTGTTCTGATGTACCGCACTATAAAACAAGAATTTTGCAGTAAGTATGTCCAGGAAACATCATCTACAACTCTTAAGAGAGAAGCTTCTTATTCTTCCAAGTTTTAGCAAACCTGCATATTTATTTTAATGGACTTGGGTTTTATAATTTTACTTTGTAATTTTAAAGAAGTAAATAGCCCTGCCATTGCTTTATTTCACCTTTATAATCTTGCATTAAAATGCTGTAACATTAATAATCAACTCTCTGTTTTCTTCCAAATTAAATATTTTACTTTGCTAATCTCAATTTTTATAGTATTATCAACCAGTCTGCAAGCACAGCAAGTTTTCTCTTTTGAACAGGATATACCAGCGTCATTGCAGAACTTGGTTAATTGACACTGAAATTATTTTCCCTCAGCGTCTCAGATGATAACTGGGTCTCCACTGAACATCGTCAGTCATTGAGAAATGCTTTTTAACATGCATATGCAGGGACATACGATGAGCAGTCTGGCACAATCATTTTCATAATTGAGCGGCTGTTAGGAATTCCATTTTCTTAAATAGAAGCATAAAACTGGAGGAAATCTCCGCACTCCTCTAGTTCAAACCCTTGCTCCTGAGCTATCCACCAATAAGACTGCTGAAAAACTGAAGTACCATTACTATGGCAACATGAACCATAACAGCAACTAAACCCTGCTTCTCACAACCAGACACGCAGACAAACCCTCCATTCTCCTAGGACTCCTAGGTGCCAGGCTTCTACCCAGCCTACTTTAAATTCAGCTTTCTTGAGTATAATTAAACAAAACCTACATTGTTTACATACACTCATACATACTAGAATAAGTTACCAAAATAAGTTCTGAAATACTGCATAATTAATTTGCATGCCACAAAGAGAATATATTTTAAAATAACAGTGTTTTCTTTAAAGACCATGATTGTAGAATATCAAAAGGATGGTATAATTCAAAATAATACAAGGTAAAAAAAACCCAAAAAACAACCAACCAAAAAACCTCATTCACCTGAAAGCTCAGCATGAGGTAGAACCTTTCCTCCATTCCAAGCTTAAGATGAAGAATTCCTCACCACTTTTTCTTTCTTTCAAATCTGATACTGTGTGTTCACTCCTCCCAGATCTTTTTTCAAAAGAAGACAGAGAGACTAAGATCTGTATCTCCAGATCTGGCCAGACACAGCATTCCCTAGAATGTGTTCCCCCACACAGAGCAAACCATCAGTGGTCCTGTCATCAATCACAGATGCAGAGAAAGGAAGATAAATATACTCATTTCTAAACCTGATAGCTTGTTGATACTTGAAAAGAGATAAATCACTCTACAAGTATCTCATAAACAGTGTTCACTTACAATGAAAGCATTAATAATTCCAATAGTATATATAAAAAGCTATGCAGAAAGCTATTTACCTATCCCAGGGTAAGAAGGAAAAACTAATACAATGAACAGTTCAAAATCTCCAAGAGGCACAATAAACTTCAAAGCCATAAAACAGTGTTGGAGAAAAAATGTGGAATCACACTAAGATCTTGTGAACTAAAGCTGTGAATCCATACACATTCCACTCCTCTGCGGGTACTTGCCCGGGGCTACTATATTTCTGGAAGAAAGTGTCTGTGTAGAGATTTACAAATTAACTTCACTTGATTTTCAAAAACTGCTATTCATCATTGCATCATGTTTTCAATGAGGGCAGTCAAAGAAGCTAAAATGCTTCGGCTGAAGCCGCTAAGTGTTTGCTAACTTGATACTGATGTCAATTCCAGGGTGGAGAAAAGCCTAGAAATTAAGGATCATGGCAGGCCAATTTCACGAGAATTTTGAAGAGAACACTATTTGCTTTCTGCTACTTGAATTTTTACTATAGCTCTTTCTTCCTCTTTGCTTATACTAAAAACATTGCATCCTAGTTTCTTCTCTACTGAAAGATGCTGATGATCTCTAGTGAGTGGGAAAGATGGAATAACTAGAACATAATCTGCATTGCTGGTACTTTTATTTATATCTGACAGTTTGAGCAAAAAAGAACAGTTTTGCCATTGCTCCCACTTTACCCTTCAATATGCCATGATGAACAGATACTGTTAACAATAATAAAATATTTTACCCATCAAGGAAATAACTGTAGTTTAGAGAGTGAGACATTCAATCCATTTAAAAAATAATATGCACACATCATGTTTCTTCGATGTAGTCTGCACTTGTAACTCCTGGTAGGCCATGAGTGCTCCTGCACGCATGAGCATGCGTAGGAATGTCTTGTTTCAAAATAAACATTAGAAACTTGGGTAATAAATATATAATTATCATCAGGATAAAATCAGATGCCTAAAATCTTATTGCCTCTGAGTATAATTATAGTAATAAAAGTATTGCTGACTGATGAAGAAATGTACTATTTTGCTGCAGGGATTGCAAATCAACACTTTTTTATACTCATCCAGTTAAAAAATCCAGTCTGCATTATAAAGCTTCATTGGTGTATAAAATAATCCACCTCTGGACTGTAGTGATTAATCCTTCTGGCTTTCTCTTCCTGTATTATCTCTTTCTTATGATTTATATTATTGGCATGATAATAAATTTATCAATTAAGATAATACTTCATTGGATAAAACATGTTTATATAAAATGCATGTTCATTGTCCTAAATCACATCTTTAAGGTATCTTTCATACATAGTAAAACACTGTCTCAGTAGATTAGACCAAATATTTCCAAACATGTCTACAAAGCACAAGCCTCAGAAACCTCCTATCTTATTTTAAAATCGTATCTTTAATCTTACATTGCTTACTGTATCCCTGGAGTGAATATTAAAAAGAAAGCCTATTTTACAGTTGCCAAGTGGGGATACATCATCTGAACTGCAAATTTGAATTTAAATGCTTTAGATCTTCTAGAAAGATTAAAAACGTCAGTAGTGTTTTCATCTATATTTATGAAGTACTTACTGATAGAGTTTCCAAATTCTGTCAGTAGGGGTAGAAGAGCCTTCTCTCATTCAGAGATGATGTGGATATCGCAATGCCTTTCCTGTTGTGGTCAGTGGTCTACCTTGAATTGAGCCAGTTCATAATTATTTTATATTAGGTCACTTTTTGAGAAAATAGAGGGGAAATATACTGTTCACTAGATCTATTTTGAAATACAAAGATTCACTCAATCTTGAAATTCACTCAATTTTGAAATACAAAGATTCACTCAATAAAATACAAAGATTGGGGGTTGGACTAGATGACCTTTAAAGGTCCCTTCCAACCCAAATAATTCTATGATTCTACAAAATGTCAGAACTCCAATAATTAAGGTTACTCTGTGCAGCCTATTTCCGGATACTTTTGCATAAAGCATTTTAATACCATATGATTACTCACTTTTTCATCCCGCAAGACCCATTGGGAACAGCACTGACAAGTGCTGCAGACTACCAGGACTGGTAAAATGACTGTGGACTTCATGATCTACTACACCTGTGCCATAAAAAGCAAAGTTCATTGCTGCTGCCCTGCTCCCAGCCTTTTTTCTTTACACCTCCTGCAATGTTCACTCCTATCTTGTCTTTTTTCTGCCCCTTCAATTGAAATGTCTGTTTACCCCTTATCCTCTCCTTTTTACACTGGGTGCCCAAGCTGAGGGGGACTGTGAGCACACCAAAATCATTCTACTCCATCTCAACTATTACACATTGTACAACAGCACCAAATGGGCACAATGAGCTGCAAAGTGTTCCCTGGGAAAAAAAAAAAGGGGGAAAAAACCCAGAACAGAGCCTGTGTGGGGTCTATTCAGAGGCTTTGTGGGAGTGACAGCCACAGGGAAAGCTGGAACCCTGGAACAATAAAGCGTGATCAGCAACAGAGAAATGTCAGAAAATTTCAGGGCTGTAGTTTTCATTAGCATCAACAGTGTATGTACAAGAGAGAAAGTTTATATAGCTGCATCACTTGGCTAAATCTGGACTGATGTTTACAAGAAAAGAGGAAAAGATATTCCTGATATTATGGTGACCCCCCCCTACCAGGATGCAGCTTATCGTCCTCATTAAAGAAAAGTGGAAAAGAAGAATTTAAAATTAAATTTAATTAATTTACTGTATCTTCCAATCCCAGCTTATGGCTCAGACTGGAAGGAGTCTTCATCAGCACAGACTCCATCAAGGATCCCTATGAGGGGATAGAAGCTAGGAAGCTAGGACACTTTGCTGTGGCTGCATAGGAGGTGGCGATAATCTGACACATAAGAAACTACACCTAATGAACATAAAAACAGCATTTTTCTCACTTTTCACAAAACACAATGTTAGGACAGGCTATAAGTATTTGCTAAGTAAGTGAACAAACCACAGAGTTCAAACCACACTACATACCATAAATATGCTTTCATCTGCTATGAGAACTATAAAAATAAGAACATTATTTTCTTAATTAGAGAACCATCTCTATGCATAGCCAAGAGTTTTTCCTAATCTTACCCAACAAAAGCAGCCTACGTTTAGGTGAGAAAGCTTTTGGTCAGTTTTACATTCATCTTGCACTTACCGCGGTTACCAAATAAAGTCAAATCCTAGAGATAACATAAATTTAGACTAAACACAATGCGTAAGGATATCAACTTGCTTCCAGTGCTCACTAAAGCTTGTAGAAATAATAATCATGCTACTACCAATGATAAAATCATAGTAATAAAAAGAGCCAACAGGAATGTACTAGCCAAGACTAATTAACACCAAAGTACCCAATGATAAAGCTTATACTATAAATTAGCACTCTCTGAGCTATTCTGCCTAGTGTTCCTGTCCCAAGTGATGGGATCTTTAACATCCCTAATTATCCTGGCAAGTACTATCTTAAATACAGCTATACTGCTTCTAGAAAACACTTCTTACTTGCAGGTCTTGCATAGTTACAGCATGTGGGTAACCACCCCCCACACCCAGTTTGAGAAACACTCATACAAGCATTCTGGATAATTCCTTGCACATTTTCCAGTATCTATATCAAATACAGAATATTAAGAGAGAATGTCTGAAAAAATACCTTGATGGTTTCACCAGTCCTACTACTCTTTTAGGAATACTCTTACTTTAAAACAAATTTCTGGTTCCTTTTCTTCTGTGAAGAAAAGCTATCTTAGGTCTGCCCTGTTGTAGCAGTTTAGTCTGTGATAGACTTTGATCTGAGGCAAGAATGAATATCATTTTCAAAAGGCAGCATGAAGAAAGATCTTGACTTACAAAATAAGATGTAACTGAACGTCAGTGTGATTTGGACAGACAACTGGAAGGAAAAAAAGGTTGCTTTTCAGTAATAACCCTGAACATTTTTGTATGTCTGTGTGTTTGAAAAGATATTGCTCATGTCCCACTTAACCAAGAATATGTAGGCGGTAATTAGGCACTGAGCCAGCAAGCCTCCAAGCAGTTTCTCTTAATGCTGTAATATTAATTAGTACAAAATATGTCCTTGCTGAATAGAAAGTGAGAATGGCCTAATTCACAGCAGAAAGAATTAGAAGAGGAAAAATATCCAGAGTTAATTACATAACATTTTTTGCCAAGCAGTGAAAAGCTGAAATAGATGAGTATAAAAAACACATATGTGTGTCAGATGACCTATATCAAGTCACCTATGCAAGATGGATAAAGGTACCAAAACCAACACAGAAGGAAGCCAAAGACAATAACATTTGCTCAAAGGAATAACCTTGCATGTAGAGTGGAGGAAGCTGGATGATCATTTTTTCTGTCTCTAATTTCTAACTTCCTATGTATGAAGAAAAAGAAACATTATTAGCCACTGATTCTGTTCAGCACTGAAAACTCAAATCCATCTCTTTTAGAAACAGACCAATTTCAAGTTCTTACAGACAGTTACAAGGAGCTGTTGGCCCATCAAATGGTACCTGCTCTTCCACTAGACACACAAGCCCTGTTAACAACAAAAGCATCACTGCAGCTGACAGAACTCCCAACCTGCTAAAGCTGGCATGCCTTTGCTATTGCTGTCTGACACGCATCCTGACTATGAAAAGCTCCATTAGAATAATTAGAACCTTTCAGCAGCTACTTTCTTACACCACTGAATTTTATCCCTACTCTCGTTCTTGGGATGAACTATTTCAGCAAAGAGATTATATTGTTTAGGAAAATGATTTTATCCAAGTGATAGAAAGCCGTGTCGTTCCAATTCATGCCTGCAAAAGTGGGGTGGCGAGGTATCTTGTAGCAAAACTTTGACCAGTCAGAAAGAGATGGAATTAAGAAAAATGAGGAAATCATCTGAGTTCACTAGGCCAGTTGTTCTATAAGCTCTGGAAAAACAATAATTAACATTTGTTGGATGATTCTAGGTAGTGAAATGCACTTTTCTCAATCATCAGGGGGAAAAAAAAACCCCAATCATCAGGTCACCTAAGCTTTCAGTAGAATGTTAAAAAGCTAAGAGGCTGCACGTACAAACAACTATAATTGTTACCTTTTTCAAATTTTGTATCTTTTGCAAAATTTATGCAAAATTTGCAAAACTACCGTAACATTTGCCTTCTCCTCCTGTGACACATCAGTAAGAGTTACTCAGCAAAAATCTTACATCAACTGGATTTAATAAATGCATGGTTAGCTGTTGTTTAGTAAAACAGGTAACTCCTTAAAATTGGTTTTGGAGTAAACTTTATTAAGTGGTATTTTGACGTAAAAACATGTTTAATGGAACTTCAGAAGCTTCCAAAGAGCACAGTAAATCACCCCAAAACTTTTTGAAGCTTTATAAACGGACTCATCTGCTCTCCAAAAGATTTAGAAACAGGAAATGCAGCAGACATTTCATAGTACTGTATAAAAATCTAACTCTCCATGCTATTTTTTCTAGAGAAATCCTAGTTAAAGTTATTCTCATGGGAAGAGTGTAGAGGGCATAGAAGCAGTACTGGCACGTTCAGTGTAACTTTTACACAAGGATTTGGTGTGGCTTTATGAGAAGGGTCTTAAAATTTACTCTTGAGCTCCACTGTATCATAAGACATGTCAGGGCAAACTATCTTTAAAATGCCTGAGTCAGATACATCAGGCACTGACAAAATTCTACTTTAAATCAGGCACATAACTAGTACCAAGCACAGATTGCTGTTCAGAAGCAGGTTTTCACCACTAAACTCTTAGTAACAATTTAGCAGTTAAGTCCTGTTGCAGCAATGTTAGTTTTAAAGCAGTTTTAAAGCTGCCGAAGGTTTATTACCAGCTCAAAACCAAGCACGTATTAGCTACAGGCTGCAACTCTCTTGAGTATATCCATTAGTTAAAAAGAGATTACTCTCACTGAAATTTCAACTTTGCTCACTATAAATAAAGAGCTTCTAAACTGCACATCTATCACAGTACCAGAGTAATCATATACTGATCTACTTTGACGCATGCAGAGGACAGCATGGTTTCTGTCAGACCAAACCTGTCTGGCCAGAGATGAAGTGTGGAATCTTAGAAGCAACCCACAGCCTTACGCGGGTCCCCCATAATGACCGACCTAAAACCATGCTCTGTTTTGAGTTTCATTTACTTCACCCGCTCCTGTGGGATCAAACACCTGTATACAAATTTACTAGATTATACATATAGCATTAGTGACCTGGCCTACCTACCCTTGTGTTCCTGAAAACGTGCACGTGATAGAGCTGGTACACAACGCTTCTCTTAAAGATGCATTTGCAGGACAGCATAATAAAATGAACAAGTAGTTTGGGAGAAAACACATCACAAAATCCTTTCCTATCCTAAAGTATCTCCCCTCTTAGACCCACATTCCCTAATGGGATACTAATAATATTAAGATTTTTTTTCTTTCCTGATGGATAATATAAAGTTTAAATAGTGTTTTCAGCATAAAACATTTTATCTAGAACAAATGTTATATGCTTTGCTTACATAATTTGAAAATACTCTGAATTCAAGTTTTTCACTGGAAACTGTTTCCATTCAAATTTTCAGATAACTAGATCCTTCATACCAACCACCGTTGAACAGGTTCTGAAAAATCAAAATCAGCAAGGTTTATTTGCAGTAGTATGCATTTATTTGAACATTGATATTTCAGTCTCTTTGTAGTAACTTAATTATTTTAGACTGTAATTATTTCAGTGTGTTAATTATCCATCAGGAAGCAACATAAAAGTTACATTCCTGTTTAACACAAGCATCTGGAGCATTTTATGGATGGTTTTAAAAATCCAAGAAATAAATGCAAACTCCGAAACTTCAATACATTTGCTTCAGTTTTTCTTCTGCCCAAACACAAAGTGCCGAGGGCAGACTCCTCCTCCGCTACTGCCACGACTTTTAGAAATAAAATTCAGGATGTTTCATCTCTACTCTGCATCATGTTTTGCCCAGTTGTCCCATACCTTACATAACAAGGGAAACCTCCAAAAGTTGTGTCACTATGCAACATGTACATCTAGTAGAGGAGGAGGGAAAATGTTTTAATTAAGATTTCTTATCAATAGAAGGAGGAAAAGGTGCATGTGACCAGGAGTCAGCACAAGAAATGGAGCTTCACTCGGACCCAGACAGGGGGATCCTTGAAAGAAGTAATTTACCTTTTACAGAAGAAACTAACACCCCCTATTCCTCCAACAGCAGAACCAAAAGAGGGAGGAAGGTTACTCTCAACTTCAGAGGAAAAGACACATACTGTCCCTTTTGACAACACCTGCAATTTTGGTTCATAAACTCCATGAGCCCGTAATGATATTTATGCCATAATTCCACAGACTAATCTTTGTGCCTTGAACATTGCAAGCAGAGAGCACACTTTGAGGACAAAAATCAAAGCTGAATTATGGAACTGGTATCTGATCTAGTCAAAAGAAAGCTCTGAAGCCATTTTACCTCATTTTGGATAATGAAAGATCTCATAGGACAGTGAGAAGCTTCTAAAATTGCACAGATCAGGGAGTGGGTGGACATAAAGGTTTGTGTGTAGTCAGGCTTACAAAGCGTACTTCATTTTACTGCTGTCATTTAAGTAGCGATCATACATTATCTCTGTCTCTCAGATGTTTTGCTAAAAATTTTGCCTACAAAATTCAACACCTGGTCTGATAAATTTAAGCACAGAACACTGGAATTAAATACACAAGTGAGAGATACTTCAGCACGTATCTGCATAAGAATGGAAAAATTGAGTCAAGGAAAAAGTTGAAGGCAGAGGCTCTGCCAAAAATGAGCATTCACGCTGCTGCCAGTACCACACAGGTTGAATCAAACTCAAATGTAAACAATCCCATTTTTTAAAAGATTCTGCTTGGTGGAAACTTCAGAGATCAAAACAGTTATAAATCAAGCAGATTTATTTAAGCACATTGTGAAGTAATGGGCTCTGCTTCTCAATAGAAAGCATGACTTTTCTGAGCTGGTGGGAAATTACACTTGGAATATAGTTAAAATACTATTTAGGAGGATGAATAAAAATTGGCTTAGGAAAAGACCAGCTCAAAGAATGTTTTAAAATAAAATATAATTAGTTCAGACTGCGAATGCTGGAAATTCTATAATGGTGACATTTTCCCTTTTTTTTTTAATCCAAGCATACGATAGGAAAATAACTTTCAGAAATTACTTCACAGCAAAATTCAGATGAAAATCAGTACCCATGGAGCTTTCCTATGATCTGTATGTCTTTCTCTGAATTACAGTATTTTGTTTATAAAGTTTAAAAATACCTAATTCTACCTCTGTTAATCCTAAATTCATGCATTTCTATGTTTTAAGAGAATTTTCCCAGTAGAGTTTAATCTAACTTCAAACACTACGCATCTCGCACTGTCTTGAGATATGAACATATCTTCATACCCAGATGTTCCAAAACATATTTAGATGAAAGCCAGCAGAAATGTTTAGAGACTTAACATTAACGAGATGAAGTTGCCACAAGATTTGCTCCTGTCATCTTTAAATGTTAAGAAGTAAATAGCTCTCAGCAACCAGAAGCAAGCAGCAGAATGCACCCAGAGATTGTTCTGGCTTTATCCGTGGTGAAGAGAAACAACACGTATTTATTAGCTGCAAGCGAATTTGTTTGCTTGTTTCTTGCTTGGTGGTTGGTTGGATTAGATGCTGCTTGCAGCAAGGTCTATGAGCAGGTTGGTGTCAATACAGGTAAGCAAAGCTGAAGGAGCAAGGGCATATTTGCACCTTTGCACGCAGTTAACGGAACAGATAACATGAGGCAAATGGTTAGATGAGAAACCATGGCTGACAAGGGCACAAGAGCATGCTCGGAGCTGCTCATGGACATCACAGGAGCTTGCATTAGAATGCTCCTTTATCATGCACAAACACAGGCTGGGCGGAGAATGGATCAAGAGCAGCCATGAGGAGAAGGGACTTGGGGGTGTTGGTGGATAAGAAGCTCAACATGAGCCACCAATGTGTGCTCACAGCCCAGAAGGCCAACCGCATCCTGGGCTACATCAAAAGAAGCATGGCCAGCAGGTCGAGGGAGGTGATTCTGCCCCTCTACTCCGCTCTCATGAGACCCCACCTGGAGTACCACATCCAGCTCTGGAGCCCCCAACATAAGAAGGACATGGACCTGTTGGAGCAGGTCCAGAGGAGGGCCATGAAGATGATCAGAGGGTTAGACCACCTTTGCTATGAGGACAGGTTGAGGAAGTTGGGGTTGTTCAGCCTGGAGAAGAGAAGGCTCCAGGGAGACCTTATAGTAGCTTTCCAGTATCAGAAAGGGGCCTACAAGAAAGCTGGAGAGGGACTTTTTACAAGGGCATGTAGTGATAGGATGAGGGGTAATGGCTTCAAACTGCAAGAGGGTAGATTTAGATTAGATCTCAGGAACAAATTTTTCACTCTGAGGGTGGTGAGGCACTGGAACAGGTTGCCCAGGGACGCTGTGGAGGCCCCATCCCTGGAAGTGTTCAAGGCCAGGTTGGATGAGGCTTTGAGCAATCTGGTCTAGTGGGAGGTGTCCTTGCCCATGACAAGGGGCTTGAAACTAGATGATCTTTAAGGTCCCTTCCAACCTAAACCATTCTATGATTCTATGATCTGTCTACAAAGACAGAGATATGCATGAGATGAAAACAATACTCACATAGCAAAAAGAAGCATACATTGAAGCTGAAATATAGTGTGCATGAAATATGTTGTGCTAGAAATCTCATAAGGGAAGATTCAGCTAGGACATAAGGTTATGGCTGAAGAAAGCAGAAACAAGCCTGTCTAGACACGACAAAATTTGTAAATGCCTGCTGAGTAACAAACCCATGGTGACGGGCCACAGTAGGAGCAGGAAGATTCACAGAAGCATAGGACAACAAAGACAAAGCAGAGAAAGAAAAAAGATAATAGGAGAGAAACAGAACTGAAGGATAGGTTTCATGTTCCGGTAAACAGAAAAGAAACAGGCCAAAATATAAGAAGTCTTGCAACAGGAATCGGGTACTGAAGCTAGACCTACAAAAAGAATAAAGATGCTGGCTTCTGAAAGAGCCAGGATCAAAAGCCAAGAAAGAGAAGGGCAACATCGCAGACTGAGGGAGAAAACAGACAGAACAAATTGCAGATGAGTGGGTGGGGAAGAGAAAGTAAGGAAATCAAACTGACATAAGAAGAAACAATGTTTTGTATTATATTTTGAATTCAGAATACAGATCTGTCACAGAGTGGATCGAAGCTAAGGAAGACAGCCTGGATTACGTATACTGAATATAAATCGCCAAAGAAACAGAAATAGAAACTACATAATGAAAAATTGAGGAAACTTGTTAAAAAGAAGGTAAATGAGCAGCTAAGAGAATTAAATCCTCACTGGAAATATGGAATCTACTAAGGATGACCATATTAAAAGCACAAAGCCAATGGATGCTGCCTGGGTGGGAGGCTCGAGTAAGGGCAGAAAGAGGGTGGTATAGTTAAACAGCAGGGTAAGAGAGGTTGTAAGAACAAGGCAGCATCCTTCAAAAAGATGCAGACATGACAAATAGAAAAAGTGGAGAGAATCATAAATTTTGGCATAATAAATATAAAAACACAGTAAGGCAAACAAACAAAGAAGATTTTGAAGAGAACCAGCAAAAAAATCAAAACGAGTAACAAAACTTTCCTCATACACATCAGAAGCGGGAAGTCTGCTAGAGAGTCTGCAGGCCAGCTGATGGTCAATGTATACAGTGAGCACACAGGAAAGACACAGCTATTGCCGGGAAACTAAATTAATTTTCTGAATTGGTGTGGGGAAATTCACGTGCTGGATCTCCTCTTTGTTAACAGCCAAATAACCTGCAAAATTGCAGTTAACTGTAGAAGAGGTATGGAAGAAATTAAAGAGAGGAATGTAACAAATCCTCAGGACTATATGGCATTCACCCAACAGTTCCGAAGCTCAGCTCCTAACCGTGGTGCATAATCTCTAGTTTAAAAATAGCCTTGGTAGGCATGACTGGGTGGTAGTAATTGCCAATTCAAAACAAGAAAAATCTGGAAAGATACAGAGAACTACAGAATAGAAAGCCTTAAGTCTGTATCAGGCAATTTAACAAAAAATGAAATACTGGATAGTAATATTGGACATCAAGTTAAAGATGATGGTAGAGTCAATGTGTCTTTCTTTTGAAGTTTCACTTTGGAATCTTACTGGATTTCTTCAAAGGAGTGGGTGACAGCTGATTGAATTTACTGGGATTTCCAAGATTTTCAACAAAATTCCTTGCCAAAGGTTTTTAATAAAACTAAGGTGCCATGACATAAAAGTCCTGACATGGATAAATACTTGCTCAAGATAGAGTGGAAAGGATAGGAGTACACGATCAGTTCTCAGAACAGAACTCACGTAGTTTAGGTGGGATCTGTTATAGGATCTATGTAGTTCAACGCATTCATAAACAAACTGGAAAAATGAGTAAGCAGTAATATAAGCTTGCATATGATACAAAGTTCATTAAGGCAGGGCTGACTGAAATAAACGCAGAAAGACCATTATGACCTGAGCAACTAGGCAATAAAATGATAAATAAAATTTAATATAAATGGATGTAAAATAATGCATGTGTATTTCACATTTTAAATGATGGGATCTCAGGCCATTATTACTCAGAAGCAAGACCTTGTGCTTAGCACACTACTTTGTGAAGAACCACCTTTCTTTCTTTCTTTCCCAGTCTATGTAGTTGTTTGTCATAGGATGCAGTAGATGCTAAAAGTTTACATGGACCTCAGGGGACTAGACGAGAGCATGGAAGAGAAATCTATTAGAGTTAATACTTCCATAGAAAACAGTTTTGGCTCAGGAAATATTTAACAATAATTGAGTGTAGCGAGAGAATTAGAGGTGTCATATATGCTTGCCCTGATCTGATTATGTCCAAGGCATTTCCTTACAGCTACTGTTGGACACAATATAACGGCCTAGATAAACTTCTGATCTGATCCATTACAGACATCTTTGATGGTAATATATTGTAGCATAATAAAGCCCACCCCAACAAAGAACCCCAAACCTGGGACGTACCAGGACAGGTACTTCCAGATGAGACGAGTAAGTGACATAGTTGTACAAATCTCAAAAATCTTCAAGTACACAAAGGAGCTACTAGGATAGACTGGATATCACACAAAGGCAGGATGGAAGAGCTTGAATTCTTTGTTTTATAAAAATAAGTCTGAGAAGGATATGACTGTACTGTGAATGCAGAATGAGATAAAACACAACCAGTCTTCCAGTAAGAATGGGGGATGCAAAAAAACCTAACTCATTTGGGAAGAGCAGTTGACTAGTTAATGAAAAGAATGCGAGACTAGGAAGCAGGGGACTCAAGTCAGTGTCAGACACTCTCTTCCAGTTCTGTTTTCTTCATGTTATAGCTTTAGCAATTTTTAACTGCATTTTTGAATGTAAAAAAGGGTATATGAGTGTTGTTGGTTGTATTAAAAGAAGCACTCTTAACTAGTTGCAGAAATAATGTCTGAAAAGGAAAGTGCTCGCTCATCGTATATAAGGATGCATCACCTTTCATTCAAAGAAAAATCCTACTGCAGTTAAGAAACACAGCTCTAGTATAACAGAAGAAAGTAAATGGGGGCTGGATTAATTCACATTTCTTAAAACCCAGAATAAAAAAGAGAAGCAGTGTAATTTGAAGACAATAGAAAATACATGATGGGAGAGAAACAGAGTAGCAAAAGCAGGTTTATAATTTCCTATTGTTTTTATCAGCTATGCTGAGAAAACGAACTTTATTTTAAATAAACTACAAAAGTTACTGATTTTCTGATATTTTCAATCCAAAATGTCTGTTACGTTTTATTTTTATTTTCCAAAATAATTTTTAAAAGTTTATTGGGACCTGAAGGCTGTGTACAGGCTGGGGAGTAAAGGGCATTTTTCATTCTTGACATTATAGAGCTTTTGCCATAAACTGTAATATCACACATTATTTTTATATACTTCAGTACTGAGTATGTTCCATAATGGATGACTTTCATATGAACAATCTGATATAAGCAACAAGTAAGATTTGAGTATTCATATCTCAAATCTGTACAGAAACTTCAAGCACTGCTTCCAACCGTTGCAAAGAAATCCCACAAAGTCAGCCTGGGGCTGGATTACTTGATTCCTGCTTGTAAAGAGCAGAAGAGGGTGAAAGTAGAAATTAATACTCCCAACATAGATTTGATGGCCACTGCCTCTGCTGCACAAATTTTAGGAGCTACCACACCTTGAGGACTGCAGCAAAAGCCAGAATGCTTTCAGTTACTAACAATGTACAGCTTGATGGGGATTTCTTCTTGTGTTTAAATGGCTGAAGAACTTCCTAAGTTTTCCCAGTCGAATGAAGTGATGAAAATGTGCTACAAACTGAGGAAGTTATATGGTTGAAGGAGGACGTTACACAACACAGTAAAAAAAAATAAATTAAAGCACAGCCAATATCTTTATCATTGGATACAAATAAATTAAGGGAGCAGAAATTACTGATCTTTGCCTGGAGAAACCCTAAATTCCACAGAAATGTTACATATCTTTGCGATACAATTAAATACAAAACCTAGAAGACAACAGAGAACACATCTTTCACAGAAGATGACTCTACACTAAAATACTGATCAACATCTATATTACCAGCCAAGCTAGCACTGACTCTATAAACTCCTATTTTCAGGGTTGTTTAATACTTCAGCTATAAAATTAAATTTGCATTGAAACTGGAAAAAGTTACCTGAAAAATTTCAGCCATATTTTTCACTAAAAAGTGCATCCAAAATACAAAAGATCATTAGGAAACTAACACAACAGCAAGCTGGTAACATTTTCAAAATGCCTCTTAAACACACATAACACTTTCAGTAAGCTTCTTTTCCATTGTTGTTTTATGTATACAGGGCTAAGCCAGAATAAACAGATGTACTCTGTACCATACGTGAGTATTTTTGTTACCTGCTAAATGATGTCTCTGGGGGATAGCACGGAAGCAAGGTGAGAAGACTAATTTTTGACACCCAGCTCAGACGGTAAAAGACTACAAGCATTGCTTTAAGTTGAGAACTGCAGCACTAACAATTCAAAAGTGCAACAGTCCATAAACAGATACAATGGACTTCACAGGTTTCTGTTTAGGCAAGCTAGCAATGGAAAAAAGAAGTTAAAAGCAGTTTGTTTGCAAACAAAATTTTGTGTCAAAATCCTTTCATCTTTATGTTTCCACTAAGAGACAGAAGGTCAAAATCAAAGCTTTCATAAGGTGGAAAAAAAAGTCAGAATATCTCATCCTAACAGATTTGAAGATAAAACTCAGATTTGATGCTCATAGTATTTGTTTTTGCAAATGGTTCCAATTCAATGTTGACTTCCTATCACATGAAAGTATCTAGCATAATTAATACCTACACACTTTTCTAAGTTGCTATATTGTACACTACATATTTTCCTTTCCTGTAGAGAGCTTGGCATTTCACCTTTTGAATCCACTTGTTCCCCAAAATTCCACTCCATACTATTAAGCTACTTTAGAGTAATATATTTTATACAATTAAAATATCCACAAAAAACTCAGCTGGCAACCTTTATTGACTAATTGTATTGGGATTGCGTGGCAAGGTTTTGGTAGTGGGGGGACTACAGGAATGGCTTCTGTGAGAAGCTGCTAGAAGCTTCCCCTATGTCTCACAGAGTCAATGCCAGCTGGCTCCAAGACGGACCCATCGCTGGCAAAGGCTGAGCCCATCAGTAACAGTGGGAGAGCCTCTGGGATAACATATTTAAGAAGTGCCAGGGGGGAACCTGTGCAATTACAGCCAGAGAGAGGAGTGAGAATGTGTGACAGAAACAACTCTGCAGACACCAAGGTCAGTGAAGAAGGAGGAGGTGCTCCAGGTGCTGCAGCAGAGATTCCCCTGCAGCCCATGGTGAAGACCATGGTGCCATGGTGACGCAGGCTGTCCCCCTGCAGCCCATGGAGGTTAATGGTGGAGCAGATATCCACCTGCAGCCCACAGAGCACCCCAGGCCGGAACAGGTGGATGCCCAAAGGAGGCTGTGACCCCATGGGAAGCCCGCACTGGAGGAGGCTCCTGGCAGGACCTGTGGCCCCGTGGAGAGAGGAGCCCACACTGGAGCAGGCTTGCTGGCAGGACTTGTGACCTCATGGGGGACCCACGCTGGAGCAGTCTGTTCCTGAAGGACTGCATCCCGTGGAAGGGACCCACGGTGGAGCAGTTCTTGAAGAACTGTAACCTGTGGGAAGGACTCACTTTGGAGAAGCTCACTAAGGACTGTCTCCCGTGGGAAGGACCCCACACTGGAGCAGGGGAAGAGTGTGAGAGGAAGGAGTGGCAGAAACAACATGTGATGAACTGATCGCAACTACCTTTTCCCGTCCCCCTGCGCCACTGGGGGCTGAGGATGTAGAGAAAACTGGAGTCAAGTTAAGCCCAGGAAGGAGGGAGGGGTGCGGGGAAGGTGTTTTTAAGATTTTATTTCTCATACTATGATTTGATTGGTAATAAATTAAACTAATTTCCCCAAGTCGAATCTGATTTGCCCGTGACGGTAATTGCTCAGTGATCTCCCTGTCCTTAACCTATGAGCCCCCTGTCCCACTGAGGAGGGGGAGTGATAGAGTGGCTTTGGTGGGCACCTGGCGTCCAGCCAGGATCAACCCACCACACTAACATTGACAGAATGGCTGAACTGGGCTATAAAAGCAAGGAAGATTAAAGACCATTTTATGAAGACATGACTTTAAAGATAAGTCTACATGACTTAATCATTTTGGCTCACAAAGGTGGCGGGAGAACTCTGATTTCTCCAATTATAAGTTCAATAGCTGAAATAAGTCTAAAAAGGTCATGTGTAAAACGCATAAAACATTAATCCCATCGTCTTCTGTACAGCTTGTTAAACTCCTAGAAGCTGTAATAGCAGAGACAAATTGAGCCACTTTCTGACCTTTCTCTGATCAAACCTACACAGTTATTTAATGAAAACCCAAAAGGTTACCAATTATTTTTCTAAAAAGCTCATCTTCCTCAGACTAGGAATCTGGCACTGCCCTGTGAAGTTAGTTTGTGAAAATGCTTCATTGAGTACTTCTAGTAAAGTTGCACAGTTGTAATAAATTCACTAATTTATTACCTGTTTTGGCTAGGAAAGGAGGAAGAGTTGAGGGGAAACAAGGAAAGGCAAGGGAGAGAGAACAACAGAGAGAGAAAGTTGGAGAAAGAAAATGAGCAAGCAAATGTAAGAGCACATACGCATGCAGTCAAGGTAGACACACTAAAACTCTGAAAAAAAGAATAACAATCACAATTTGTTGATCAATATGATCCAGTATCAGGCTTCAGGGCTTCTACTAAAATCAGCAGCAGTACAGGCAAGCAGCTGTGCTTCCCGCAGCAGTATGCACCAGAGCGTTCCAAGCAAAAGTGAGATTTCCAGGTTTTGTGTTAAATGATTTGAGACTCAAATGTTCACGACCTTTCCTGACTCAAAGCCCAAAGTTTAATTCCAAGTTTAGCAAAATGTTGGTTAATGTGTTTCTTAATTGACTAATGTTCTAGAGATGTGACCTTTTTTAATTTCTTCACGTGCTTTGATTGGTACAAAACAGATGCAGAAGGCTGGTTTGGTCAAACGTATTTCAGTTCAAAATAAAAAGCCACCTAGCTGGTTTATTATTTCTGTATATATTACATAGCAGAAAAAAAATATTCACACACAGAAGTATTTCTTTGGACTACTCAGCCTTCTGTCTTTCAAACATTAAATTTACAACTGATTTTCTGTAGTTAAGTAATATAAATATTTCATTGACAGAAATCTTAAGAGAACTCTCAAACAATTTTTATACTAAAATGTAAAAGTTATAGAAATACGTTGCGCTAACAGGCAGTTACTACAAACAGTATGGCTAATTCTGTATTTAAAAACTGTGCTATTTCAGAAGTTCCTGTAAATGTGCTTTCATGTGAACAGGTCAGACAGACAAAAAATTCTGATGATCTAATCAACCAGATGGACCAATGGTTTTGATCATACATTTTTTGAACAAAGCCTGTTAAGATTTCCACACATTCACACAGTAAATTATATAAATGTACAAAGAGCTATTGGAGATTTCAAAACAAAATCAAAGACAAAACTATCAGTGTGGGTTAGAAAGTTATCTGTAATTGCGTGTGTGAAAATACTGATGGAGCACAATGATTCTTCTCCGTGAAACTATAATCTTTTTCATGGAAGCAAAAATCTGCTTCAAATAATCTCCACCCAAATGCAAAATTCAAATATGAAGGTAAGCTAACTATTACTGAAATTACTGAAGATCTGAAAATTGATATATGCAAAATATCACCTATAAACATTTTATTCCATAAATTCTACTACCATCTTTTGGGGGCATTAAAAGGCAATATGGCCCATTCAGAATACTGTCCTTTATGACCAATCTTGCTATTTTTGTGTGACCCATTCCCAAGGGAAAAGGATAGTTTTATGTTTGATTTCTTGAGTACCAAGGTAATAGATCCTCCAGGTCTGTATCTTTTAGTCACTGAAAATTCCATCAAGAGTTACTTGTAGTTTTGTTTTAGAAGTTAGTGTTTGTAAACCTTTTTCATCATGTCAGTTGTACCTACTGCAAAATATGCAGTCATGACTGCATCATTCTATTCAGATTCCAATCTTTTGACCAATTCTATGCTGAATATTAAATGAATTAAGAAGCATGCAGGGGTCATGTAGGGCATGGCTCATTTGTTTTCAACAAGCTAACAAACTTTTAGTTTGTGATTTTACTTCATTTGCCCTTCAGGCTCATTATCTCACTACTGCTTGCCAAACCACCTTCTGCTTTGCCACTTGGATGATCCCATTCCAGGTTGTGATCCCTGTTTTGAGAACCACTGCCTTAATGTTTGCACATAATACTATTTTTAAGGGATCTTTGATGAAAAAGTCACCAGAAACGTTTACCTTTTTGGTTTACCAAGTCAGACAGAAAACACATTTAGCACTCTAAATATTTCTTGAGCCATCAAGCACACTGTAGATGGGCCTCTAGTCTTCAAAAAGTCTTGAAGACTACAATAAATGCCCGGTATGTTTGCATAAGAAATCACTCACAGTTCAGTTTCCTTTTAGTTTCAAGCAGCTTCATAGCAATTATTCTGTTGCATCATTTACCTTTTTTTAGTGTATGGATTGTGATTTTTCTGGCTGTCAATGAATAGTTCCTTTATCTTAGTCAAAGAGCAGTTTCAGAGGCAAAAGTATCTGGGACTGCCTTACCCCAGGCAAGCCTGAGCACATTATTTGCTGTTCGGACCCAACGTTGTCAGTGCCTCTCTGAAGTAGGATTATTTAAAATTGATGTAGTACTATAACCAAGATATATTAGTATTACTTTCTGTCCTGGTTTGAGGTAAAACAGGACCAATTTGGTTCAGTAACTTTTCTTTTTAGCTAGGCCTCTTCTAACTGCTGAAATTAACAGCATGTTGTGCAGAAAACTGTTCGCTCTCAGAGTGATAAGACCCATGTTTATAGCTGAGGCCAAGGAACGGTATGCAG